>JAEQBH010001717.1:0-600000 GCA_016808115.1 Tetrastigma voinierianum | reverse complement strand
TGATCAAGAGAACAGCGTAGACGCGCTACAAAATGAGATTGTAAGTACTAATGGCATGGGGTACGAAAACTGGGAGGATAGCTGTTTGGGAAAATTCAGCGAGTTCTTAGGCATTTCTATGGCTGGGTACGAAACTGAGATGTTGGGTTTGATGTGGAAAATGGTGTCTCAACAGCAAAGAGACCAGAGAAAAGGGAAATAAACAGAAACCAAATGAGCGAGGGAACTAAGGAAACTAGAATGCACCATCAATTATAATAGTCAAAGTTAGAATAGAGGGGGTGGTAGAGATAGGGAGAGTTTATTATTAAAGTTAAAATGAAGTTAAAACTTCTCTCTTGGAATGTCAGGGGGGCAAATAACCTAGACAAAAGGAAAATCATTTGTAATTTTGTTAGGTCTCAGAGGGTGGATTTGGGTTGTATTCAAGAAACTAAGATTCAAAAAAGGTCTAATGCTTGTGCTCGTAGTTTAGGGGTAAGTAGAATCCACGAATGGAAAGCCTTGGAGGCTGAGGGCGCTGCGGGAGGTATCCTGTTGTTCTGGGACAAATGAAAGATGGACTTGATTCAGGCGGAGATTGGCAGTTTCTTGATCACGGGTCTTTTTAAAAATGTGGAAGATGGGTTCACGTGGCGCATGTGAGCTCATGGTCCTATTGGAAAGGAGAAATCAGAGATCTTCGAAGAGTCAGGGCCTCGAAAGGTCTTCGCGGGAAGTCTCGGTAAGCCAGTGGGGACTTCAATGTCACCCTTTCTCCTAATGAAAGGAAAAGAGGGGGCAGACTTTTTCTCTCTATAAGACTTGCGTATGATTAATGAGTCACTTAGAGACTCGCCCCCAGTGGGGCCCTTTCACTGAGGGGTGGTTTAACCACGATCAATACGCCTAGACGATTGCAACGACAGATTGGGAGAACAAGTTTAGCAATGCAGTGCAAAGCACCCTTCCAAAACCAGTGTCGAATCACTGTCCCATTATGCTCGACAACGAAGGAATTAAATCTGAAATTCGTCCGTTCCAGTTTGAAATCATGTGGTTAAAGTACGAGGGATTCAAAGACCTTATGAGGGATCGTGGCAAATATGCGCTTCGTTGAACCTCGCTTGAGCCGCTTCAAACTAAAGGCCCTGAAGGGGATATTAAAAGGATGGAACAAAGAGGTTTTTGGGAGAGTCGAGACCAAAAAGAAGGAGGCTCTTAGGAGGGTTGTTTTCTGGGATGAACTAGAAAAGGAAAAGGAGTTATCTCGCAAGGAAGTTGAGGAGAGGGAAAATGCAAGAAAGGAATATAAGAATTGGGTGGATTTGGAAGAGGTTTCCTGGAGACAGAAATCCAGGGAACTATGGTTGAAAGAAGGGGACAAAAACATCGGGTTTTTTCACAAAATGGCTAATGCACATAAGAGGAGGAATACCCTTCTTAATATCAGTATTAATGGCAGAAGATTAGTTCAGGATACAGAGATCAAAGAAAGCTTGGTATATGCGTTCCAAAATCTCCTCTCTACTTCGAACAGTTGGTGCTCGCCTCTTCCTGATCTTCCTTTCAATGAGATTGGTGATGTACAAGTTGCGAAGCTTGAAGAAATGTTTACGGAGGAGGAAATCTTGGCATCGATCTCTGGGCTAAGCGGGGATAAAGCCCCTGGCCCGGATGGGTTTCCTTTGGCCTTTTGGGCCTTTAGCTGGGATTTTGTGAAGGATGAAGTCCTAGGATTCTTTTAGGAATTTCATGAACACAATAGATTCGTAAAAAGTCTCAATGCGGTTTTCTTAGTTCCTCGACCTCGAAGAAAAATGACGCTGGAAGACTTCTAAGACTTAATTCTTATCGCTTTAGCGAGAGGGTTTACAAGATCTTAACCAAAGTTTCGCCACCGTAATCAAAAAGGGTCATGAGTTTGATTATCTATCAGAATGCCTTGGCCAAGGAAGATGTGATCCTGACAGTGTTTTAATAAATAATTATAAAAATGGACTTGATTTTAAGGCAGATGGTTGTTTGGTAAGTCGGATATAGAAAGACTTACGACCACATTAACTAGGACTTTCTATTTCAGATTATGGAGAAAATGGGATTCGACAGAAAATGGATTACTTGGATCAAGTGGTGCATATCCATAGCCACGTTCTCAGTTCTTGTTATGATTCTAAGAAAGGAAGGAGTGGAAGACCTAAAGGATTTTAGACCCATTAAATTTTAGTGGGTGTCTATGTTGATTGCAAAGAAGAAAATGATCAAGAAGGTGATGAGTCAAGGAAAATTAAGACCAAAAATGCTTTCAGAAGCGCATTAAACTCGGATGCTTTAATAGCCAATGGAAGTGATCGACCTGATGGTAAAGGGAAGGAAAAGGGGCACTATGTGTAAACCAGACATAGAAAAGGCTCATTATCGATAAACCTGAAGTCTCCTATTTAGTCCCAAATGACGAGGCTCGGGGTGCAAATGGATTGAGTGGGTAAAATGGTGCCATCCACTGCTTCTTTCTCGGTGCTTATAAATGGTAGCTTGGTAGGCTTCTTCGAAGAATACGAGGCTTGTGTGGCTGGACCCCATCCTCTTTTTTTATTTGTCCTAGGTATGGAAGTTTTCTCCTTTTAATCGATACAATGCTGAAGTGGGTTTCTCTAGGTTACCCTAAAGGAAGGAATACCAAGCAAGATCATATCCCATCTTTTGCTTCAAGGTGCATGACACCTTATTTTTCATAAGAATGGTAAGGACCAAATGGTTTGTGCCTGATGGATCCCGTTGTAGGCTTGGAAGCGCCTGGCCCAAAGTTAATCTTGATAGCAGTGCCATCCCTCCGAGGCAGGATGTGCAGAACATCAGCAACTAGCTTCACAGCTAGGTTGTAGTAAGTCGGGACACTACCTCAACTTACCTAGGTCTTCCTCTTGGCACTTGACAAAATCTGAGGATATGGGAAGGGATAAGAAAGATCTAAGGAGACTATCGCTGAAGAGATAGCATATCTCTAAAGGAGGAAGGTTTCGACTATCGAAACACCCTTCAACTCGCTCTATCTACCTCCTCTCCTATTTCTGATGCCTAAGGTGTCATGTAGCCGGGAAAAACGGGGGAGTTCCTATCGGGCTTGAAACCAAGAAAATTCATCCGGTAAACTAGAGAATCATAGCCCAAAGAAAAGGCAAAGGTGGTTCGGGTAATATGAACCTTAACTTTTAAATAAGGTCTGGCTGGAAAGTGGATTCGAGGTTCGGCCAGGAGTGAGAGTTCAACTTGGAAAGTTTGCATCAACACAAAGTATGGTACAGAGTTAGGGGGCTGGTACACACTATCCTCTAGAGGAAGTTATGGTTTAAGCCTTTGGAAAGCTATTTCTAAAGAAACAATAATCAAGTAGAACTGAGTCGGGTCTCGAGGACGGGCAAAAGGATCAGATTGGAACACTGTGTGGGGATGGCCTTGCGAAGCCATTTTACAAGATTGTTGCTTCAAAAGGGGCTATGATTGTAGACATTTGGGTGTTTTCTGGAGATCAAGGGGCTTGGGACCCAAAGTTTGAAAGGACCATCACTGACGGGAGCCTGAGGCCTAGACTTTTATAGCCAAATCAACAACAAGATTTATCATTCCTCGTGCACAGATAAAACTTATTTGGAAGTGGCAATGTCTCCTGGGTGTTCACCGTAAAAGACTATTTCAATTCATGGAAGAAGTCCTTCTTGTGCAACATCACTCCTGAACCCTACGCCCCTCACACTTGCCATTGAGGCTTGGGGACAAAGTCCTTACTTCACAGCCACAGTGAGGCTTCCACTTAGCCGGCAAGTGCTCCTTTCAGGGGAAAAGGAAGCAAGAGCTGGAACATCTTCATCCACCGTCCACCACCTCAAAGGGACTCCACCTTCTTCGCCAAGTGTCGGGTTCTCCTGCTTTGGTCAAATATTTCCTTCCAAGTTTCCAGTTGCACTCTTCCTGCTCGAAAAGCCAAATCTTTGTGGAGTGCAGCCCCTTTAATTCTTTTATGGGCCATTTGGAAAGAAAGAAATAGAGTTGTCTTTGAAGATGGTGCTTTCAACCCTCGACCAAAACACTAATTATCCGCTCTTTTACTGGGCTGGTCAGACCCAAATGCGGATGTTTATTTTGTCGTCGCTGAAACTGAATTTCATGGCTATGCTTGTGGAGCTTAGCTTTTGTTATCATTGGTTTGTGTTTTTCTAGCTCTTCCTCGCTTGTTGCCTCTTTTCAGATACTCAATTGATACGCTTTTTTCTTCAATGATACTTCTTACCTATCAAAAATACTGAAGTTCTCAATACACCTTCTGTTCTCGAAACAATGAGAACTGGCTTTTAAAAATTGTTTTTTGGCAATTCGCAAACATATCCTTAGTGTTTTACTCACATCTGTTAAATGACCAACTCTTCTATAAACTCAAGCTTGTAGGATTTGGATTTAATATGAATATCATGCCTTTAACACACTCCCTCACGTGCCTCATACCCACACGTGGAGAGTCAAATAAATCAAATAGAGACTTTCAAATCAACAAACTTAATAACAGAAAGAAAGACTGAACTCAAGACTCTCCTTGCCAACTGTGCTTCTGACATCAAATTAAACAACCAACTCTCCTAAAAGCTCAAGCTTGTAGGAATTGGATTTACTATGAATATCATGCCTTTAACATCTTCTTGGAGTCTTTAACGTTAGGAAATGCATTAAAGTCTACTATTTTTTTTGATAAGGAAAAGCAATTAATCTAATTGCAATGTTTGCAAAACTTGATATTATTTTTCTACCAAACAATTTTTGGTATGTAATCAAATTAGTTTTATTTTACATCCACTAGTCTTATTTATAAACTTCAGATTATTCTATCAATTGAATTAAATCATGAAAAAAGAAACCTAACTTATAGAATGACATATTAGGATTCTTATTCATTTCCTAAAACCCCTCAAAATCTTGGAAGAATAGAATTTAAATAAATATAATAATTTTTATTTTAGTTTTTTAATTTATGATTTAGAAAATTCCAAAAACTTACCATAATAAGAGTTTGTATAGAGAAGATTTCTTGTTATTAAAATGGCTCAAATATTTCTCTTTATGAATATCAATAGTTTATAAATATATATTTATCAAAAAAAAGTTTAGAAATATTAAACTCCTATGAGGATATTTTTTAATAAAAAAAGAATTCTTAAAGTTTGATAAGCATCAAATGCTAATTGATTATAATTCTAGAGAACTTAATATAATGTACCTAAATACCTTTGACATTTCTTTATTTCTGTTCATTCTTTTTGAGTAGATTTTGGATGTTCATTACCATTAAGTTTATTACATGTTTCTGGTTTAAAATTTTTAACTTCTTTGGCTTCTCTTACGATCTTAAAAAAAACATTCCAGTTTTTTCTTGCCTGGATGAATCCATTCATTGATATTGATTTATAGATGTATACTTTCTTTTATTGATTATGTGAAGAGAGATTTTTTTTTGTAATACACAATACACCCAGCACAATACACAAACACACACACACACACACACACACACACACATATATATATATATATATATATATATATATATATATATATATATATATATATATATATATATTTTATAAGTTACCGATATTCAACACTCCCTTGCCAGTAGATATAAGACATATGTACTAACCTTGAAACAAATGTATTTAATCCTAGGGCTTTTGAGAGATTTTGTAAATATGTCTGCTAGTTGATCATTTGAATTGACAAAACTAGTAGCCAAACATCTTGATGTAATCTTTTTAATAATGAAATGACATTTAACTCCAAGGTCCTTCCACAAAATACTAGATTCGATGCAATATGCAAAGCTGCTTAGTTATCACAAATGAGATTCATCTGTTCATCATTTCCAAAGCTTAACTCCTTGAGAAATTGTTTCAACCATATAATTCACATGTTATCAAACCCATAGCGATACTCAACCTTAGTGTTAAACTTGGTCACTACATCCTGTTTACTTATTCTTCTAGGATATTAGGTTTACCTCTGATAAAGACATGGTGCACATTTGTGAAGCTTCTATTTGTAAGCGAACGAGCCTCGTCTGCATCATTGTAGTCAACAACTTGGTTATGCCATTTGTTTTCATACAACACACCTTGGCTTGGTGTTCCTTTGATATATCAAGGAATACAAATCACAACATCCTAATTGCTATGACAAGGTGATTGTAGGAATTGACTAACAATAATCATAGGAAAAGAAATGTCTAACTTAGTAAGGAGGTAGTTCAGTTTACTTATAAGTCGCTGATATCTCGTAGGATCTCGTAGTGGCTCCCCTATCTTGGTATTAGTTTGACATTCGAATCTATAGGAGTGTCTATAGGTTTATAGTCTAGCATAACTGTTCATACTTCCTTTGAGAAAGGACCACACAAGAGTTGGATTGTGCTATCTCAATTCATAGAAAGTACCTGTGGTCTGAAAGTGGTGTAAAGGTGTTTTAGTTTCTAAATGCTAGCCTGATCATTGCCTGTAATGATGATATCATCCACTTAAATAACCAAGTAATACACTACCCCGAAGAGTTATAATGATAAAATATTAAATGGTTCATTGTCTAAGAAGCATGCCAAAATATTGAACAACTAAGCTAAAAAATGCTGAACTATGTGCAAGGAGATTTCTTCAAGCCATATAAATAGCGATGTAACCTGCATACTAAAATAGACTCCCCTTGTGCAACAAACCAGGTGGCTGCTTCATATACATTTCCTCTGCAAGATCACCTTGAAGAAAGCATTTTTAATATTCAATTAATAGAGACGCTTGGAACAGATAGCATCATGGAGAGAAGCAGACGAATAGAGGCGATCTTGGTAAGAGGGGAAAAGGTGTTAGTATGGCCACCTTACCATCAAGACCAACTTCAATAGTGTAAACCCAACGACAACCAACTGTGGATTTACTAGAGAGTAAAGAGCATCCATGTCGTATACCATCGCTTGTCGCCAGCCCAGATGGGAGAGAGCCTCGATGGTGGTCTTAAAAAGGGAAACATATGATAAAACAAAACAAATGCAAAATTGGATGAAGATAAACGATGAGAACTCATGAAGTTATATATAGGATAAGAATTACGGGTACATTGATTGCCTTTTTGAAAAGCAATGGGTAAGTTATTAGCGAGAGGTAGAGCCGTGGCCGGAGAGGATGAATGTTTAGGAGATGAGTCAATGACGATTCACTATTAGCAATGAGGATCGACGATTATGTGATCGGAGGGATGTGAGGTTACATCTATGATTTGAGAAGGTAAATTGCATCAGGAGATACGAGGAGGGATAAGACATCAAAAACAGGGAGAGGCTTATTAGAGGAGAAGAAATAGAAGTTCCCAAAGAAGGTGACATTAGGGGAGATGAAATACTGATGTGTGTCATGGGAGTAGCAACGATAACTGTAGAAAGCAAGAAAGAAGACTTGGTGGAAAGAATTCCTTGTGTATTTCATTGATCTATTGTGAATATATATATATACAAAAGCCTATGTAACATTCCTAATAGACATAACCTATAAGACAAGTTTTCTAATGCGCTACAACCTATACGTAAATACTCTCTAAGTCGGAGATGATATTAATCACGCCTAACCTGTTACATAGATAATTAACCCTATTCCGCATTTGTGTTCTCATAAGATATCACCCAAGTATTCAACTTCTACATATCTTATGTAAATCAAGTCGAGTTGTATTTTCCCACGAAACGAAATGACAATCTAATAATCGATATGTGGATTCGTTCATGGAATATTGGATTAGAAACGATATGGAAGGCGGTTGGTTGTCGCACAGGAGTTTCTTTGAAGTGGTGTGCTTAATCTGAAACAGTGAGTTGATGAGCCACATAATCTCACATATGGACTGTGCCATCATTGTAGATTTAGACTACGCAGATTGAGTGACACTTCGTTTTTACTCTTCCATGGGGGAATTTAGATTTCTTGAAACGAACCTGATCTTATCGAAGTGGGTATAAATGTCTCGTAGATCCTCTCGAATCGTCTTTGAAACGGCAGTCTGATTATCTTTCGCTGATTCTTATATCAGCCGCTCTTGAGATCTTTCAGTAACATCAAATTTGCTTTACAGCGCCTAATGATATTGTTGGAGAAGGCGTGTATTGGCTTACAACACTAACAAAAATATCTTAATCTGTTTGTGTTCTTGTAAGGTAATTCAACTTTAACTAGTCTTATGCTCTGCCGAGATCTTAATTGTTTTGCCTTCTCTAGTAAGGTGTGCGCTTTGGTAGTAGAGTGCGTGGTTTCTTTCGACTTTACAGTGGACAATAGATTGAACACATTTGTTTTGAGATAAGAAGATTACGTTCTTTGCGTAAACGTCTTCGAAGTATCTTAGCATCGCAAGTCCTTTGTATGAAATTAGTATGAGAACAGAGATGAATCTTATTTAGAGTCACTCTAGTGATAATAATATCATCTAAATGCAGCTGCCGGCATAATGATCGCAGATTGGAGTTCCTGTAGAAGACGGAGTTGTCAGATTTACTCTTATCCATGCCAAATTCCTCAACTGCTTGGCTGAATTTACCAAACCACGCATGAGAACTTTGTTTCATTATACAAAGGAAGACGATGAACGCACCTATCTCACTGACAAACCTTGGAGGTTGCTCAGTATACCTTATAAATCCTTAAGGTCGCCCGTGAAGAAGACATTCCTAATATCAAGGCGGTGGAGATCGATTGCAAGTGGCAGCGAGGAAATCAAAGCCGAGACATATGTCATCATAGCAATAGGGAAAAATTAATCGAGAATAGTCCACTTCATAAGTTTGACGTCGCCGCAAGCCTGAGTCGTGCTCCAGCGAACAGCGAACCATTAGGATTAACTTCAGCAATGAACCTAGAGCATCAGTGGGTTTCTTCCCGAGTAACATTACCAAGTTCCAAGCACTATTGTCATCTAAAGCCTGCATTTCTTCCACTATAGGACTATGCTATCTAGGGTGAGATAAAGCCTCACGAATAGTGCTAGACAGAGAGATAGAATCCAAGGATACAATGAAAGAACAGAAATGTGATGACAAATGATTATAAGAACAAAATGAAGTGGGTGAGCAGGCGTTTCACATTTATGAAGAAGCGATAGGAAATCATCACTTAGAAGCTGGATCGATGTCGAAGCGGTAGTGCGGGAGCTCAGGCAGGGGAGTTAGCGTAAGTATGAACTGAGTGATAGGAGGCTTTGTCTGAGGATGCACAAAAGTAGGAGCTGGTGAAGCAAGAGTATAAATGGGCAAATCGTCGTCCTCCCCTTGACTAGTGTGGATTGGGTCTTGAGAAAAAGAAGCATTCTTAAGAAAAGTGACATCAACAGAAACTAGGTACCTACGAAGACTAGGACAATAACACCTATACCCCTTTTGATCTCGAGAGTAATCAAGGAAGATACACTTCAATGACTTAGGATTGAGTTTAGGCAAATGCGGATGGACATCCCGAACAAAACATGTACATCCAAATATCCGAGGCTTAATGGGAGACAGAGGTTTATTTGGAAAAAGGATGTGATATGAAGTGTCCTAATTCAAGACTGAGGAAGACATGAGGTTAATAAAAAAACAAGTGGTGGGAAATAGCACCAGCCCAGAAATGCTTGGATATCTGCATTTGAAATAAAAGAGCTCTGACAGTTTTAAGGAGGTGTTTTTTCTTCCTCTCAGCCACTCAATTATGAGAAGAAGTATCAGCATAGGAGGTCTGATAAAGGATGCCATTTTGAAGCATGAATGACCAAAACTGTTCTGAAACATATTCTTTAGCATTATCACTTCTCAGACTTTGAACAGAAACATGAAATTGAGTGTGCATCTTAGCATGAAAGGCACGAAAATGAGAAAATAACTCAGAACGGTTTTTCATTAGATATAACCAAGTTGTTCGTGAATAATCATCAACAAAAGTAACAAAGTATCAAAACCCAGTTGAGGACACAACTAGACATGGACCCCACACATATGAATGGACTAGTTCAAATGGAGTACTAGCTGGTTTATTGACTCTAGGACTAGAATGAAGATGATGATGCTTCACAAATTGACAAGACTCACAATCTAATGACGATAAACTTGAAAACTGTGGACACAACTTTTTCAACAAGGGAAGAGGGATGGCACTGTCGATGATGCGATACCCGAATGGTGTAATGGCTACAGAACAAAGCGTGAGGTCTCAGTGTGCATGATCAAGAATGTAAAGACACAGGGCTAAGCATCCTTATTAGATAATCTGGCTTCCGTCGTAAGATCACCAAGAGACAAAATCGGGGAAGAATGAGATATAACGTTTAAGTGCTCGAGTTAATTTGCTCACAGACATCAAATTAAAAGAGGAATTAGGTAAGCTCTAGACGGATGACAAAGGGAGAGATGAAGTGGGAAAAATTGTGCTTGACCAAAGTACACATGATTGTGACCCATATGCTAGAGTGACGGTGGAAGTTGAAGGTTGTGATTGAAAGGTAGAGAATAGGCTAGAATTACTTGTCATGTGATTTGTGGTTCCGGAATCAATAACCCATTCAGAGGATAAAGAAGAGACAAGGCATTTATTCGGGTTACCTGACTCAGCAATAGTAGTGATTGGAGTAGATGGAGAGTTCAATGATTCTCGGTACAAGTGGAACCTGGCTAATTCTTCTGCTGTGAACTGAACCGATTGATCCAATGCCTCATTAGTGGAAGCTACATGAGCGGACAAAAATCTTTGATTCCGACTCTATCGCTTCCTACAATCTCATATCACATATCCAGACTTATGGCAGTAATAACAAACGACTCCTCCAAAGCTTGTCCATCTAGATTTACCGCTTGGACCACTATTCTTATATGTTTGCTTTTTTTACTAACCACTGTTCCGACCAATAAGGGCACTACTCATCTGGGCGGAAGGAGTAGATGAGGAGGTCTCTGTGCATAGTATCCTGTGCTGAATGTTTCTTAGCAAGATGAGATTGCAGGGCTGGACATAATCTGCTCCTTAACAGAATCATACTCCGAAGGGCATGTGGCTATTGCCATCTTTTCCCGTTGAGCTTGCTGAACCTTAACATCGGGACTACATGGTAGTAGTGTATTCGGTTCCTCATATATCTTTTTATAGTCCATGAAGAGTTTTGTGAGAGATTAATCTTGTTTCTCAGTGCGATAAAAGGCTCTACACATCAAATATGTGAGAAATATTCCCTTTGCCATAATACACAAATTCCAAATATTCCATTAGCTCTTTAACAAACTCACAATAATTACTAAGGGTGAGTACTTTACTGTCAATGGAATTACGAATTTGTAGGAAGAGACGAGCATCATCCTCTAGCCATCATTCTTTTGAATCATCTGTAGGAGCGTCCTTATCAAGATGACTGACCATTTGAATACTCCGTAAGTAGAGGCGGATTGTTTTACTCCAATCCGAGTAAAGTTTGTCCTCCGTGATTTTAGACATCATCTAGACCACTTTAAGCGCCGAAGCAGGCTTCTTATCTTCTGAAGAGTTTGAACTACTCATTATGATGTCAAAGATAAGAGATTAGGGCAGAAGGACACCTTCGCCAAACCAAATCGTCTGAATTCCCTTGAAAAACCACAGGATCATAACAAAAGTCTCGGAAATCTCCAAAATGGTTGGGTATGGTAGCCTGAACCACCTCGATAGGTTCCTAGGAGGAGGCAGACCCACATGTGTTTTGGATGGACGGAAACATCATGTGTCCCATGTCGTCCCACCGCAGCGACACATGTTAGATAGGACCGATTTATAAAGTGGTAGCGTGGTTACACTAGCAGTTGCTTGTCAGGACTTGGTGCGAGGCTTGTCGGCTGACGATGTTCCTCCACATGCCATAGCACATTGTGTTTCAAAAGAACACACCTCCTGCTTGTCGATACAACCCTTGCTTGTTTGCTGAGATTGGAATTTCTTGAATAATTCCTCAATTATGAGCACTAGGCTCTGATACCATGTAGAAAGCAAGAAAGAGGAATTGGAGGACAAAATTCCTTCTGTATTTTATTGGTCTATTATGAATATTTATATACAAAAACCTATCTAACTTTCCTAATAGATTACAACTCTATAAGACAAGTTTCCTAATAGGTTACAACTCTATATGTAATGTAGATATATGCTATAGCAATAACCTTTCTAAAGTTGGGAGTATCCCAAAAAGATACATTTCATGGCTCTAGTAAAGAGCTTGTCTTGTCCAATGGGTGAGAATATGAATAAAACAAGTGTAGCCAAAGATGAAGGGGGAAGACAATAGAGAGGTTATTTCGGGAAAAGGAGGGAATGAAGAATTTGATCGTTTAACATAGAGAATGACATACAATTAATCAAGTAACATGCTATTAAATTCACATTCCTCTAAAAGTGATGAGAAACATGACTATGAAGTGGGAGAGTACAAGCAAGCTCAATAAGATGTCAATTTATTTATTTTGTTTAGCTACTCCATTTTGTTGAGGAGTATGAGCTTATGGGGAGTGATGGAGGATCCCATGATTTGACATAAAGGAAGTAAAAGTTGCCAAAAGATATTCCTTGGTATTATCATTACATAGTGTTCCAACAAAAATATTAAATTGAGCTTGGATTTTAACATAAGATTTTGGGAAATAGAAATTTTTTTTAATAGAGTATAAATGAGGTCAATTTTTATTAAAAATAACCTAGTACATTAAGGAATATCATTAATGAATGTAACAAAGTATCGAAATCTTAAAGTAGGCGCAGTTCGGTAAGGACCCCAAACATTAGAGTGGACAAGTTAAAAAAAACGTAGTTCAATTATTCAAATAGTTTGAGAATGAGATGCAAGTATGCTTCTCAAGATAACATGACTCACATACAAGCAATGGCAAAGTGGAATAACGAGGGACATTCTTTATACCCTTGACGCCTAGCTCAAGTGGTAGAGGGATGAGATGAGTTATGGGAGGTTCTAGCTTCAAGTCCCAAATGTGGATAAAAAACGAAAAAAAAACATTTGCCTATTGTTAAGGATTAGGAAACTAATCCTTAACACCTACCAAAAAAAAGGATCATCTTTTAAAGCATGGAAAGGCTAGGATGACCTGGATGACTGTGGATGACGAGAGGAGCATATGTGGAAATGCAAGCAATAGGTGATGAAGGCGAGTTGAGGTGATAGAGGCCTTGAGATTTTCGTCATATGCCAAACGTCTTCCTCGTATCTCGGTCTTTCAAGGTCACATATTATTTATTAGAAAATGTATTAGAGTAGTTAGGGTTTCGATTTAACTTTTTGATAGAAATAAGATTAAATGGACATTCTATAGTGTAAAAGACAGAAGTAAGAGGTAAGGAGGGGAGAGGGAAGAGCAGCCTCTGATGCCTCGAGTGGTATGGTCGCCAGTCGGATGGAATTCGTTAGAAAAGTTCATTGGAGATGGTTATCAGCGATGGGGGTGATCCAATGTTGATGACAAATTCTAGAGAGTTTTGCGATGAGATCTATGTGATCGGAGTGAAGCACAGTCACTAGATGTGTTGTGGGAATTGATTACACGGTTAAACTCTAATTTTAAAAGGTTTTTCTCTCTTTGACTCTGATACCATGTGAAAAGAAAAAAATAATTTTTGTATTGTAGTTAATAATTCACAAGTGCATGCGTGCGCGCACACACACACAAACAATATTCAAGAAAAACTAATTCACAATATTAAACCGTTTAGATGCTATATTAAATTCTTTTTTAGATGTTATGATAGAGACTTACTTGTATTTGGTTGTATTCTATAGGTAAATTGGGCCTAGCATTATCAACTGGCTTTAGATGGTTCATTGTTATTTATAAATATCACTTCATGACCTTCTAGCAGAAATGATTTATGCAAGGGTGGTCATGGAACTTGGGTTCTACTAGAGGTGTCAGGATAATATGTTTTTAATAGATGAAATTGGCTTTTAAATTTTGAGCCTGCTTTTTGTTAATATTCTTTTGTGCTGCTCTGGTGGCTTTTGGCTCGAAGAGCAGCTCACTCTTCCCTATGTTTCTAAAATTTCTATGAATTTAATGATTCACCTGTTGCTTTTGATTTGAAGATAAGATTCTCCTGTTGCGTAATTCAGTAAGTGTTACATTATAGGAAGTGCCTTAGGTTTCTTTGCACATACTTGCAAACAGCTGTGTTTCTACTCTTGTTATAACTGGTATATTTTGGGTAGTGACTTTATTTTCCAAGACTAGAAACATAGTTGAACTGAATTGTTTTCTCTAACAGGTGGATGATTCTACATTTAACAGCAAGATTGGAACACCTGATCTGCCTGATGGTCTTGTACATTTTAGGATGAATCTTGTGGAACTTCTGGTGGATATTTGTCAGATTCTAAAGTCTACTACATTCATACAAAAGGTGATTAATCAAGAGAGATTTTTTTTCAATGTGTAAATGATAATTATCTGCAACAACTGTTATTGTAGTTGTCCTTCCACAGCTATATTATACTAGTCAAGCAGCGGATAGAAACTCAATTAGAATGTCAAAACTTTACATGTGCTTTGTGTTTTATAAACCTAAAAATTGGAGTGTTTTAGTTATGTAGGAGGGTTGTCTACAATCAAATAGGTGTGTTAGGGTTTATATACTTTAGGGTTTAAGGACTGGAACAGGGGGTGAAGTTTTTCATAGCGAAATAAAAATAAATAGAATAGAGTAAAACAAGATAAGAAGAAAAAGAAGAGAGAAATCTTAAGAGTCTCATGTATATGGAAATCAGTGGAATTTCACCATTTTTTTTTGAACGGCAAGGAAAGAAGTATATTAAAGAAGAGACGCTAAAATAGCAGTCCGAAAAGTACAGAGAGTGAATACCTTACCCCTTAACAAAACCACATCACATAAAGGAGGAGGTACAAAAAACTGTTGTCTCCTATTAGAACCCACCCAATCAATAAATTGAACCAAGGTCGTAGGACCACCCTCTATAGACAATTTGGTCTCCGACCAAAGGAGATTTACAAAACAAAACTTAAGCCTTTGTATAGACAAAATATCATCTCTAAAAACAATGCTATTCCTAGCCTTCCTAACCATCCAAAAGATGCGCAAAGGTCCCACTTTCCACACTATTGAGACAGAGGATGCGCAAACTGTCCAAAAGATGCAACCATCATAGACAAAAGATGCACCATCCAAAAGATGCACAAAGGTCTCACTTTCCAAACCATCCAAAAGTGGAATTTTACCAATGAAAATTGCAAAGTAAGTGGGGAAACATATCATTATTAAACATGAATCTATTTGGGAGGGGATAGTCTCTATGAAATAGATGCTTCCTTTTTCATGTGGAAGAAGAGACTATAGACCACATCTCAATTCATTGTCTTAAGGTTAGAGTAAATTTGAGGGTTACTTTTGCTCTCTTTCTTGTGTCTTAGTTCTTCCTGTAATGGTTAGACTATTCTCAAGTGACATGTCTCCTTGGTTGGCGAAAAATGCAAAAACTCTTAGAAGGCAACTCCTATTTGCATTTTTTGGATTACCTTTGATAATGAGGAGCTTTTGGTTCAAAGGTTGAAAAACTCCTTTGTTTGTTCTCTTTGTGCTTGGCCTCTTCCTTTAATTTTTTTTGATTGGTTGGGCTCTAGATGAGAGTAGGTAGTGATTTGTTGGTTGCAGCTGCCCCTAGTCTCACCTTCTCTTTCTCTCTATCCCTTTTTTTCTTTAAATCCTTTTTTCAAAAGTACCTCAACTCAAGTATAGGTGTTCCCATGGTTAAAGTAAATGATAGAAATGGGTGATGACATTAGTGGTTTGAAAGAAACAAGTGCATTTCCCTACTGTTTATCTTCCTTTTGTTTTCCCTTTAAGTTGCAGGTTTGAAGTGTTCTTTATTTTAATTCTTAGATTTTTAGTTGTAATGACGATGGCATATTAATGTCACTTTTCCTTCTACATCTTAATTTTATTGTAGATTTTCTTTGGTGGTTGGGTGTCAATAAATTTACCAATCCCTTGGAGAGATGTGGAAACCAGAATGTTTGCTCTCAATGTGGTGAGTACATTTTACCTTTTCTTCTTCCTTCTTTATAGGCAAATAAAAATTATGCCAAAATTTTCTAGCAGAGAAAGATGGTGCGACTATTCATTTTATTTTATTTCTTTTTGTCTATTTGCTTTATATAGTTGTGTTTTTTATAAAGCATTGAAGTGATGAAACAATTTTGCTTAGTAGAGCACTGCAATTTAAAATCAAATTTATAGTGTTTTGAAATGAAATGTAAGATGATATTAACTAGTAAGAAGTTCTTGGCAGATTGGTTAATATAATAAGAAAAATTGGGTAAAATCTTCAATATTTTTGTTTCGAGCATGAGTGGAAAATGGTTTCCAATTTTGTAGGTTAGTTAGCCTTTTGATTACTTGACAATCAAGTGAAGAAATTATATATGTAGGCATTTATGATCAGAATCTAAACAATATTCACTATATGGATTTGTATGTTAAAATTACCAGTCTATGGTGGACTTGCCTAAGAACTTCGATTTAACTTGCCAATGATTGAAGCATGGGAAGAGAAAGCATAGGTAAAAACATTTCACATTGAATGATAAAAAGTAGGGAGGATTTTTTCTTTTTTCATAAAAAACTATGTTATGATGATATTTTTTAATGAGAAATAACAAATTTGTGGCAATGCCTTGGTAAATAGAACAATAGACAAGAAATCCTTCAAATATTCATGTGCATTGGTAAAAATCAATATCTTAACATCTTAATATATAAAAAAAGATAATTAATTTAATATTTATTTGTATGATGATATTGAACTTTATTATTATGATAAAATGAAGTTATTTGTAATTTTTGTATAAAATTATTATGATAAATAAATTTTTTAAAATTATTTTTAAAAAATAAAATACCATGAGAAAAATATTATCCTCGTTAAACTCGTATATAATCTAAGAAAAATTAACATTTTATCCAAATGTAGAGAAAAATAATTTTTAAATGAAAATAATTATTCTATCTACCAATGAAGAAAAAGAAGTCAATTTTTTTAATTTTTATCTAAATTTTGTAAAAATAAAATTCAAATAAAAATTTCAAATTACACGTGCTTTTATTTAATTAACATGAGAATGAATCATAAGAGTTTCAATTGGATCATAGATTACGCTTTTCTCATAATCTTATTTTAAGATTTTGAAAATCTAGTTATTTTTTAATAGAAAAATGCATTTAGAAAAAGCAAAATATTTTTACATTTTCTATTTAGCCAAAATTTTAAAAACTTTAGCCATAAGTCATGAAAAAGTAAAAAAACAAACGGTCTAAAGTTTGTGTTAAAGGCATGATATTCGTATTTAACCCAAATCTTACAAGCTTTAGTTTTTAGGAGAGTTGGTCATTTAATATGGTATGAGAACTGGGTATGACAAGAGGTCATGGGTTCGAGCTAGGGGTGAGCATGGTTCGGTTAACTGGACAGTGCCACTAAAAAAAACGACCGTTGGTTTTTGGTTTGTTATTTATATAAACCAAAAACGTAAACATCAACATGGTTAACCAAATCTTTGGTTAACCTTTTTTTCGGTTAACCATTATTTTATTATTTTTTGAATTATAAATTTATTTTTCAATCATCTTTTTCATGCGAAAATGGATGAAATTAATAAACTTATTTATCTTAGATCTTAATTTAAGAGTGATAGATATATGATATAGAAGAAATATAATTTTTAAAAAATTGTGGATTTTGATTGAAAGTATAGAAAGAAATACTATAACTTTTATAAACCTGTTTTACTTTTTAAGATCCATGTACTTTTTAAAATCCGTCAGATAATTATTCAAATCTAATTTATAAGATTCCATGTTTTTTTTTATATATTTTCTTAAATTAGCAATGTGTAAACAGTAGATTAAAGTTCCAAAAATAGGGTTGACTTGCTCTAAACATAAAATAAAAATTATATATCCAATATAAAAATAAAATAAAATAGAAAATAAAATATATGTTTTTAATATCAAAGTTCAAAAAGTAAGATTGACTTTGGGTTGTAATGAAGAAATGTTTACTAATAATTATTCTCACATATATAGAAATTTCCTAATGGGATTTTCTACTTATAAATTTTATAGGAAATTTCATATAAAATACAAGTAATTAATTTTCGGTACGAAACTTCCTAATGGGATGTATAAGTTCCGATGACATCCAAAAACCTCTTTATGTTGTGTGCTTGATTCTAGAAAGATATTGAGGAAATTAAAAAAAAAAAAAAATCTAAATGATATGGTTTTCTTATATTTAATTATCTATGAAAAATTGTAATAGTTATAATATGGTTTGGACTGAATATAATATGTCGACCAATATAGAAATTTTTTTTATACTATATATTATATATTTATAATTTTATAATGTTAGAATTTTTTATTTTTCGGTCGGTTAACCTAAATCGCCGTTTTTTTATTTTGTAAACCGAAACCGAGATTTGTATAAAATAGAAACCGAATTGATCGGTTCGGTTAACCTATTTTTCGGTTCGGTTTTAGTTTGGTTTCTCGGTTGGTTCGATTTCTTGGGTTTTTTGCTCACCCCTAATTTGAGGCACCTCTTTGCAATTTGAATCCTCATTTGATGATTTGGAAGTTCATGGAGGACTCTATTTGGTTTGTTTGACTCTCCATGTGCAAGTATGGGTCACAGGTGAGGGAGGGTGTTAAAGGTATGATATTCGTATTAAACCCAAATCCTATAAGATTGAGCTTTTAGGAGAGTTGATCTTTTAACAGTTTGAAAGCAAATTGCTTTTAGCAAAAAACCAAAAAAACAAATGCTCCCTTCATGTCGTTTTTAATTTGATTTTCTTTTACTTTCTCCCCCACTTGTATATCACAACTTGATTCAAGATCAAAATATCTATCCTCTCTTCATCCTTCTCTTCAACTTTAGTAGCTTAAGAATTTCATGTTCCAGGTTGCTGAGGTAGTCCTACAGGAGGGCCAAGCCTTTGATTTCTCTGTGATTATGCAGTTGCTGACAATTCTGTCCAGTATGGCTTCTGATGAACTTAAAGGCTTCATGTGCATTGTATGCCATTAGACTTCCTTAAGTTCTTTATACACTGAATTTTATATTCTTAGACATGGTTCAGTTTTACTTGAAATGTGGGAGGCCCTTTAATTTAGTAGGTTCCATTTTATCTTCTTGATTCTTCCATTTCTCTGATATTACTCCTTACATGGGGATAATTATCTCCATTCTAGGTATACAGGTCGGTTGCAGATGTCGTTGGTTCCTACTCCAAGTGGATATCTTCTTTGCAAACTGATGCTAGGCCCTTACTGTAAGAGTTCTCTCTCTCCTTAAATTTTCTAGCTGCTGAAATTCTTCAACTTGTTATACTTTATGTTAGAATGTTTAATTGACATTTTAATATAGTTTGTTCTTGTACCTGTTTAAAGGAATGTGTTAGAATTTGCTCACAGTTTAGAATTTTATCTTATTCCAGTGCAGCATGTTTATCTATTTTCCCTGATGATGCTTTTAACTTTAGTAGTTTTCATTTTAGACCTGAAAATACAATCTCTACATGCATTACATGCATTAAGGCATCAGGTAAACTGTGTTTGACATTCACCATTCCTTATTGAGTGCAGCATATTTATCTATTTTCCTTGATGATGCTTTTAACTTTAGTAGTTTTCATTTTAGACCTGAAAATACAATCTCTACATGCATTATGGCATCAGGCAAACTGTATTTGACATCACCATTCCTTATTGTACTGATATGCTACTTTCAGATTATTTCTTGCTACAGGGATTTCAGAACCTCTTTCTTCTAGTGCTTGTGCCTCTGCCTTACGTAAGTTTTGTGAAGATGCCTCTGCGGTGATTTGTGAGCCCTCAAATTTGGAAATTTTGATGTGGATAGGAGAGGTGAATTATGTTCTATGACCACAATGGATTCTTACTTAATGCTTCATTGATTGGCTATGATATATAATCAATTGCACGTGAGTCTATGTCTAAATCGAAATCTTGTGTTTCTTTCTTTAGTTTTTGTTTTTTAATTTTTAATTTTTAATTCTTACTTGTAGTTAGGGAATCTACTTTGGGGAAATATACTCATTTAGTTTGGTTAAAAGAGACAAAAGTCATGAGCTTTATGGCTAAAGGAGATACTTTTTTTTGTTTTTTTTTTTGTAACAAATAAAATGGCTAATACTTATAAGAGAGGTAATTTTATTAGTAGAGTAGGTTGGATGGAGTAAATCCTTCCTTGGGTATCTGAAGTAGACATGGAGGCTAATTTCTTCCAGCTTTGAATCTTGGATTTATTGGTTGAGAACCTGGCTCTGGGGTGGGTACCTATCTATTGGTGAGACTGATAATGTGGGGGTTTTTCGAGGTTTTGTTCTCTGATAAAGAGATTTAGTTGTCTCTCATTTGTACAAAGATAATGGGTCAGGCTTGGCTTGTTTGTGATTCTTGGGAAGAGCAAAACTGAGATCTTTGAGGATGTTGCTATTGGAATAGGAGTTGAAAATCTCGAATCGCGTATGCTTAGTCTAGAGTCCCTTGGTTAGAAAATTTCTTTTGAACCTAAGGTTCCATTAGTACTATTCCCAAATACCTTGATACCCTTACCTCTCTTTGGATTGTTATGCTAAGCAACATGAGCCATTTCTTATTCCCTTCTATATACTGCTTTACTGAACACATGGGAAACAATCTTTCTAAGGTCTGTGTCCCCAGACAAGTGTCATGCCAAAAACTTGATTCAATGACAATTTCCAAGTAAAAGGGCTTGGATTAAGGGGAGGGGGAATACTTGGCTTCCTTTTGCAGTGGCTTTTTGTAGATGATTTGATCAATAAGTTTCTCAACTAAAACTCATTGGCTTCCTTTGCAGTGGCTTTTTGTAGATGATTTATCTGATAAGCTTTTTGACTCTCTCTGGACCACCAGTTTCTCAGTGTCTCTCCATGCTTTCCCCTAAATGTCCTTCGGGACTTCCCATAATCATCCTCCTAGAGGTACTAGCATGCTAGGTTGTGAAATTTTAGAGCCACTTTCCTTACATTGCCTTATATGGAGCCCAAATTTCTACACCCCAACCCATAAACCGCTTTTTAAAAAATAATTCACCGCTTAACCAGATTAATCTTACTCTCTAATCTGCCTCCTCCCCCTACCTTAGAGAGCCCATCTGTTACTTCTTCAGACCAAACCTCACCCTCCTAGGAATTGCAAAAGAATTGATAAATATTGATTGATGAACTTGAGGGAGTGTTTTTAGCAACATCAATCTTCTCCTTTTGGATTAAAGTTGCATTCTCTGGGATTCTGACTTGTTCTTGATTTTCTTTTCCACTATAGAGGCTGACATTAAGGGTCTGAGGCAGCCTCAAATGAAGCACATAAAGGTAAAACCAAATACTTAAAGGAAGACTGTCCAACCTTAAAACCATCTGACAAGGGCTTTTTCCCTCTTTTGGTAAAGGAGAATATGTATTTATGGAGCATAAGAGGAGGCACCAAAGTTTTTGTTTTCCTTTTTTTTGATAAGTAGGAGACACACCAAAGTGAACATGACTTATGTAGAAGATGCCTAATCTATTGAGAAGAGGACAAGCAAAAGGGCGCCCTCTCCTTATCTGAAGCTCAGCCAGCCCACAAGATCCATCATAGACATTGATTGATAAGCTAATCTCTTATCTCTCTATATCATCCACCTTCCCAATAGAAAATGTGCTCATTTTTGCCCAAATTAATCTTGACTTTGGAAACTTGCTCAAACTAAAGGAGAACACGGCACAGGTACCAACGGCTCTGTTAAAATAGCCAAAAACGGGAGATTTTATCTGCAAACAAAATATGCAAATAAAAGTTGACTTGATATATTTTATTGGCTAGTTACCTAACACCTCTTTGATTTTGTTATGCTTTAGTTTTTCAATGATGTTCTCTCTCTTCCTTTCTTCTTTATTTTCTATTCACAACCTTGAAATACATTAAACAAATATTTAAGATATTCTTTAATTGATGTTTGTTAAAACCTTTTGAAAAAAAGAACTTGTGTTCAATGCTATATTTTGATATGAAACAGTAATGCTATATTTTGAAATAGAAATCCAAGAAGTACAATGGAATCCAAAAATATGTTCAGGACAATCTTAATACAAATGGTGATGCATTGTTTCACTATTATATAGCATTCTATGTAGCTTAATGTTGGTTGTGAAAAACATGATATCGTCATTACTGATGCATAACTAGTCATGTTCTATTGAGTATCTTTCAAACCTGGAGATTCTGCAAGTTTTTAGTTTTTGTTTTGTGGTTTCAAATTCCTTCCATTACTAGAGGGGCTATCGTTTAACTGAGTTTTTTTTGCTTGTTTTATGATGGATCTTTATTATTGATTACTTGAGAACATTGTATGTTTATTATAATGTAGAAATAATTTTACATGGTAATCTCTTTTTCCTTCTCCTTGATGGAGACACATTTCTTACCTTCATAAGAGACATTGTGTTTGTTTTTTAGGGTTTGGAGAAGAGGCATTTACCTCTTGAAGATGAGGATGAAGTTGTAAGTGCAATTACTCTGATTCTTAGCTCTGTTCCTAACAGAGAGCTAAAGAACAACTTGTTGGCTAGATTGCTTTCTTCTAGTTATGAAGCCATTGGGAAACTTGTAAGCTCGTCCTTGTTCTTAGTGTTCTTTTTTTTTAATTGTTGATGCATATTCTGTTATTCTGGTCATGCGATTGTTCTCCTATTTGATCTTCAAGCTTTCAGCTTGAATCTGCTCAATCATGCAAATAGCTTTCCCCCCCCACTACACAAGGATCCTTGTTCTTTAGTGTGTGTGTGTGTGTGTATATATATATATATATATATATATATATATATATTTGTATTTTTTTTTTTGTTTTTGATAACCATGGATGTTTGGACTAGCTTGCGCGTACCTCGACTAATCCCACAGGGCCCGAAGTTAATGGCTGGGTAAACCTTGAGGCATAACCAGTCTGTGTTAGCATTTAGTTGTTAATGTTGTTTACTTAAAACACTAAAACCTCAGACTATAAATTAGGCTCCATCATGAATAGTTATTGATCAATTTTGAAATCAATTCTTCCAAAAGTGTAACATTTTTTAAAAAGTTCTCTCATTCATTTATTCTCTCTTTTAGATTGGAGACGAGGACAAACATTCTCTGAAGCAGAATCCAGCTGCTTATACAGAAATTTTGAATTCTGCAGTAAGAGGGTTGTACAGGTTTGTTTTTAAGACCAATGAGTTGAGGTATCATGTGTGGATTTCTAATGCATATCTAAGCACATTTCTGAAATTGTGTTCAGAATTATAGATATTAGTTATTACTGATTCGAATATTAGTAGCACCAAGTGGAGTTGCTTTATCACAGCATGGTAGACTTGCTGAAATAAAAATCTGCTTTCTATATTTGTTTAGATTTGAAAAAGTTGAGAATGTGGTTTTACTCTCTGCTTCCTTGTGTGGCTATTAGTGTAAATATCACTTATTTTGGCCCTCATTTTTGGCGCAATAACTTGCAACACCAAGAACCAACTTCCCTACACCATTTAATCTATCTAACAATCTCTTACGTCTTCAGTTCTAGAATTCATGAAATCTTATCAAAGTCTCTCAATCCTACAAGCAACCTTACCAACATCTTAGAAATAATGAAAGTAACTGGAAATATGAGTCTAAACCAAATTGTATTAGGTGATCCTTCCCCCAATGGGAAGCATATGAAATTTTCCCCTGAAGAAAGACCTAAGAAGGGAGTTTGAGCAATAACTAGGGTCCCTTAAGATATTTTCCTGCAATTGATATTGCTAGATATGATAAAGCGACTTTGTTTGCCTAAGAGTATGTGTTAGATTTATTGAAAGACACTAGGATGCTTGGATGTAAACCAACAAATACTCCAATCGAGGTGAATCATCAATTAGGTAATGAAGGTGGAACTTTTCATACACTTGGGAGTATATCAAAGGTTGGTAAAAAAATCTATTTATATCACACTAGACTAGATATTGCTTATGAAATTATTGTAATAATATAGCATATGCATTTACCCACTTTTTTCATCTAGGGGTGGTGCAAAGGGTTTTGAGTCATCTTAATTTATGTCCTTGGGAGGATATTTTATAATGTTTTTAGAATCGGACCAATTGTTAAACTTAAAAAAGTTATTGGATTAATTGTAGTCGAACCAAGATGTTACCATGATATAATAAATGTATGTTTTATATGTTTTTAAGAATAAAAATATATTTGAAAATATATGTTTTGTTTCCCTTTGGTCGCTAGTTTAGTGACTTTCTTAATACAAATAACTTTTACTTATATAAATTTGTAAATACTAAAAAAAGTTAAACAATATTTCATCTTTTTAAATGTGTCCATATATATATATATATAACATATTAAATCATGATATAGATAAGATTTAGATGTAGACAATGGAAAATTGAAGCATGTCTGGAGCCAGCATTTGCTTTAGGATTGAATTCAGAATCCATCGAGATTTCTGAGGATTTATTTAAAGGAAAGATAGTGATAACTAGAAAGTAACACAAGCTAAATGTGATTGGCAATTCCAGAAAGAAACACTTAAGGCTGAAGGAGGATTTTTTTTTGAAGGAAACATACTTGAAAGCCTTCAGCAACTCTTGGCAGAGAGAAGAAGGAAGCTCCAACCATGGCATAAAGGTGGAGGTTTTTGTGTTAAGTCTTTTTCAGTAGAAGCAGAAGGTTGTCTCCTGATCCTGTTTAGCTGCAGATCCGCTATTGGCAAGGTCACAGCTCAAAACCACTTGTTGTGTTACATACAGGGGCTTTCCCTGATTAGAGGGGACAGTTGTGCAGATTAGCTCTGATGCTCCTCTGGTTAAGGAGGCAGGAATTTGCCTTTCTTTTTTCTTTGGCTTTAAGAGAGGGGGCTTGCCTTAATGTTTTTATTTATGGTCATAACTTTATGGATGTTAACACCTTCAACAGTTGCATCACCCAATCATGTTTAGTGAGAGCTGTGTGTAAATCCAATAGACAGATCCACTTCATTCATCCTTTTGTGCCACTGTTTCTAGGGAAGTTTTGAGTTGGGTGGAACCTCCGTTGCCGTTATGCCTTCACGATTTCCTTCACTTGGTTTTTGGTGAGGTAGATGTGGTTCTTCAAGGCGTGGTGTTCATAAAAATCTCTTTGCTTGATAGAGATGGGACTCAGAGGTTCATTATTTCAGAAAGCCGCGTTATGGAAAACTGTTTGCAATGATGGACTTCAGTTACCTTTGGGACAAAGATTTCCAACATGCAAGTGATGAAGTGGACAGAGGATCAAAAAGGGCGGTCAATAAGAAAACAGGAAAAATGTCGGGTAGTTTTACAGGTAGCCGTAGAACAGTTCTGTTTCTCAGTTCAGCTATGGTGGGAACTCCTACCTTGAGTAGATAAGGTACCCTGTAATGAAAGGCTGAAAGAAAGGGATAAGATGATGGCAACTCCATGCACGTCAGGGAGCATGGGATCTGTAGGCTCTCAATAGTGGAAAAAGGTTGTTGAAGTTTTGAGCTTTGGTGGGGTGAAAGCTGCTGAGGTGAAAGCCCTATCAGCTTTGTCTAAAACAAAGCTGCCGTTGGAAATGCAAGAGACAGAAAGGTACAAGGGGGAAGACGACTACTCAGCCCCTGCAGTAGATGCAACCGTAGAAGCTGGCATGATGAACTAAGTCCTCTTAAGCAGTTGGGCTTGAAGTGGAGTTTGCCAAAGAAGAGGCTTCTATCCGATTAAAGGGCATTTCGGCTGTAGGTGGCAAAAGGTCCACTGTCCTTTGGCCCACGAGGAGTTTTCTTTGGACATAGTGAATTGAGGAGGCCTTAAGTCCCATCCCAAACAACTTATTAGATAATTGCTTCTAATTAAGATAAGAAAAAGATGTTAAGTGGATTATTTAGTCCTTGGGCTAAATATGGTCTTCTAATTAATTGTTTAGAATTAGAAGTGAATTAAGGAATCATTCTCTTGGATTTCTCATGGTCAAATATGGCCTTAGAAGCTAGTCATGTGGATCAGTACGGTGAAGGTCCTTCTCTTGGACTGAGACATTATTCTCTTTGATTTCTCATGATCAATTTGGCCGTAAGGGATAGTTATGTGGATCAATATGGCCTTGATGGAGTAATGTTTTTATTAACCGACCCATCCAATTTTGAAGGTCCTCTCTTATTGGGATTCCTGAGATACATTGACTTGATTATTTCCATTTTACACTAAACTGTCTACTGTTGGGTTGGCCATTCTTGGAATTGAAGTGTGTTATAGCATATATCTACTTTACATATAGAGTTGTAACTTATTAGGAAAGTTGTCATATAGAGTTTGTATTCTATTAGGAAGGTTAGATTGACTTTTGTGTGTGTGTGTGTGTGTGTGTGTATATATATATATATATTCACAATGAATCAATGCAAAACACAAGGAATTCTTTCCTCAATTTCTTTCTTGCTTTCTAAATGGTATTAGAGCTTAGGGCTCAAATTTGCCAGAAAAAGGCAAATTTTGTTGAAGGAATTTTGGAGAATCCTAGGGGCAGAAGGCGTGTTTTTTGAAACATTGTGTTTGGGAGAGCATGGGATGACATTGCCTCCATAGGAAAGTGCGTCAGCCTCCGGCGACCCTAGCCACTAAGTCCGATGGCCAGAAAAGGCACGTGTGAGTCACATGCACGGCTTGTGTAAGACTGTCCTGTTCCCCACACGCTGATGGGTGATGGCGCGTGGGCCATCCTTCTGCGACATGCCACCTCCTTTGACATTGCTGGCCCTTGACAAGCCTCCTCAGCCACTCCACTTCATTGTTTGATCATCGGAAAAGGGTATTTCAAACTATTCTGGATCCGACAGCAGCATTCGCAGGAGTTTTTTGGGGTGCAAATCTAGGTTTTTGGGGAAGTTCCTTTACGTTTGGTTTCTGAAGGTGTCCTTTTGCCTTGATATCTTGTCTTTGGCTTCATAATGAGTAGTTCAGATTCTTTAGAAGATCAGAAGCCTGTTTCGACGCCTGAAGTGGTCCAGATGATGTCAAAGATCACGGAGGACAAACTAACTGGTCCCAATTACTCGGATTGGAGTAAAAAAATCCGCCTCTACTTGAGGAGTATCCGTATGGTCAGTCATCTTTCTAAGGACCTTCCAACATATGATTCAAAAGACCGATGGTTGGAGGATGATGCCCGTCTCTTCCTACAAATTTGTATTTAATTTGTGTGGTAAAGTGCTGACCATCATTGATATCACCGTGAGTATGTTAAGGAGTAATAGATCATATTTGGAATTTGTGTATTACGGCAAGAGAATATTTCTCGCATATTTGATGTGTTTAGAGCCTTTTATTGCAGAAAGCAGATGGGGTCCTTTCCTTGAAACTCTTCATGGACTATAAGAAGACATATGAGGCGAATGCCTCTTGCCTTTAGTCGGATGTTAAGATGGTAGTGATGAGATTCTAAATGCACTCCTTCGGATCTACGAGTCTGATAAGGAGCAAATTACATCACAGCCCCGAGATCTCATCTTTCGAAAACGTGTGATAGGATGCTCCTTGTAGAGACCTCTTCATCACACTCCTCCTTTTGCGAGATGAAGCGATGCCGCTTGTTGGCAATTCGAGAACATGGGTAGGTCGAGAAGAGAAGCGCAATCTGAAGTGGTGGTCCCAGCTGATAACAGAGGAATGACTGGAGGAGTTGTTTGTTATTGCTAGTAACTTTGGACATGTGATACGAGATTGTAATAAGCGACATGAGTCGAGATCGGAGGGTTCGATGCGCTCATGTGGCTTCCTTAGTGAGGCATCGGATTAGTCGATTAAGTTAACCTTGAAGGGGTGGCTTGGTTCCACTTGTCGCGGGAATCGTGGAAGTCTCTATCTCTTGATTCTCATTATTCTTAACTGAATGCAGTGACCGAGATAAATCTGTATCTCTTCTTTGTCCTTTAATGGGTCATTGATTTCGAAGCCACAGATCACATGAAGCGGTATTTACAGCGATATTCTCTACTTTTTAGTCCTGACTTTCAATTTCTGGCTGTCGCTCTGGCGGATGGGTCCTGATCATGTGTACTTGGATCGAACCTGATTTTTCCAGCTCCATCTCTCCTTTGTCATCGCGAGTTCTGAATTTATCTTTTGATGTCACATGAAGCCAAGTGCTTCGAGCACATAAATGTTATATTTCATTCTTCCCTGATTTTTGTCTCTTTCAGGATCTTATGACGAAGCAGATTATTGGTAGAGGATGTGAGTCTGGGGGTCTCTACATTCTTGATCATGCGATCTGGAACATGTGGTGTTACTGGGATTCTTGCACCATTCAAGACACATTGTCGATTGGGCCATCCCTCTCCTCCCTTGTTGAAAAAGTTGTGTCCACAGTTTTCAAGTCTGTCGTCATTAGATTGTGAGTCTTGTCAATTTGCGAATCATCATCGTCTTCCTTCTAGTCTTAGAGTCAATAAACGAGCTAGTGCTCCATTTGAATTAGTCGAATTCCCGGATGTGTAGGTCGTGTCCGGTTGTATCTACCATTTGGGTTTTAGATACTATCACTTTTGATGATTATTCACGAACCACTTGGTTATATCTAATGAAAAGCCATTATGAGTTATTTTCTCATTTTCGTGGCTTTTATATTGAGATACACACTCAATTTCATGTATTTGTTCAAAGTCTGAGAAGTGATAATGGTAAAGAATTTGTTTCAGAACAGTTTCGGTCATTCATGCTTCGAAATGGCATTCTTCATCAGACCTCCTGTGTTGATACTCCTCAGAATGGCGTGGCTAAGAGGAAGAATAGACACCTCTTTAAAGCTATTTAGAAGCTACATTATTTAGGCTCACTTGCAGCATTTCTAGGTTGATCTTTATTTTCAGCTTATTTTTATTAACCACATGCCTTCCTCAGTCTTGAATTGGGATATTCTGTATCACTTTCTTTTTCCAAATAAACCCCTGTTTCCCATTGAACCTTGGATATTTTGATGTACTTGCTTTGTTCGGGATGTCCGTCCACATGTGTCTAAACAGGATCCTAAGTCCTTGAAATGTATCTTCCTTGGTTACTCTCAAGTTCAAAAGGGATATAGGTGTTATTGTCCTAGTCTTCGCAAGTACTTGGTTTCTGCTAATGTCACATGTCTTGAGAATACTCATTTTTCTCAAGACTCGATCCACACTAGTCGGGGGGAGGATGATGATTTGCTCGTTGATACTCTTGCCTCGCCAGCTCTTGCTCTTGTCCTTGCTCAGGTAAAACCTCCTATCACTCAGGTCTACACTTGACACCAACACCCCCCAGTCTTGAGCCCTCCACCGGCTGTTTCAACATCAGATCCAGTTCTCGGTGATCATCTTCCTATTGCTCTCCATAAAGGTAAACGTTAGTGCACACATCCAATTTCCTTCTTTTGCTCTTATGACCGTTTGTCAACATAGTCTTGTTCTTTTATTGCATCCTTGGACTCGGTTTCGTTGCCTAACAGGGTTTCTGAAGCCCTAGCTCACCCTATTTGGCTAAGTGCTATGATAGAGGAGATGGATGCTTTGACTGACATTGGTACTTGGGACTTGGTTCGTTTACTTGCTAGGAAGAAAGCCATTGGTTGTCGTTGGTTGTTTACAATAAAGGTTAATCTCGATGGATCCATTGCTCGATTGAAAGCCCACATTGTTACTAAAGGGTTTGCCCAAATCTATGGCGTGGACTATTCCGACACATTTTCCCTGTGCTAAAAGATGACATCTATTGACTTTTATTTAGTATGAAACGCAGTGGGATCTCTGCGAGAACGATATTAGATCTTTGTACGCTGGTGACCTTCAGGAGGAGGTGTATATGGAGCAACCTCTAGGGTTTGTTGCTCAAGGGGAGATAGGGAGGGTTTTTCGTCTTCGGAAGTCTTTGTATGGTTTGAAACAGAGTCCACGTGCATGGTTCTGTAAATTCAGCCAAGCAGTTGAGGAATTTAGCATGCAGAAGAGTAAATCTAACCACTCTGTCTTACACGTAGGCTGGGTTCAAAGTATCGTGCCTGTTGGTAGTGTATGTGGATGATATTGTTATCATTTGATAGTGACTCTAAAAAGATTATCTCACAAATCTGCTTAGAGTCGTTCTTGGAACCCGATTCCATACGAAATATTTAGGGATGCTAGGATACTTCTTGGACATTGAAGTTATCTTGAAAGCGAAAACATGGAATCTTCTTATCTCCAGAAAATATGTCTTGTCCATTGTGCAGGAAATGGAAAGTTGGGGAATTAAGCAGTGTAGTTCTCTGTGGTTCAGGCGTATACCTTCTTAAGAAGCGAAACATTTGAGGATCAGGAGATGGGGCCCAGTTGGGAGGTAGATACCTTCTGATCGCTCGCCTTGATGTGCCAGCTCAGTTAGTGTTATAAGCCCATTTTACTAATAATATTTTCCAACAATTTTTCATAGAGACATTATTAGAGAGCAGTTACATGTTCTTGAAATGAGCCTGAGGATGTGGTATTTTATACAGTAATCATGAGCGTAATAGGCTTGAGTGTTTCACGGATGTTGATTGGGCAAGATCTAAAGAGGACATGAGGTGCCCGAGTGTGTGTGTTTGTTGGGGGAATCTAGTCTCATGGAAAGTCGAGTAGATTGTTGTGCGATACAGTGTAGAGTGAGATATGGGCGATAACGAGTTCGTATGTGAGATCATGTGGCTTCATCTGACTCTTGATGGGAGAGTAGGCATTGAGACCACCCGATCTGACAAAACTGGTATGACAAATAGGCTACCTTTACATTGCTTCTTTTCGGTATTCAGTAGACGGTGGCGTATTGAAATATATAGATTGTTATATGGTTGTGAAAATACAAGCTTGGCTTGATTTCTACGGGATATGTGAAGTGGAGGAAACGATTGGGTGATATCTTCACCAAGGCCCTAAGTGGGGCTGGGTTGATTATATATGTAACGAGTTGGAAATGATTAATATATCTTTCCGACTTGAGGGTGTTATAGCATATATCTACTTTACATATAGAGTTGTAACCTATTAGGAAACTTGTCATATAGAGTTGTATTCTATTAGGAAAGTTAGATTGGCTTTTGTATATATATATTAACAATGAATCAATGCAAAACACAAGGAATTCTTTCCTCCTATTCTTTCTTGCTTTCTACAAAGTGAAAAGGTAACTCAAGTATGACAAAATCCAGTAGTCCCTACCTTAGTCAAAATTTGATCAAGTCAGCCTACTTGCTGTTGAATCTCATCATAGTTCTAACTCCACTTAGAAACTTGTTGAGACCTCTAATTGTCTTTGTTCTTACTTCTTACTACAGAAAATACCTCAGGCACAAAATTTTCATTCGTATTTCCACTTCCCATGATCCAATAATGAATGCACACTTGTTGGTTCCACTGACTGCATGGTTCAAGCATTCATAAATGGCCTAACAAGAAGTAGCCTAGACATTAGGTGTACTGAGCATAGCACCAAATGCAGAAAGCAGAAAAACAAGAAAGAAAGGGGGAAGAAAAACAAAAATTACTACTCTTAATGTCTGGAAATCATATTCAGATATTTTTCGATATTTTTGTTGTTATATAATCTGATGTAGGTTAGTTTATGGTTGTTATATGCATCTTTACACACTACACAATTGTCATATAAACATTCTCTTAGCGCTAAATCATACTCTAGGGTCCTTACTAAAACTTTCACAAAGTTTAATTTTGAATTTCCTTTTTGATTTTATATAGGAAAACAAAAAAACTGTTAAATAACCCCCTAATAGAAAGGGAGCACACCCTATGAGTGCAGGGGGTATACAAGGCAACAAGTGAAAAGAAAACTAGATTAGACAGAAAAAAAAAAAGGTAAGTTAAAATGTACTATCGACAATTTAGACTATCAATTAAATCCGAAAATATAGTGCTGATCTCCTTCAATAATAATATCTCCATTAATTGAAAATCTAGTTATTACACTCTCTTGCTTCTAATTTCTGCTTTGTTGCCCACATTGATGTCAAAATTTGTATAAATGTAGACTGTCAATATTTCCATTCATATTTGGAGGAAAATAATTTTTTTCTTTAAAAGTTTCCTCCAGTTGGGATTTATTTTTCTTGTCAACTGAACCAGAGTTCTTTCAAGTGTATTATTGTAGGAAGGAAGGGGCACTATACGTTTTAACTCCCAGCCCATAGCTATTTTAAACCACCTTTAACTGAATTGCTCTATTACCTCATCTATGATCTTTGATTGAGAGAATATGATGGGTGTTAATTGGAGAATACAAGATACACAAGAAGGGTTGTCTTAATATTGCAGTTGGCTTCCTTGTAATGGATATATTAATGAACTTCTTAAATGATCTATTTTTCAATTTCAGGATGGGAACTGTATTCAGTCATCTTGCTGGGCCTTCGTCAATCAGTCCTTGTCCGGATGATCCTATTCTTGTGCTGCTGAGTGTTTTTTGGCCTATGCTAGAGAAACTTTTTAGGTCTGAACATATGGAGAATGGTAGTCTATCTGCAGCAGCCTGTCGGGCTCTTTCACAAGGAGTTCAGTCCTCAGGTATTGGTGCCTCTATTAAATTACTTGTTTTGGTATAGTAGATTGGATATGAAGTTCTCTTACAGAATGGAGTTTTCTCATGCACTCTCTCTTATATAATAATTGAGTGTATTTCATTTACAGGCCAACATTTTGTTACTCTATTACCTGAAGTGCTAGATTGCCTCTCGAAAAATTTTGTATTATTCCAAAGCCATGATTGCTATATCAGAACAGGTAAGATTTTACCCTTTTATTGCAATGGAGAGAATTTATTTCCTTTTGTTTTGCAAACTGGGATGGTGTGGGAAAATCAGGTTGGGGTTTGTTGTAGAAGTTAGAAGTGGGCATGTGCTAAATTCTGTCCAAGTTGAGTCTTACATAGAACCGCATTCTGTTACAAGGATGTTTTGACCTTTAATTTCTAGAAGCTGAATCTTTTATATCAGTGATGATGTTGGAAATGCTGAATAGAGTCTCAAAGAGCCAGTGATAAGCATGAATTCTATTGGTGAAGTGTATTCTTGGAATTATATATTTTCTAGGCCTTGGTATAGTAATTATCTATGGAACTTCTGTTGATAGGTAACTCAATTTCTGTTAAAGGATCCTGGCGTATGGCTGGAATTATGATTTCGTGAAGTGAAAATTTCTAATATAAAAGCTCTCTAATAATAACAGGGTGATCAAGCAGCCTTCCCTTGTATATGCTTCAATTCAACAAAGGGTAGTATGTAGAAATTTCTGGCTGTGTTTGAAGGTCCTAAATGATTTGTTTGATGTATATAAGTTTCCTATTTATTTTAGTTGTGATGACCTAGTGTCCTGTTGCCGGGTTCTAAACTGTTGTGGTCATTGTTCCCTATCTTTGTAATCTAAAATGTTGCTTCCAGGATCATAGGTTCACCATTCTTTGCATCCCAAAACGTGGATATTATGCTGTCAAATATCCTAATAACTCATTCATTTTGGAATGACGTGATTAGGGCAAAGTATGGAGAGCAGGAAGGGGGATGGAGCTCTTGAGAAGTAAGAGAGGGGTATAAGCTGGGTTTGTGGAAGGCAATTCGGAGATGGTGGCCTCTTATCAACTGTGTAGGTTGTCCTTTGTGGTGGGTAATAGGCAAAGAGTAAAATTTTGGAATGATACTTGGTGTGGGGAGGCTCCTCTGAGTGTGTTCATCCTAGCTTTATTTGCTATTGTTACGTCAAAGGAGGCTTGAGTTTGAGATTGCAAGGGTGGGCCTAAGGAAGACGAAGGTTGGTGCTCCTAGTTTGCCAGACCCTTTAATGATTGGGAAGTGGAGGATGTAGTGAGACTTCTAGCCCAACTTGGTAAAGTGACTCTAGTTGATGAGGTGGAGGACTCGATATGGTAGACAAAGAATCAAGGGGGTTGTTTCCTAGTTAAGTCAGTGTACATGGCATTAGAGTCAAGCATTACTGAGTCTTTCCCTTGACGGTTGGTTTGGAGATCTTCTAGGTAGCCTAAGATTTGCTTTTTTACGTGGGAAGCAGTTTGGGGCAAAGTTCTTACCCTTGACTAGCTTAAGAGAAGAGGTGTTGCTATTGCCAGTAGATGCTATTTGTGTCTTGAAGGAGAGGAGATGGTGGACCACCTTCTTCTTCACTGCGCAAAGACGAGACTGTTGTGGGAGCTTCTTTTTTCTATTTTTGGGACTTCATGGGTGATTTCAGGATCAGTTTGGGATGCACTTTTGAGTTAGAGTGGGTGCTGGATTGGCAAAGGGCAAAAGAAGACTTGGCATGGCACCCTCTTCTTTATTTTGGTCAGTCTGGAAAGCTAGGAATGCATTTGTGTTTATAAATGAGACTTTATCTATACAAAAGCTGAAGACTTCTTTTGTTTTTTCAATTTGGTTGGAGGCCAAGTATAGAGATATTGAACGGTCCTTTGACTATAGCTGATTTTATTGATTGGATGGGGTGTAACTGATGTAGGGAAGGGTTTTTTTGTACATCCTAGCTGTCTGCGGCTGAGGGTTTTTGCCCTATTTTTTGTTTACTTTATATAAAAAAAAAAGAAGAAAGAAAGAGATATGGATCCCATACCTGCCTTCATGGCTTTTATACAACATTTATAAAAAAATATTAGCTATTTTTCTGTGACATATTTGATTGATCTAACATGACCTTATTTATTCTTTGATTGAAACATCATGAGTAACTAAACCAGTTGTAATAGTTTGAGTGCGGGGGATATCAGTTGTTTTGACTATTCATTTTGAGAAGTTACTGTGAAACTCATTTAATAGCTCTCTGTTAACATTCTTATATGATAAACGATCTGATGGAGCTTCCATGACTATCTCTGCACATTGTGTGTTTTCCCAAGAGGTTTGTTTTTTTCCATTTCATTTTGATTGTTTCTTTGTACCACATTTTGCTCCATTTGATCAGAGTGATGAAGATTGTTCAGTTCTTCGATGTTTGTTTATATCTTTTTGCTAGAATTACATTGATGACTTATCTTGCTATTTGATGTATCTAAGGAAGTACTGGCTGCATCGGGTTCCCTTCTTGAAGTTTCCTTACAAAAGGCGGCCATATGCTGCACGGCCATGCATCGTGGTGCAGCACTAGCTGCAATGTCATATATGTCCTGTAAGCATAGTATATTGGCAGCTCACACTTTTCTTTAAAATTTTCACATGTAGATGAGAGTGATAAATCTGTTGTATTATTCCAAGTATCAACTGTTGCCTTTCTCAGTATGAAACTTGTTCCCCCATTTTTTAGCTCCTTTTCAGGCCATACTTTTCTGTTGAAGCATGAAATTTGTTCTCTTGTAGCCATCATGTCCATGGTCCGATTCTGTTTCTTGCACCTAATGCTAAGTGCTGACTCATTTGCTAGGGTCATCTATTACATCATGAGGTTTTGGAACTTGATACTTAAGATTTTTTTTTTCAGCCGAAAGTAACATGTTGGTGCTCATGTACCCTTTATAATAGATTAAACTCTGTGTAGCACTGAACTTCCAAAAAATGAAATATGGAGGTGTTATCAAACTCTCCAAATGGTGGGTTCCAATTCCCTGTATGGTTACCATGTCCATCATTATGTTGTTTGTCAACCACCAAATTTCCAACTTCATGGATGCCTAGATTATAAATTCTGCCATGGCTTTATTGTTTTAACTTCTAATGGTATCTTCAATATGTTTGTGTTTCAAGTCACTCTAGGTTCTAGCAATCGCTGGACCCATGTTGTCTGTTGTAATTATCACATCAGTGAGTTAAAAAGCACACTCTCAAACTGAAGTCTCTTGTATTTGCATGGTTCAAACAGAAGTCAGTCATGCTAAGACTAGCAACTGCTTTGGGAATTTTATCTCCATTCTTTCTTAGGACCATGCACTCCATTTAACCTTTTAAATGAACAAATATGTATCACTTTGGCTTGCTATGTAGTTTCTCTTTTCTTACCTCTTTAACGTACTTTTGTTTTTCATTGCAAGTTGACTTTATTCTGTTAGCTTCTAGCTTATTTCTCTTATGTTTTGCCCTTTTTGTCTTTTTCTTTGACGGTTTCTGGTTTAATTAGGAGAGACTTATTTTTTATTCTTTAACTTGTTCTTGAAATTTTTAGGTTTCTTGGAGGTTGGCCTGATCTCTCTGTTAGAATCTATGACTTGTATCCCTGAAGGATCATTCAGTGCTGTGGCGATTCAGGTCATTTACCGTAGTGGTGAGGGACTTGTGTCAAATGTTGTATATGCTTTACTTGGTGTTTCAGCAATGTCAAGGGTAAGATGAATGTCCTTACATCTCAACAGAAAAAGAATTTGAAAAAAAAAGGTCTAGCTTTTCATGTAAACACTCAAAAAATATTGCATCGGGTTCTTGGTCTATGCATGTTTAGTTGTTATGTTTCAGGTTTTGGCATCTAATCCAGCCAACTTTTAGGACATGGGACATAAAATGTTGGACTTAGAAAGGTTCCTGAAATTGCATATTTTGTATTTCATTCTTTGAAACATTAAAAGACAATGAAATTTACCTGTGTATTGTTTTGGTTTGGGACAAGAGTTCTCATGATTTCTATCTTTAAGTGAATCATCTTATGTCTTTCGCTGCAACTGCTACTTTGCCCTTTTATTTATTTATTTATTTATCTGATGGGAACTCCTGCATGGAGAAGAACTTTGTTAGTAAAATTTAGGTTTAGAATTCAGGAGTCAGCAATGCCTTTTTTCTTCCAGTCTTTTTAATAAATTCCACTGTGGGACAATTTTAATATCCTGATGCATCCCTACCTTTGATCTGAAGGCAAGTGATGGCTGAGGTAGAAACCATATATTAATCTCTTTTATTAATTTGTTTGACTACTGTAAGAAGCTGGTTTTCAGAAAGGTCTCCCCCCAACCCACAAAATAAATAAATAAATAAAATAATTCATTCAGACGGTGTTTGAAGTTTGAACAATCATTTTGTACTTTTTCTTTGTGTTCCACTTACAAGTTGGTTGTGAAATGTGGTGAGCTCCTTGAATCACTGAAGCAAAAATGCATTATGATAGGCTCGTGAATTTCTTAAATGACTCTTCATTATTCAAATGCTTTAAAGACCTGTCTTGAACTAATGGACATCCTGAACCAGGGATGGAATAATACACAACAATCTATTTGTCTCACAAAGTTTAGCGAGAATCTGAGAGGGCAGTTTCTTGCACAGCTAAAAAGCTGGTAGTGGTCAACTCGTTGAACATGTCTCCTAATTAATGTCACGGACTTTATGACTTTACTGCATCTTATCCCTTTTCTGTTGTCCACAGCTTATGAAATAAAATTTATGGAGATAAACAACTTTATACACTAGTGGGGTGATAGGATAATCCTAGTTTACTCCTGGAATTTTGTGGCCAATTAATCTATCAATATAAATGTTTATTGTGGTATTTGGCACATCAGTAAGCCTGACATGATAATTGTGTTTTACCATTCGCTAGTCATTTCATTGTCGTATGTCGTTCTATAGAATCCAGCTAAGAGATTATTGTTGGTCCCTCTTCTTCACAGGTACACAAATCTGCAACGATCTTGCAACAGTTGGCTGCAGTTTGCAGTTTAAGTGAAGGAACAGCATGCAAGGCAATTCTTTGTTGGGAATCTTTGCATGAATGGCTGCGCTTAGCAGTAAGTATTTCTGTCTCTCTCTCCCATGCACACACATGAAACCATTGTTTGGCAAGTAGATTGATTCAAAGGGCACTTTTGTGTAAGTGGATATGACATTTTTTTAATGAGAGATTCTTTTTGGGACGTCATAAGTAGGAAATTTGGACTGGAAGAAGGGGGTTGGTGCACCCGTAAGAGGAGGTTTTTGGGTAGGCTTTTGGAAAGAGATATGGAAGGAATGGGAGACTGTTCTTCATATTGCAGTGCCTTTTGTAGGGATTGGTGGAAGAGTGAGCTTTTGGAAGGATAAGTAGTGCAAAGAGGTGGCCTTAATCGTCTCTTTTCTCTCTTTATTCACTTTGTCAGCCAACAAAGAGGCTTTGGTAGCGGATGTTTGGTACTTCTTGGGGGAGGAAGGGTGGACTCCTTATTTTTCTATGTCCTTCAATGATTGGGGAGTGGAGGAGGTGGAGAGGTTTTTTTGAACTCTTCAAGATAAGACACTGATTTCAGATGAGGAAGATAGGATGCTTTTGAAAGTCCAAGGATGGGAATTTTTTTGTCAAGTTCCTCTGCAAGGATTTGGGTCATTTAGGTACAATCTCGTTTGTTGAAGGGAGAGAAGTTCTTGATGCTTCCGTCATAGCCAATGAGGCCATTGACTCAATTTTGAAAAGTAAGGAAAGGGGCGCTTTGGGCGCTTTGTGTAAATTGGACATAGAGAGGCCTTATGATCGCTTAAAATGGGATTTTCTGTTGTTAGTGATGCAAAGCATGGGGTTTGGGAAGAGATGGGCAGGTTCAATGAAGTGGTTTATCTCTGCTTTTAAATCCCTTCAATGACTAGGAGTTGGCTATGGTGTATAATTTCATTTCTTTAATCCAAGAGAAGAAGGTTCACCCAGAAAAGAAGTATAAAATGATGTAGAAAATCTCAAACGACAATAGTTTCACCATTTCCAAGAAGATTTATTTGGAACTCTTGTATCCTCATAAAAGTTAGTTTTTTCGCCTGGGAAGTTTGGTGGGTGTTAAGAGAAAAGGAATATTTTGATTCTCATTAATTTACAAAGGAAGTAACATACATATTTATACTCTAGTATTAGAATGAAACGAGATTCTGATGCAATTAGGAGTAAATAGAGAAGGAAAATAATTCTAAATGGATTAAGCCAAACCTTAACACTCCCCCCTCAATTTTGTAAGCGTATAGATCGAAAACACCCAGTTTGTCACATATATACTTTATCCTAGGACTCTGAGGGAGACTTAGTGAAGATCTCATTAGTGGATCATTAAGTTAACAAACTAGTAGTCATGCATCCCGATACGATCTTCTCTACGATAAAGTAATGATCCACTTCAATGTGCTTGGTCCTCTCATAGGCTTCGGTTAGATGAAATAATACAGCAGGCCCGATTCTATCATATATAAAACTTCATCTACATTCATTCTTCTCAAATCTTAGCTCTTAGAGGAGATGCTTGACCATATGAGTTCACATGTTGCTAAGGTCGCGCAGCTCGTGCACCACGACTTCAACACTGGAATCGCACTCTTACATCTTGTTTCTTACTCTTCCAAAATGTTAAGTTACGCCGATGAACACCTGATACCAGTATAGAATGTCTATCTGAGGTAATTTTCTTGATCTCCATCATTGTAGCCCAGCTGATGCAGGTATGACCTCCGTTCTCATACAACACCCCTTGACCCAATGTTCCTTTGACATATGAATCTGACTGAAACATCCCGATGGTACATCCGCAAAGGTGATTGATGGGCCGATAGTACGCTCATAGGAAAAGAAATGTCGGTAGAGTGATAGTGAGATGGTTGGGTTTACCTACAAAATCGTTGATCTCTCCACTGGATCGTAGAAATTTCATGACTTAGTACGAGTTTGAAAGTCGGATCGTGAATTAATGCATGGGCCTGGTGACATCTCGATGTCTATTTAATATATCACGAGTGTACTTTTCTCTGAAATATTAATGCAGAATTAGTGAAATTTCTTATCGATGCTGAAAATACCCAGGTTCACGTAGTCTTTTGTTTGAAAGTGGTTGAAGAGGTGTTGTTTAAGTTTTTGAATACCATCTTGGTTCACTACCTGTAATGACAATGTCATCCACATAAACAATCAAGTAAATACATTGTCCAATAGAGGTATGATGATAAAGCAGATGATGCATTTGTGCTTGAGAATCATGCCAAACTCATGAACCTTTGAACTAATAGAAGCTAAGCAAGAGATTGAGGGATACTATTTCGAGGATCGTATAAGGCATTCGTAGCTTGCATACCAAGCCGGACTCCACTTGAGCAACAGACTTGACCAGGTTGCTCCATATAAACCTCCTTAAGAGATCATCTATGAAGAGGCATTAACGATATCATGGCGAAGTGTGAGCAAATAGTAGCCATAGATAGAAGCAAGCGAACAAAGGCAATCTTGGCCATCGGAGCAAAAGTATCATAATAGTTCGAGCCATATTGCTAAGTGTACCCCTTAGCAACCAAACGGGCCTTAAGTCAATCAACATGGCCATCAAGTCCCACCTTCATCGTAGATGTAATCAACGACAACCAAATGTGAGCACTGCCAAGAAGAAGAGCTACAAGCTCCTATGTGCCATTGAGAAGAGATCCATTTCTCAAATGCATTGCCTGTCTCACTTTGGGATGCAGAGAGCTCACACAGTAGAATAGAGACAGAAGACAAGGTGGAGACAAAGGCAAAGTAGGGTAAAGATAAACGATGGAAACTGAGAAAATTATAAATAGGAAGTGGGTAAGAAGTAGAGCGAGTACCTTTTCGAATGGTGATAGGTAGGATCATCAGATGGTTGCGGAATCGAAGTTAGAGGTGACTGGCATAGAAGATGATTCAACAAGAGGCCTTGTAGGGGGGACGAGAACGATGAGTATAAACTTGAAGTGGTCAAGTCACGCCATCCATAGGTGGAGAAGGGAAATCTAGAAATGGTAAGACAAGAGGAATTGATAAGACATCCGACACGGGAGGATGCACTACAGGGGAGAAGAAAGGAATTCTCAAAGAAGGTAACATCAGCAGAAATGAAGAAGTGATTAATGTCGGGAGAATAACAACGATAACCCCTCTGAAGGCGAGAATAACCCAAGAAGACACTTTGTTGCCTTGGATGAGAGTTTATCTTGCCCAGGAGTGAGAATATGAAAAAAACAGACACAACCAAAGACACGAGGAGGGAGGCAAAAGATAGGTTGATTAGGTAGCAAGATAGAATGAGGGATTTGATCAAGTAAAACATAGGATGGCATACGGTTAATCAAATAACATGCAGATAAGATAACATCCTCCCAAAAACGTTGAGGAACCTTATGATGAAGGAGGAAAGTGCGAGTTGTCTCAACTAAATGACGGTTCTTACGCTCAGCCACTCCATTATGTTGAGGAGTGTAAGCATAAGATGATTGGTGAAGAATCCAATGGAAAGACATAACGAAGAGAATGACATAGAGAAATATTCCTTTGTATTATCACTTCTTAAAATACAAATAGAAGTATTGAATAGAGTGCAAATTTCAACATGGAATTTTTGAAAGATAGAAAATAACTCAGCTTGAGTTTTCATTAAAAATAACCAAGTACATCGAGAATAATCATCTATAAAAGTAACAGCAACGAACTTAAAGCAGATGCGACTAAGAACCCTAAACATTAGTGTGGACAAGCTCTCAAAAGGAGACTCCTGCTTGATGATCTAGGCACTGGGAACGAGACACTCCAGCATGTTCAAGCCATATTACCTGCTACTTAAGCGAAGATAACCAGGAAAATTAGAACCAACCACCGAAACTGGAGAGGCTGGGATGACTAGAGTTCAATCGTGGAGGAGGAGAGGCCTTCCCGTGGAAGTGCGCTGAAACAAAGAAGCGAGCCGAGGTGAAAGAGGCCTTGTGACTCATGTGTCCTATGCTGACCTGGGCTCCCTGCATCCTAGCCTGCAAGGTTATAGAGTCAGGAGAAAGTAAACACAATGAAGGTCACGAGTCAACTTACTAATGGAAATAAGATTGAAAGGAAAATCAGGAACATAAAGTATAGAGGTAAGGGGCAAGGAAGGGAGGGGATAAGCCGAGCCAATGCTATTAACTATGGTTTGAGAACCATTATATAAGGCAATAGTGGGTAAAGGAGACGAAAAGGTAAGCGAAGAAAAAAGGTCTTTAGCTACTGCAGATATGGACGAGGTCTAAGATCAAGGATCTAAGGTGCAGAAGAATGTATGTTACTACATTAGTTCAAGGCAACATGGGCAATGGAGGAAGATTTGACTGCTTGAGTGAGACGAAGGTACTATATTCACTGGCGTAAGAATGACACTCGTGTGTGGATGAAGTCGAGATGTAACTTAACTCGTTGAATGGTCAGAAGACTGAGCCAAATGAGCAGTACGAGGAGGTCAGCCATGTAATTGATAGCATCATTAATGAGTGTGTCTAAGTCATATAGGTGCAAGAGGACGCATCCTCAACTCCATATGCTACCATGTCCAATTCCTTTGGAATCACTTCGAATGAGACCTGAGAAAACCATCATAGAAGTGTCTCTGTAATCTCGCGCGCATGGACCGAAAAAAAGGTGGTGAGGTAGCGGCGGCAACCGAACAAGAGCCTTATCAAAGTTTGAATAATCGCCCAAGAGTATTCGTTCTAGATAGTTTCAAAATCTGGCCTAAGATTAAGCAGAAGAATGATCATAAATTCTTGATCCTTCTTTGACTGTGAAGTATCAACATTAGTAGATTCGACAAGATAGATGCATGTTCATCCTTAAGGGTAGACATTCGTTCACCATAAGCAGATTTATCCATACCGAGCTATTTCAAATTAGCAATGAAGGATATTTCCCAGTAGAGACGTTGAATATCATTAGTATATAGTTTCTTCACCTGATTCCAGAGAGTGTAGCAAGTTTTATTGGCCCCAATATTATATAGAGTCTTGGCATCAGTAGATTGCCGGAGAATATGACTTGGTAGAGCATCGGTTTTTCACCACTAAGCACGTTGATCTTTGGGGATACTTGTGTCCATAGTAGTAAGATGATCCTCACAACCATTACCACTAAACCAAAGGTCCATCGAATCCGCCCATGACTAATAATTTTCACTCCCTGTGAGTTTATCCAAGGCAATCATAGGAGTTCCAAATACAAAAGAATCAAAGTCCGACCTTTCAAACACATAAAGACATCTTTTTCGGGCCAGCAGAGATGAGAAATCAACCAAAGGTCGACAGAGTCAACTGAAACAACTCTCAAGGTCCTAAAGGTGTCGTAGAGCTTCATAAAACACAAAAAAGAAAGGAAATTCAAGAGCGTGGAGTGGAAAAGGAGAGAAAAAGTGGAAAATGAGGGCTTTTTCCAGTGACGACAAGGCGCCAAGGAGTGGTCGGAGACTCGGCCTACGGGGAAGACGACACACGGAGGAGGTGCATGGCCAAACCGCCTACATGCCGCCACGCGGCTTGTGTGTGTGAATTCACCGCCTAATTGAAGATCGTGTCCCATGGAGAGGGTGTTTTCCCTGCTAAAGGCTTCCACCTGAGTAGATCGGAGAGAGACACACCTATCGGGTATGCTTCGTCATTGCCTCGGTGCTGTTGGTTGTGGTGTCGGCGCCGTGGCTTCTGCGAGGCTTCGCGGATGACTCGTATCGTAAACCGAGGTGTGACAGAGTCAATGGATGGGTTGTTGGAATTGACAACACGGAGAAACCCTAACCCTAGTATTCTCAAACTCTTTTATGGCTTTGATACATATTAAGAGAAAAGGAATACTTTGATTCTCATTAATTTACAAAGGAAGCATACATATTTATATTCTAGTGTTAGGGCAAAAAAGGAAACAGAGTTAGAGACTAATTAAGAGACTAGAGAGAGAAGGAAAAGAATCCTAAATGGATTAGGAGACTAAACCTTATCAATGGGGTAAAGTTATGACCTTGGATCAACTAAAGAAAAGGGGAAGTCATATCGCCAATAGATGCCTCCTTTCCTGTGAGAATGAAGAGACCATTGGACATATTATGATTCATTGTTCATAGGTTAGGGATTTGTGGTCTCTATTTTTTGCTCTTTTCGGTGTTGTTTGAGTACTTCCTTGTTTAGTTAGAGACTCTGCTTGGTTGGCAAGGATCCTTTCTAAGGAAAAATCTCAAGAAGCTATGGATGATAACTCCCATTTGTCTCTTTTGAACATTGTAGAGGAGAGCAATATGACCGTCTTTATTGATAGGTGTCTTTGGCTCAAAAGACGAAAAGCTCCTTGCTCTATTCTCTTTTTTCGTGAGCTAGGATATTTACATCTATAAAGTCTTTACTTGTATCTGATTTTTTGCTTTGTTTGGGATCTGGATATGGGCTGATGAGTTGTTCATTTTTCTTGCTTTTTTTGTATAGGTCTTTTGGTGCTTATAGTATAGTTCCAATATGGTTTGGGTTGCCTTTTGGGCTCTTCTCTATTTTTTCTATATATATATTTTGTTGGCTTACTTGTCAAAAAGAAAAGTACAGTCTCATTTCTTTATAGCTTCATTTGGAACTCGTGTGTCCCAACTAAGGTAGGCTTCTTTGGCTTGAGAAGGTTTGTGAGGAAAAGTGTTGACTCTGGATCAGTTAAAAGGAAAGGAAGAATTTTAACTAATAGATGTCTCCTTTCTAGAGAAGAGGAAGAAATGATTGATCACATCTTAGTGCATTGCGTAAAGACTAGAGTGTTGTGGGATTCACCCTTGTTGGAGTTAATTGGCTCTTCCCTTTGACCGCTAAAGAGACTCTTCTTGGTTGATACGAATCTTTTCTAGGTAAGAAGCACAAAATCTCTTAGATGAACATTTCCTCTATGCCTCTTTTGGATAGAGTGGCATGAAAAAATAGGGTTGTATTTGACAATGAGAAAATTACAGTTCTGAGCGATGAAGATTTCTTTTCTTCATAATTTGCGATTCTGTAATAATTTGTGTATAGACGATGGACCATGTAATTTTGCTTTCTTCTAATTTTTTTATTTTGCTGATGGGATGTAGATGAGGTGGTGGGCTTTTGTTCTCTCTTTCATTGTACCTACTTTTAGGCTAAGCTTTTTGTATGGCTTCCCTTATATGTTTTGCCACCATTTGATACATTTTTCTTTCTAACTTACCTATAAGAAAAGGAAAGAATTACACAGAAAAAGCTCCCATTGCTTAATCTGGTGTTTATGTGGAAGAGTAAAAGAGTATCTTTTACACCCAGAGTGATCAGACTTACAACCTAAAAATCTGCTCCCAAGCAATCTATATGGTGGACTACAGATCTATGAGTGGGAGAGGGAGAGGGAGAGGGAGAGTGCTGTAATAGATTTTTGTACTGATATTCTGGGCTGTTTGTTCATAAGGTGCAAGTCCTTGTGTGGTCTTAGATTAGATGTCTTTTGAGGCTTTTTAGTTTAATATAATCACGCTTATTGCTGGTGGTGGTGCAGTATTCCATCTTATACCACCGATCAATGAGTTGGGCAAGTCCATATATGCCAGCCTTATTTTAACTTTTAGATGAATCTTTTTCATGGATACATCTGTTTCTGTTATTCCTTTCATTCCTTTCATTCCTTTTCCAATAATTTAATTTTGACATTGGATTGAGTTGAGTTGAGTTCAGGTGCGAGCATTACCAGCTGAATATCTAAAGCAGGGAGAAGCAGAGGGCCTAGTGCCAGTATGGTTAAAAGCCCTTGGTGGGGCGGCCTTGGACTATGTTGAGAGCATGAGATGTGATGGAGGAAAAGATGATCGTGGGCATATGCAAGGGAAGGGAGGAAGAATTCTGAAGCGTCTAGTCCGAGAATTTGCAGATAGTCACAGAAATGTTCCAAATCCCACTTGATTCGATTCGCCATATGATTAACAACAGTAATTAAGATCATCCGGCCCATGAGGAGGAGGAGGAGGAGGAGGAGGAGGAACCAACAAGCAGCTACTTGTGAATTACGACTTGGGAGCTTGTTTTCATCCCCCGCTGGGGTTCTGCATATTAGAGAGCCCATCTGCATATGCTTCCCACATAATCCACAATTATTCTTCTACAATCCCAATATTTTGTACAGTATTATGTCCCAATTTTGTCAATCCCATCTCCAAATAACAATTTAAATTTCTTTTTTGGCGCTCAGAAATTTGTTGTATGCGGTACAGCGGTAGTAACAGGTTGACAAACATTTGCGGGAAAAAAAAAGAATACAAGAAAGAATACAAGAAATCAATGATATATTTTCTTGTCGATCATCCTCACATTTTGAAACGTATTGGTCCAGTTCTTATTTCTTTCTTAACCAGGTTTGAGATTGACGTCTTTCCACACCTCATTGGCTTTTTTGGTTGCTTCATATTAATCAACTTAATAAATTAATAATTTATTTAAATCATTGATAATATTGAGAACTTAATAATAATAATAATAATAATAGTACTTGTTAAAGTGATAGAGGGATGATACTGGCATTAAAATTAGTTTCTTATCTCATTTGTCCAAAACCTGACTTAGGTGGCCTTCGTTATTTTAGGTTTCCGAAAGAACTCTGTTTTCCGTATTAACTGAGGTTTGTTTTTTAATGTCAAGATTATTACTTAATTTTAAAATGTGGTTAAATAGAAAAGGTCAAATCATTTGGTTTTTTGGTTTTTTAAATGCTTTTTTTTATATATTTTTTTCTATTAAGAAAAAATTAGAAATTCAAATATGAGAAAATCATATACTTTCTGATTTCATTGAATCTCTCATGATTCATTTCTCGTTAATAAATAAAAGAATATATATTTAAAATTATTTAAAAAAATTCATTTTTTCAGAATTTGAATTAAAAACCAAAGATTATTTTTTTTTAAAGATAAACAATTAAATATTAACTATTAAACTTATTCATAAAAGTTTTATTTAGCATTAAGTAAAAAAAATCAGCCTTACTCTCGTTTTTTTTAATAAACTTATTACGAATTTACGATTTACGTGGTAGTAAGCGTGGTGGAGCTACTACTACTATGTGAAAAAAAGAAAGACTTTAATTTTAGTATTTTTAATATTTAAAAGGAATAATTAAGTGAGCAGCTTTAACCTTTAAGTGATCGAATCTGAAGCTCATATCCAGCAATGAGCTCAAAGAGAAGAATGTTGCTGAATTTGGATCCTAAGCACATATTCTTCAAATCAGGATTAGTCCTTATTGCAACCAAATTCCTCAAAGAAATATGTTCATGATTTCAAGTGACAAACATGGAGGAGAGCATGATTAAGTTGCTTTATTGTCATTATTAGGTACCATGGCTCTGCTCGGTCCCCCCACACCTACTTCAACCTAATGGTCCAAAGGACTGTACCAAAACTTAGCCGCCCAGAACGCTTAGACCATGCCCAAAGCTCACCGGCCCAGAACACTACGGAGAACCTTCGCCCGAGTACCAAATTCTTCTACCCCGGAAGATGCCTCCCTTTCCCCGACTCCAACTTCTCACCAAACTAAAACTACCGAACCTGGTTTTTCATGATATGAGTAAATGTTCTTCCAAGAACCGACACCCCAGCCCAATGGAATAGGAAGGCACTCCCAACAAATAGCCCGATCGAGAAATGGTTACATAAAAAGCAAGAATGTCACATCATTCCTCAAATAAGAGCCATACCTTTCCCCTTATCTTTTGGCGGGAAGAAATCGTCGACTCTCCGTAGATTCGATCCCTTTCTCCTTCCATAAAAAGAGAAGCAAGTCACACCAAATGAGGCAGACGAGATCGATTATGAAAACTGCAGATCTAATCTCATTTTTCTACAAAAGAGCTAACTTTACCATTCAGGGGCGACTAACACTACCGGCTGCCTTCTTGTTTGTTTTGCAAGGTAAACAACCCAGCGACGCTCCGACATCCATCGACTTCGAGAATTCAGAGACTACAATTGGCAGCCATCAGGAAACACCGAGCAAGAGTTCAAAGATGATAAGCAGAGCTGGGGTACAAACCCATTTCCCAGTGATCTCCACCAAGCTTTGTTATTTCTAACATCTCACCTGACCATTTAATCTACCGCCATGTCTCAAAGAATCTGTTAAATCCACCCATCGAGGACAAGTTCCTTCGCCGGCGCTGTGAAATGGAGGCTAAACAAAGAGGAGCTGTGCCCGACGGTATGGCCTAATTACGAACTTGCGACCGTTACGCAAAGCAGAGAACGACCGCTACAAAACCCACTTAGAGTCCAAATAGCCCGAGAACCCTAAAGGTGTCGCCCTGCACGAGCCCCCCAAACGGCGAATAAAGGGAAAGAGCCTCGCCCTTCTACTCGACCATAGATCATCAAATACGACGAGCTTCTCGACAGCCTCCATTTCCCCGGCCGCCACCACCCTCGAGCAACGCGAAGCCGAGTCCGTAGTGCGCACTCGCGCCCAGCCCCGGAGCGGAACGCGATGTCGAATACGAAAAGAGGACAATAGACCTCGTTCGCAATTGGCCCCTGAACAAATGGCCACCCGGTTTGGGGGAACTGCCCCTCCATTTCTACATGCACGGTATCCACCCGGGCGCCCCGCCCGCATGCGTACTTCATCCCCTGGCCCAAGGACCCTACGACATGTTGTCCTCCCCTTTGGGCAAGCATATTTTAGATTATGAACCTCCTCGTGGATTCATTATTCAGCCGTTCGCTATGTACGACGGCTCCTCTGATCCGTACGATCACATGTTGCACTTCAACCAAGCGATAATCCTCAACCTGGGATCGATAGATTGTAAAGTGTTCCTACACCTCAAAGGTCTCGACTTCAGCCTCGGTTCCACAAGCTTCCAGAGGGTCGATAAACCTGTTCCTACGACCAGGGTCGTGTTCGCCTCCCAAAGATTCGTGCTCGGGCCAGTAAAGGAATATCGTATCCCTCCGTGCTATCCTCAAACGAGAAGACGAATCTATCCGGGACTTCACACGCAGGTTCAAACAAGTCATTCCAAAGATAATATATTTATAAAGATGAACGCAGCCTCACAAAACTCCGGAAGCTTTAGACCACGACTCGCTTCCGGGGCCTTTATCCCTTAGATCCGCCACAACCATGGAAGAATTCAGGTCGGCGTTTATGTTCTCCACACCGAAAGACAACATTCACGCCGCAACCGTAATGATAACCACCCAGGCGTTTGCGCCAAAGCTCATTCAAACGGTAAGAGCAAATGTAACAAGGGTCGGCGCCCTTACAGCGGCCAAAAGCGCAAGGAGCCCCCCTAGTTCACTCCTCTCAACATCGCCTATGACCGGCTCCTTCCCCTCATTCGGGACCTCCCCGATTTCAAGTGGCCCCCACCTATGAGGGCAGGTCCGACCAGCGCAACAGATCCTTAAGGTGCGATTATCATAGAGACCATGGCCACAAAACTAACCACATTGCCAAAGCTTGAAGTCTTGGTGGAAAACCGATTCGGCCGAGCACCTCAAAAGCAGAGATAATGAGAGCCACAATTTGTCGGAGAAGAGTCGCCCCACAAATGACACGGCCACGATACCGAGCATGCCTCGGGCCCCTAAGAAGCCATCAACTTTATACCGGGGACCACCAGCCGACGCCCAAAAGGAGAGGAGAAAATGCCCGTGCACTTAGTCGAGCTGCAGAACACCTTCACGCCAAGAAAACATCACAATGCTCGTGATTTCAGGCTGGATGGCCCTATATCCTTCTCATAAATTCTACTAAGTTATTACCCCTCATTACGATGCACTTGTACTTACTATCTGTGATAACAATCGATGTACACAGGTCCTCAATATCTAGCAAAGGCGTACCGATTCAGACACGCTCCCAAATGCTTTTACAAATGAGAGTCCCGCCGATTGTCTCAGCTCACTGTGGTTTTGTCCGGGTTCAACGGGGCTACCACATTGGCAGTTGGGGACATTGCCTTTCCCATCCAGCGAGTCCAGACCTGCCAGCACGTTCTCCGTGGTAGAAGATTTGGGGGCCATACAATGCCATCCTTCGGGTCACCAGACGCCATGAAAGCTGTACCATCCATGTACCACCAAACAATTAGCTACCCGACCGTCCGGCAAGCCACCTTCGGGAAGTTTGACCACAGACGATAATGCTACGCCTCAATGCAAGGACGCGAACAAGAGGAATGTTCCAGTGCACCACCCTTGAGGGTCACCTCGCCACAGCAATCACAAGCCATCTCGCCCGATCCGCCTGGGGGACAGAGAGCCGCGCTGATCCCTTAGAAACCACACTGGACGGACCGGACAGATGCATTCATGTGCTAGTACCTCCCGGTCCGAGGAGGAGAAGGCCCACTATGCCGTGCGATTACGCTTAAATACTAATGTATTTGCTTGGACTCGTGCAGATATGACTGGAATAAGCCCCACGCATGCCTCACACCATATACGTACTCCAATTCAATAATAACAGTCTGATCACAAAGAAATGACCTCGTCTGTACTTAGCATAGATCACTTAACCGTCAACACAAAGTCCTGGATGGCGTAGTAAATGATCCTGCCCGCCCAAAGATAGATCACTTCTTCTAGCTGGTTAAATACAACAAAGTCCGGAGTGGCGTTGAAGAAAGGACTCCTGCTCGCCCAAAGATAGATAACTTCTAGCCGGCCAAATGCCAGCCCGGACGGCACAAGAAATGACCTCACTGCCCAAAGATAGATCACTTCTTAGCCTGCCACAATACCAAAAGCCCGACTTCCGGGCCATGCAAAGAAAATGACTCCCTGTCCGCCAGCATAAATCACTTCTAGCTAGTCAAATATAAAAGTCCGAATGGCGCAGTAAAATGACATGTCCGGCCCAGCATAGATCACTTGGCCGGGTCAAATACCAAAGCCCTACGAACAAACAATGACCCATCCCACAAAGATATACTTCCAAATTATCATTATGAAAAAGCCCGATGACGAGTGAACGACCTATCCGCAACACAATAGCGGCCCATCCTACAATACTAATGATTTCAACAGACGCACAATGGTACACTAAACAAAACAATGCAACCCGGATGGCGAATAAAAACATTCAATCAAAGGTATTGAACAAAATTCGATGAAAAAGAAGTTAGCGGATAAAATTGTTCGTGCAACCACTAAACAAAGACAAGTCTCATTTCATAAAAGCATTAAAGCCCAGTTGACTATGGCATCTCAACCCCACCGCCTCGACAAGGCCGGGGACCCATCGGCAGAGTCACTTCCGACGGGTCGGGCTATTCTTCTGACACTACTTCCTGCTAACTATACTGATCCCGGCCGTGAACGACCACAAGATGCTTCGGGGGCGCCAAGTTAGCAAAGAACTCCGGGAGTTAACGACCTAGATCCGGCATTTCATCCGGGATCTGAGGCTTGCTCCCGCATATGTTGTGCGAAAAAACACAACAACCATAGCCATAGTTGAACAACGTGTCGCCACTTCCAAGACGAATCCCTGCGCCTCTCCATCGCTTCTCTATCACACCAAGCCCCTCTAAGGCGGTGAAGTCATCCTTTATAGTACTGAGCTCCATGACCAAGGCAAGTCTCTCGTCCGCCAAACGGTTGTTTTCTTCTTCCACCTTCCTACGCTTCCTCACTGCATGTACCAATGCCCTCAGCAACCCATCGCGATTCCGCCTCAGACGAAAGATTTAACCACGCGACGTTGAACCCAAGCTCGGGACGACCGCGCCTGGGTATTAACGGTCCCTTCGACCGTAACTTGGCCATCAAGGCTCTCATGACGCGCCATTATCCCTATCGCCCTACCCGAGCGGCCCTTCGTATGATTCCTAGCCTAGCTCCAAAGTAATTTTACACCAACTAGGCCTCTTTAATGACGCGCCGCCTCTCGGGCCGCCATCCTCGATTGACATATAACAGAACCGCTCGTCCCTAACCGGTCGAATTTAGATGTCAAGCACCATGTTCCGACAGCGTTGATGGCCTCGCAAAGAAACCTGCTAGGCTTATGTAAATCAAGCATAAGCTGCGAATGTCACAACGAAACCACTATCTTTACCAGCTTCACGATCAACGAGTTACTTGCTATGACTTGTATCCGCCATCGGCGATCCGCTCAATGTCTTCCTTCCGGGTCCCTGAAACGCTCACCGAGTAGTCCTCGCCAAGACCCATGCCCCGAGCAGCCACGCATCCGCCACGTATGGCAAATTGTTCAAATTGTCGGGCCGCAGCCCGCTGTGGGAAAGGTTCAACGACGATGATGTACTTCACCTTATTCGCTCGGAACGATACTTCCACTCTCGAGGCTCCGCCCGCGGTGGAGCATAAGAGTTGGTAATGATCCGCTTTGCACCTGGGCCTAGTGTGCCATCAAGATGAACTTCGACCTCGCAGGTCGACCATCTAAGGTGATTACTGCTACACTTTGAATCGGTCGCCTCTTGACTTGTTCACACTGGCCATTCCTTTGATTCAGGTTCTAGTTCGAGAGCCAGGATGACAATGATCAGATCTCCGACCTCCTCATAAAGAGCGGTGCAAAGATTAGATCCCGCGAAGATGGACAAAGGATCCGACTCACTCACTAAAACTCTGAATGCCGCCTTTTTATGGGCGACGATCGATCTAATGTACTCGCCATCCTTCTCCGCCTCCAAATCCCGAAACTTCTGCCCGCCATCAACCCAAGGGGAACGAAATCCTCCCCTCGACTCCAGCTCCACGCCTACGCTCTTCCTTTAATCATTACCACTCAGGCAAGATCTGCCACTGCTAGCAAAGGCGTACCGCCGAGATGTAATATTTCTCGTTCTCCGACCGAACGGCCAAGGTAACTCAAATCCTCACTAGGAGGTGGATCTTAACCCGATGCACCCCCGGCACCCGACTTTGATGCTCAACCACTGTGCCAACGCGAGGACTCGGCGCATTTGAAATTAGGCGCCTGAGGTCAGCAGAATGACAGCGTTCCCTTCCACGATGTCCAAGGCAATGGCTCAGGAATGACTGGAGTGGGTGTAAGGGGGTCGGATTAGCTCATCACCAGATATATTATCCGGAGTCGAGAATCATGTATCTCGCTTCAAGCCGAAAATCTCCGATAATCTGGGCGACACGGGGTTGACTCCACCCAGCTTCATCAGCCCGCCACCGTTTTACTTACACAAACAACCGTTAGTCCATCATCATATACAGCATCCCGAAAAGGCCACGCCGCCCAACCTAACCACACACTCCGAAAGATCGAGATCTGGCTGGATAACAAATGGAAGTTCGGGGGAGCCCGAAACTCATCCCATGGTCCCTTACTAGCACACTCGGGCCTCTAGAGAATTCCAGAGCTGCTGACAACCTAAAGTCTAGATTCGTAACCGACATGTAAGATCCGGCCGCCTTACCCTATTCTCATAAAATAAATTATACACAACTCGACCAATGAGAGGTCGAGTTGATATAGGTGGTTCAACACGCAACACCCGATCAAAATACGAATGACGTTGGGGTGGATAAGAGCCGAGGGCGCCCGGGTGAAATGCAAAACTGCTTGACTAAGGCCGGCACCGGGAAGCGTAGCCCGGCTGCAAGGTGCTCCCGGGTAAAAAACACACCATTATGTTCTCCACCCAAGGTGGACTCGTCCGTCCTCTCCATCAACCGGAGGTTGATGTTATCGGGCACCTTGCAATAAGCCATTAATTCTCCATCAAGCCGTGGACGAGATGATGCCGCGGTGTATGCCGTCATATGCCCCTTCACGACCACTGCAGTTCTTCGACTCACTATTCTGGGCAGTAGATCAAAGGAGAAGAGAAATGAATATTAGACTCTAGCCATACCCAATTGCTACGAAGGTGCATACCTCGGTCTGGCAAGGAACGCCTGCAGTGTATCAAGTGTTAAACCACGCTCTCCCTTCCAGCCTTTTACAACTGGTAAACCGCCACCACCACACAACACTACTAAGGAGGATATGGTTACCGCTTAACGAAGCGTGAGTGCCTGCAACAATGGCTCACGAGCGAACGCAAGGTTAGACTAGCCTATTCGCAGCAATTGGTCGCCGAGAGGAAAACAGATAAACCAAAATAACACGAAAAGGAAAAGAGTACAACTTAATGATGCCTATCTATATATATCGCCGCTCAAATTCGTAAATAGCATTTAATGTAGCGATGATTGATCGTCTCGGCCTAATCTCAACTATCACGTACTGCCGCGCCTCTAGGCACGTGACTATGTAAGGCCCAAGGTGGCCTTTCTCGTGCGATTAAACCCAATTGCTAACAATTTATAATGTCCAACTAATTCTCAATCGCATGTAATGTCATCCTCAAATATGTCGCACAAAATTGCAATATGCACCCGTCGTTAAAACCGCAATTTTATTAATTACACCGAAAAGGTGTTCTGGTGACATAACAACAAGCCAAGGTTACAATCATATTACAAACACGACAAACTAATATTCATAACACCCGAAATACAGAAAAAAAAACAGGCAAGGCATCCGCCGCCGGAACCAAGAAAGAAGCCACTGCAAAGAAGCATGGTTACGTAGACGGGGGGCCGGGAAGAAGCCGGCCGCAAAGCCAAGAAAAGGAAAGATGGAGATGGGTCAGCGCAGAAAGAAAGAGTAGAAAGAAAGGATGAGGCCAGTGGGAGCTTGAGCTGATCCTCAGAGGATTCAGCAAGTGGTGTCCTCGGACTCCATTTAAGTTCTAGAACCACCCACAGACAATCTTCGACCAAAACCACATACAGCTTCCGATCCGACCCATGCCTAGGAAGCGTGTCTGTCGATCAACACACCTCATCTCTTTCGACAGACCCGACCCGAAACCTCCCGCATCTCCCCAGGTCCCGCCATGAAGTCCCACTACAAAACCATAAGGAATGCACAATGGAACCCCACCTAAGAAAGAAATAAACACATGCAATACCACAATACCTCAATTATATAGAAAAATTCACGACCGTCCTATCCAAATGTAGGTCATAACCACTTCATACATAATAAGGACCCATATGAGTTCAATAATAATATCGAGATTCAAGAGTATTTGCGAATTTAGGGTTACAAATAGATTGTACAACAGTCCAACAAACAAAGACAAGATGGATGGGGTAGAGTACGCAACTGCTTAGAAGAGCGTGTTGAATCTACGCAGGTAATGCCCTCACGAACTCCATTCTGACTAGGGGAAACGATATTAAAACAATAAACGCGGTAAATAACTGGGCTGAGCGGCATAACTATATGGAAAATAATGCTTTTATTAGTACTTCTTTTCTCTCAAGACCTCACGCCCACTCTTGTAATGTTCTGCTTGCAAACATTTCACAAAACCCAACTTTACCAAAGCCCAACAATATGAAAGTCATGCTCTCAAAAAAAATTTGTAACTGACATCATTTTCAAGAACCTAAACCCGAATCAAGCCAACAACATACAATTGAGCATAAATATATGAACCATCATGTCATGGGCAAAAATAATCATGAAAATACAATAACCATAAATATTAAAATGCTATACCCACTCAAAACCAAATATACCGCATCATATATCCATCATAACCGACACCCCACCTCACGACATTTTGGCAAACCAATTGCCGGTAAACCCTAATTTCACTAATCGTGAAAATAATATATAATCAACCACCATGATCAGATACCGCCAGAATCCCGACCTCACGACCGTGGGAAATAATATATAACTAAACTCACGACATCGCGGGCATACCACCCGCCGGTAACCCGACCACCACCTTGGAAATAAGATATTCGAACCAAACTCACTACATCGCATACCACCTCGCCGGTAATCTGACCACGACCGCGGGAAATAATATATATCCGCATTTTTACTCACAAGTACTTTTCTAAACGACACACCATCATAAGCAACACTTAAGATCTCGAAATCTCTTTCAAACAATAAGTTTTCTGCAAGCGGTTTAAACTCAATCCACGTACCCAAAATATTCAAATACCACACTCATCCAGTAGGGAACCAAGAAACTTCCAAATATTTAAAATGTTGACAAACTCACATGAAATGATAACTTGTTTTATATGAGACCGATAATCATGATTTAGATGCAACCAACCATTCGATCTTAAAACAAAGATATATGTCAAATATTTAATCACAATAGATAAACAACATAATACCCCCAAATCATTTAAAAACATATAAACCACTACACAAACTATGACTTTCGCCCGTTTCCCGCAGACGTCTTCCAGCCCCAAGACGAAATGGGCCAGAATATAAATAAAAACACCACTTAGGCTCCGATAACTAACTCCAACAACATTGAATACCCCAAGGCCCAGAATCATTTGAACTAGGAACCATCCCACCAAATCTCGATGTTCAATTACTGTTAGTACTTCCATGCGCCTCGACACCCAAAATCGGGTAAGGTTTCACTGGGAGCTAATTCTCGAAATTGAACAAATTCAATGTAATTCCTTAAAACATCCAATTTCACTAATCCAACTTCAATTTTGTCCAATTTAACTGACTATTGGTACTATTTCATCCCAACTTCGCATCATCAAACAACCTAAAATGGAAACTAACCAAACGCATACATCCAAATTTACAAACCATATATCAATGGAAAGCCCAAGAGACCAGGAACTCATTAGTACCATTACTCTTGGTCCAACAAGGCTGTAGGTTTGGAAACTCGATCCCACCATCGGCCAACTTTGTTTTTGTCAGAATCAACTGAGGAATTACAAAAGGGACCAATGTAGATGAGTTCGTGGGTCCAAAATGGTGAAAGGAGCTACGGGTGGCCTAAGGGCCGGGGAAGTCGAAAAATCCTACGACCAACCTAAGCAAACGCCGTTCTCTCCGCTTATCTCACAAAGGCCCAAGGCTGGCGTGAGACTCACGCCGGCTTATCCCGCAGATGACCTCAGAGGTCAGCGCTGTGCGGTAGCATCAGGTGGCCTCTGGTGGAGTTCCTTTGTCCATTCCATGGCTTAATGGTCCAACGACCAACTCTGTCCACAAGTTTTGAGAACTTTTCTAGGGTTTTGGAGCTCAAGAGGTGCTTTGGGGCTGGGGTGGTTTTTCTTTTGCATCACAAGTTATGTTTATAGCCCAGGTCGCTGGTAAAAAAAATTTCGCACAAAATCCTGACACCGATAAAGTGTTATCATGAACTTCTGATACAGTTTTATTGATCCAGAATGGATTGCAGACGTCGCTGGGTTTATGAACTCGTGACGACGAGGCCTACTTAAATGGCAGCTTTAGCAACCTAAAACTATTCCTCCGAAAAGTCAACTTGGTCAAACTTGGTCAAACTTGGTCAAAACCAGACATTTGGTACGGTCGTTACAACCTACCCCCTCTTAGCAGTGGATTTCTCCACTAAATCTGCATCTCAGGTCATGGAAGAGATAAAGAGGGTACCGACTCCGGCATTTGGTCCTCCCGTCCCAGCCGCCTCCGACTCAGGGTGGTTCCTCCTACTACAATCTTTACTAGGATATTGTCTTGCTGCGAAGCCCTTCTCCTCTCTACCCACTCTGCACCGGTCGGCTTCCTCGGTGAGGATGCAAGTCATATCCCCGCCGGTCTCTCTAGTGTTCAACACATGAGGATCTCGTATACTTTGGCGAGCATGGAGACGTGCGGGAATCACATTGTGACTCGTGGGTGTGCTCCTCCCGGCAAGCTCCAACTATGCCACCGCCATCCTCTCAACAACAATCTCAAAAGGTCCAATGTAGCGGACTTAGCTTCGCCTCCCAAAGCGCACTACACCCTTCCAAGGAGAGAGTTTAAGAATACTTGATCTCAACCTCAAAACTCAAGATCCTTTCTACGTCATCCCATAGCCTTCCTATCTTGAGCCGGCCAACCCGGCACGTATAACATTAACTGGTCTCACAATCGTTGTACATTCTCAGACCTAGTAATTCATTCCTACGCCTCATTCCAACATAACTAGTGCGACATAGTTTCCATACAATGCCTCATATAAGGTGACATCTCAAATGTTGAGTCTAAACTCCACTTTGTCACACACCTAAATCCAATCGATGTGGTTTATGTTACCATTATTAACTCGAGCCTGTCCACTCAGTTAAATCACCCGGGAACGCTGAAAACACTCCTCCTGCCCCAAACCCACATATCTACGCAGTTGATCTCATACTGCACCAAACTATACACTCACTTATCAAAATAACATTTACAATGCGTTCCAAAACTAGCGGCTGTACACAAGCCAAATGTACAATGATCCACAAAAGATACTATCTCTGTCTAAATATACAGAATATCCATACGCAATATTATCAAACATATCAACTCACTCACAAGCTGGTTGGCATACAATCTTTCCATCCTCAAAAACCCTACAGGTCCAACTTTCATGTTACGCAGCTGGTCTCGTACCTACATCTAAGGTGGAGGGAAATAATGGGGATGAGTTCGACAACTTAGTAGTGAATCCCCTAACAAGCCATGCTCATAAAAACATTCCAATTATACATAATTCAAGATATCTCAAACGTGGAGCATTTTATTAGATAATGAGGATGATGGAAACACATGAATGCAATACTAATACCATCTCAACCTCCTCATCAAGACTCCTTTAGGCTTCACCTGTGACTAGCCGATCATCCTGCAGCAAACAACAATTGACTACCCACTAAGGAATATGCTCCACATCCGGGTATATTCATATGGACCTTTCGACTATAACCTGAATCCACATCGTCCCGTGTCCACATAAGTCCTGTGGTTCACGCTAAAGCACGAATGGTACAGACCACAACATCAAAACCACAGCATGCTGTGAGAAGGCTATAAGATCCTCTCAGCTTTCCTTAGATTCAATACCGTCCGCAAGCTCCCGGGCGAAAAGTCAAAACCCGAGGTTACCTGGCATGGTCTCAGAACAAGTCATAAGATTCCTAAGCCTCTCCTGTCAGGTGTCACATAAAAAATTACTCAGTGGTCTATTGCTTTATCACCCACTCGACTCACATATATCCTTATACCTTCAGCAAACCTTGATCGGTACTCTTTACACTTACTGGATGACATTCAACACTCATTATTAGGGTTACCTGAACTCTTGTATCAACATAAATCACCTCTTGTATTCTATCACCATAATACTCGTTTTACGAGATAAAGTGCTGGGGTTCTTTGCATTGGAATCACGATTTGGGCCAAAATAGTCGAGTTATGGTGAATCTGCTCTTGGCCATGAAAATCCAGCCCCACAAAAATGCGGAATTTATGATTTCCACTTTTTTCCACCAGTTTCTAACGAATCAATCCCGATATAAACACATCAAAGCCCTTTCTATTCGACCAGAAACATCATGAAAACACATCTTAAACAAGAATCTAGAGTTTTGCCAACTCATCGCTCAACGATCTAAGGTTAGGATGAAATCCCCAACTTCGAAAAGAGTAATCCATAAGATGTATCCCTCTATACGAAATCCTCAAATCCTTACCTGATAACCAAGAGTTAAGGTCTTACCTCCACATGTCAGCCAAATCTAGGGTTGGAGAAATTTCCCTGACCAGCCACTGAAAAGAACCATGAAGAATCAGGCCGATCTTTACATGAACGATCTCGCTCCCGTCAAACGTAGTAAGTCCTGTTATTTTGAGAACCGCTTCTATGAACTCTGGTATGCCATTAATCTGAACTCAGCACCTCTGTCACGTAGTTGGTTGCTCCCGATTGCCACCATACACTTTAGGATCCACTAAATGCACGTGTTAGAACTACATGTCAGAAACCCAACCGACCCCTGACCCAAGTCTCATTCTTTGAACTTAACTTCATTGATGCGCCCAAAGTCTGCGACACCCATTGAAATGTCTCATGTTCAGCTCGCTTCTCGAGTTCCACAGAATATGTGATGAAACGATGTAATCGTCTAGTATGGACGGAGGGCGGACATTAAAGTCCATGAAAGTTCTTTGGGGCATTGGTGGAGTCGAAAGACATCTTTAGAAACTCATGCGCCATATGGAGTCACGAATCACAGTCTTGAGATATGGATTCACAAATCGTAACTAATGGTGCCTTGACTTAGTCGATCTTGAGCCTCTTACCTGGGCTAATCAAATGGGTCATGATCAGAGACGAAAGGATATTGGTTACGAATGGTGACCTTATTCAAGCTGTCTGTAGTCTATCTGACCTCTTAGGGCGTCGGGAAGAAGAACTATATTCGAGGATAAAATGACAATGACATAATCAGTTTCAAGGATAAGGTTAGGAAGGTATATAAAACCAAGCTGGATGAGTTGAGGCAATGATATACGGCCCAAGGAATTCGAGGGAACCTAGGCTGTGCAAGTGTAGGGACCGAGCTTCGGAAACCTCCCGAGATTCCCCGAGGTGGTCAGCCTAGTGAGTCCCCTTGTCTGAACCATGGGGAATCATAGTGGACCCCCACCTAAGAAAGAATAAACACGTGGTGCCCTGATACACCAATTATGTGAAAATTCCCGGCCAGTCTGTCCAGATGAGTCATAGTACTTCATACATAGCCGGGACCACCATGGGTTCAATCTGTATCGAGGCATTACAGAGTATTTGTGAATTTAGGGTTACAAAATAAAATAAATAGGTCGACAAAGCAGGCAGGATGGATGGGGTGCAGTCTTGCAAGCTGGCATGCAGAAAAGAGCGGTGTTGAATGCGGCGCGAGGTAAGCCTATGACTGGGACTGAGAACTGATTAAAACGATAGCGTGAAATGGAAATCTCGGTGAGGTGGCATAATTTATGTGGAAAATAATGTTTTATTTTGAATTTCTTCTACCAGAATCTCGCGATAAACTGCTTTGTAATGTTAAAGGTTTTGCTAGACATTTCACAAAACTGACTTTACGAGAAGCCCTGACAATATGAAAGTCATGCGCAAAAAATTTAAGCAGGCATCATTTTCAAGAACCTTAAACTGGAATGTTTCACAACATACAATTGAACAAATATATGTAACCATCATGTCGTAAATAATCAACAAATACAATAACCATAAATATTGCAAATGTTATACCTTACTCAAAAACCAAATATACCGTACCATATATCCATCATGATCCGTGGGACACCCCACCTCACGTGTGACGCCCCAACTCGGCATAAGATGTCAAGTGAGGGTCACTTTTCTTTTCTTTTTTTTCTTTTTTTTTTTTTTAACTTATAACCTTTACACTTGCATATTCAAATAATGTTAAACAATTAACTTGTATTATATTACGGATTACAATATATACAGCTCCATATGTGAGTATTCAGCATCTGCAATATTTACATTGGTTTACAAAATTTCTTATACAAATAGACCTAAAGGTCTTCGGTGGGCACCTGACCTTTGTGTGGCCTTTCAACCTGCGATGTGGATTATTGGGTCTCGGCTTCTCTTGTACACTACGGATTAATTTTAGTGCTAAGCTTTAAACAGTGGGAATTATAATACACATGGATGATGACCTGGAAATTAAGGTCACCACACTTCTATACAAATGCATACTTACATATAACGATTCTGATTCTTATCATTTCTCATATATAAAATACTTTTCATATCATCTTGTACCTTTCTTCATTGCATGCTTGTATACTATCATCGTAGCGATGTTATACTTCTCATAGTATATCATATATTCCTCTACATTTCTACTTTACGCCTTTTGTCATTTCTTTTACATATTTTCATCTGCATGCAGGCGCCTTAGAAGTGAATCTGAGAAACCATGAGAGCGTATTTGTATTCAACATCTTAAACGGTGGTCCATGAGGGCCGAAGTATTTGTATTCCTTTGTATGGCTGATGGTCCGTGAGGCGAGCGCTTTGTGATATATTATGCCGAAGGTATCATGCTTTGTGCGAGGCGGTGACCATCACTGAGGGCCGGCGTGGTGACCCTTCCCGGGGCCACCGTGATCAAACGGGATCTGTGGCCCGACCCCCAACGGGGCACCGACTGAGAACTTGTATCTTTGTAGACTTATTTTTTCCACACTGGCCAGGCATCTTTGTCATCCTCTACGAGGTTCTGGCGAACGTCATGTAATTTTATGTTTTGTATATATCTCATATTCTTAGAATAATATTATTGTCGTTAAATCATATATAGTATATATACTTATATATATATATATATATATATATATATATATATATATATATATATATATATATATATATATATATATATATATATAATCATTTATTCATATCTGCATTTTTTCACCTTCCTCATTACATGCATAAATAAATGTACTTTACCATGCAATAACTACAGTATGAATTCATAATAGAGGCATTTATAAAATGAATAACTATCGTTATATAGTGCCTCTTGTTTTTCTTGTTTTCTGGAGCTAATATGAGTTCCCATCTTGTCACACTGTCTATTAATGGATTCTTGACTCAATGGGCTTTCCATGAAGACCAAGAACACCTAGATGAGAAGTTCGGACGAAGGAGATATAACCTTAGAAGTTGGAGGTGCCACGTAGTTAACTGGGCGACTAACACAGGCGGCGAGCTAAGCTGACCTGATGGCAGTACATCACCTCGGTCAGTCATCCTAATATTCTCCATGAGCATATAGATGTATTCTTGACTCGATGGGCTTCTGATGAGTTCAAGAACACCCAAAGCGGAGTTGGGTGAAGGAGATGTGACCTTCAGAAGTTGGAGGGTCATCGTAGATAATCGGCGGCGACACAGTTGGCGAGTTGACCTGAAATTGTGAGCTCATCCTGCACCTCGGTCAAGGTATCTAATATTCTCCCTCAGGCATATGAATGTATTCGTGCTGACTCAATGGGCTTTCCACCAGAGTCGAGAACACTTTCGAATCAGTTTGAACGAAGAAGGAGATGTGACCTTAGAAGTTGGAGGTCATACGTAGGCAAATACGACGAGCGACTGGATTGACGAGTACACCTTGAAGTGGCGGGCTCGATTCTAATACCTGATCGACATCAATATCTTCTCAGGCATATGGATGGATTCTTGACTCGATAGGAAACTCCATGGGAGTCAAAACACCCAAATCGGAGTTCGGACTGAAGGAGATATGACCTTCGAAGTTGAAGGTCATGTGCGTCGATCTTGGCAGATGACTGGGCCCGACGAGGCGCCTTGCTGAAGTAAAGAGCTCGGCTCTACAGAACAAACTAAGCTCTTTAGGACGAGCTAAGCTCATGTGAGTTTAGCTGCGCGAGTTGAGGCTCTTCGGGACTAGTGCTCGCATGACGAGTTGAGCTGCATGACGGGTTGGAGCTCTTTGGGACGAGTCTCTTGACCTCTGTTGACGACCTACATGGGTGACCACTTTGGCATTTGACTATTCGGAGTAAAGACTATGGCAGTACGGGTTGAATTGAGAAATTGAGCTAACATCAAGTTCACGGACGTGGCTACAATTTCCTAGAAGGACTTACTGCCAAATTCTTTTATTTCTGACCCAAAAACCCGTTCTGGGTGGCTAGTTGAGCCGGCCCAGACGGCCGGCCCGACCAGGATCTAAATGGACTAACCTCCGGTAAAAAGAAGCAGCCAACGGTCTCTGATTCGAATCGAGAAATTCAGCTTTGGCTATAAGTTCATTGATGTGGCTACAATTTACTAGAAGGACAGCTCACTTCTGAATTCCCTGTGTTTCTGACCCCAAAACCCGTTACAGATCAGACTCACTGTATGATCGCGATAGGGAATTTACGGGTTGACTTACAACTAGGCCATACCAGGCACTGTTAGGAGGCACAAAGCTCTTTGTAACTCAACCCTGAAATGAGTTTAGGAGTTCTGACCCAAACCATACAGAAGATAGGGTTGCTTATGTGTAATAAAACTTTATAGTCGAGCTAGACCATACTCATAGTTTTCATACAAACTATACTCGAATCTCGTACGATACTCGAATTCCATACACATGGTCTTCTTCAATATGCCTTATTTATTCCTTTCTTATATATTATATCTTACATCAAAATTATTTGCTGCCACTTTATAAAGATTGAAATAAGATATTTCTTTTGGTCTTATCCTTATTGATCTTGCATCAGCACTTTTACTTTGGTCACTCTGACTCTTATAATATTGCAAATCAATTTTATAATATTTTTACAATAGCCCTCAGAATCTAACACATTATTGTTAATATAAACATCCCTTCTACTACTTTTGTTTTATCTTTATTTTTATTTCGAATATTGTATTATACTTTACGTTGTTATACTGAAACATGTTATAAAGCTGTTAGGGTATAATTTAAAAGTGTCTGACTCTCCCCCTTAAAGAATTCGTCATAGAATTAATCGCATTCGAGAAGAGTTGGGGATCTTTGTGCTCTCATAGTTGCTTAAGAACCACAGTAGCCTTCTCTTGTGGTGTTGAAGGCACTTTCACCTAATGGTACTTGTTTATTCATGATTATTTTTACTTTCTGGCCAGGAATGGTGTTTGGCTCCTCATCATATATGAATCCGAGATTGAAATGTCGGAAATATCGGCGATATTTCCTTGGAGTATTCGTGCTGTAGGAGTTAAAGCGATTTTTTTGTGATACATAAAGTCGTTTAACAGAAAATATAGCATCAGTGCTCTCAGCGAAGTATTTGGTAGCTCTCAAGCGGGCACATTTCCTTGATTAGAAATATCGACCCATTAGGAGACATGCGGCGTGGGGAAACGTTTTTGAGATTTTGGGAATGTCGTAGATATACTCGAAAATATCGTGTCTCATAGATATTTATTCTATCAAATCAAATCATCATTCTTTATATGGCTCGAGAGATCTGTTTGTGCGAGAAAATCAGACGAGGTCCCGGGATCGAGCCTCTTTTTTTTTCAAGAAGCCGGCTAGTTTGGCCAGGTGATGAGCGAGATTTGAATACGGTTTTGATCCAACGACGGATTTGCGGTTGTAAGATCCGGCGATTGGGTACTGATCAGCGACCAAAAAAATTAAATCTAACGATCCAATGAGTGAGGATTGATCCAAGCGGCTGAAAGAAAGATCTTGGTCGAATTTTCACAAAACTAAATCCGACGGTTAGAATTAATCCTTAATTATATTTTGACCATTCTATGCCCACTTTTGACCCAAAAAAATCCTATAAATACCACTCAAAATCACTCCTTTTCTCCCAACTCTGCTCTCTATCAAAATCTTTATTCATCTCAAAATTATTTTCTTTGTTATATATCTCAAAAGGTGGAAATTTTGGGTGTTTTAGGTTGAAGCTCCAAGAATTTCAACAAAAGATTAAGTGGGTATGTTCTTACTTCTTATTGTATTTATGTTTTGTGTATTTAATAGTTTTACTTTTTATTTATTTTTTTATTTGTTATGTTAATTATATATTAGTTTGTTTTATATTCATATTACATTATAAATTTAATAAAATACAATATAATGATCTAAGATAATATATATTACTATAATTAACATAATATTAGTCTAAGATACTTTACATTTATTTCATAATACTACTATGGTTTTTATATTAGTTTTTTTATAATTTCACGGTAGATTATAATTTGCTAAATATAAATATATATTATTTTAAAACTTTAAACTTTAGAATACATATATAACAATATATATATATATATATATATATATATATATATATATATATATATATATATATATATATATAATAATATAGTTTTATATACTATAATAAATTTAATAGTGGTGTATTCTTTAAATAATATACATTAGTTTTTTTATAATTTCACATTAGATTATAAATTGCATAAAAATATATATATATATATATATATATATATATATATATATATATATATATATATATATATATACTATTAGTTTAAGCTCAAGGTAATATCATATAATAATATGGTTTTATATACTATAATAAATATACTATATATTTTTATAATTTCACATTAGATTATAAAATGCATAAAATATAAATATATATTATTTTAAACTTTAAGGTAAATATCATATAATAATATGGTTTATATACTATAATAAATTTAATAGTGGTGTATTCTTTAAAATAAATATACTTTAGTTTTTATTTCACATTAGATTATTAATTGCATAAAAAATATAAATATATATTATTTTAAGCTTTAAAATTAAATACCATATAATAATATGGTTTTATATACTATAATAAATGTAATAGTGGTGTATTATTTAAAATAAATATACATTACTTTTTTTATAATTTCACATTAGATTATAAATTGCATAAAATGAAAATATATATTAGTTTTAAACTTCCAAGGTAAATATCATATAATAATATGGTTTTTTATATACTATAATAAATATACTATAATATATATATATATATATATATATATATATTTTAATTTGACATTAGATTATAAGTGCATCAAATACAAATATATAGTAGTTTAAGCTTTAGGTAAATATCATGTAATAATATGGTTTTATATACTATAATAAATTAAATAGTGGTGAATTCTTTAAAGAACTACTTTAGTTATATATGTATGCATATTAATAAATTATATATTAGTTAATATTATGTATGCATATTAATAAATTAATTAATCTTTCATGTTAGTTAATATTTTAAAGTAAGTTATATATTAGTTAATATTGTGTATATATATATATAATAAATTTGTTGTTTTATATGAAAATAAATTCATTTTCAATTGTATAATAATAGGATGGCTAGTGGAAGTAATATTGGAGGCCGAGATCCAGCATGGAAATATTGCACACATATGGAGGGGAATAGAAATGAGTCTGATAATACAATTGCGTGGTTTGGTGATGCGGGTGGTGGGATCACTCAGCACAAATATCACTGTCACATTCGGATCCCAACTCCTAATACAAAAAGTGCCCAAATGTGCCTCAGGAAATTGAAACGAAATGAAACAACTTTAGCGAAAAATAAAGAAAAGCGAAGAATGGGCGATATAAGAAGATATTCGCGGCGAACTACAGCCTGATAAGGGCGATAGACATCTCATTGATGATGATGATGAGGATGAGGAGGAAGAAAGGAGATAGTATATATGTATAGGGTGACATGACCCCCCTGATGAAAGAGTGATTTTCGAGGCGGCATGTCGTGCGTAGCTCTTGAATGGGCAAGCCAATGAAGAAGGATTTATGAGAGGCAAAGAAAAATGGGTAAATGTTTAAATTAAATAAATTTTTTAAATAAGCAATTTCTTGATAGTAGTGAGATATTGCAGCGGTGAGCCTTCACAACCTTGACTAATCTGACGAGCGGCATGCAAGATCTCGAGGAGTGTGAGACAATCGGATCCATCACCATAGCTTGCTCCATCATTATCTGAGTCTTGACGACCAAGACAGAACATTAAAATCTTTTCAAGGTGGTTCGATCAAAGCGATGGTGACTAATCGGCAAATTCTTCATATATGAGAGTGTTCGCCTCGCCAGCGAGACTCTCACCACTTGAGAACATGATTTTGGTGCCTAATGGTGGTATGTGATCACTTTTCGTTTAATAAATTATTATCTTATATTATAATTGAAAACTAGATAATTAATTTCATTAATTCTACTTGTAGGCATAGAATAAAGCCACCATCTCATATGAAATCAAAAACAAATACTTGGATATGAGTATAAGGAGCATGGAAGATTATGTGAACATCCGAAGGGAAAATGGAAGACTTATGGGTGTACGATTGTAATACGATGGATGGGCCAAGACCTGAGAGTGAGCATTATTAATTTCATGGTATATTCGAAAGGAAGCACAATATTCCTCGAGTCGGTTGATCGTAGACAAGATAAAGGACAACGAATACATTTACGGTTTGTTGAAGGCGTGATCGAGTAGGTGAAACAAATGTTGTGCAAATTATTCTGAGACAATGGATCAACATTTGTGAAAGGCGCGGGAAAGTTGCTAATGAAGAAGTACAATTTATGTTATTGGACTCATACGCGACCTGCTTGCATTGACTTGATGTTTGAAGGCATTCTTAAAAATTTCTGGATTTGAGATTGATGCACGTGCGCGCAAAATCATCGACTTCATCTGATCATGGTTGGTTGCTTGCGAAAGTGAGAAAGGTCTGTGGTGGAGATATTGTGCGTCAGGGGGCAACAAGATTTGCAACAAATTACATCGCATACTGAAAGTCTTCTAAAAAGGGCTGATTTGAAGATCTTTATCGATGATAGATAGGCTTCTCCACGAGCTTAGTCGATCAGCCATTGGACATGATGTTGAAGTGCTCATGTTTGATCATACGCTTATTGGGGAAGGTCTCTAAGCTAGTATCAATATATGAGCCCATATGCTCTGATTCTTGGCATTGTTGATTACGAGAGTGGTCTGACCAATTTACCATTTGTGTATGGGTTGATTCGGGTAATGAAGCAAAATTTACATCGACTGATGCGAGAATATTGGAGTGAAAACAATCATCATGAGATCATTGGGATGAAACGCTTTCAAACATCCTCTTCATCTGAGGTAACTAAGCGATATCTTAATCACACTTAATGTATATTATTTTCCTCTTATGACATATAATTCTAAATCACTTTTTCTGGCGTATTATTTGAATCGAGTTTTGATATAGACACCGGAGTTAGTAGTGACCTACGAGTTACTCCAGTCATTCCACGAAGTATTAAAATTATCTTCTACTTCTCACGGGCATTGGTAATTTTGAGTAAGGTACATCACTTGGTTACAAATCTAATTAAGCGATTGAGTTAATTGGTTAAACTACACTTACCTTTGCTGCGATTAGAGCGTATATTTTCAATTCCACGACTTATGTGTTTGAGATGCGAAGAGGATTAGATGATAGACGTGATAGCCTCGAAATTTAATGGTTCTGGTTAGTGTTATTTCTCATTAAAACAATTAAAAATAAAGCTATTTTCATGTTATTATTAGATTTTGAATGACACTATTTTATTGCGGTACGAATGGTGGTTCATGTATGGAAACCGCCTCCACGCGTGAATTTGGCCATTAAAGTTCTTGCCCAAATTGCATCTTCTTACGACATGTGAGAAAAATTAGAGCACATTTGCTCTAATACATAAAACAAAGAAATGGCTTGCTTACCTAAGCTCCACTTGATTAGTTTTTGTTACTATAACATGAAACTAGATCGTGATATCTGGCGAGTCGGATAAAGTTCTTTGAAAGATTACCTTGATTTGCCTCGAGCATTTCGGTGAGTTTGGTGAAGAAGAGGATAATCAATTATTCCGATGGAGTTAGACCTCTCCATTTGGATGATGAAGATGGAAATCGATCACGAATTACTCACGCATGTTGAGGCGAGTGATGTTGGCCGTGTTTTTATCGAAGAAGTTAATAGTGAAAGTTTGGTCAGACATGAGAGATTTCGGTTCGAAGCCGGCTTGTTGATTCTCGACCTCATTTGATTCAAGTCTTTGAACCGCGGTAGTAGACTGGTTTTGGCGGTGCTTGACTCGAGCGATGATGGCTGAAGGAGAGGGGACGATGATGGTAGTGATCTTTTTGGAAATGATGGTGGAGATAGTACGAAGTTAATGAGATAAGTCAATGTCGATTGGGTCCATTCAGCGGTGAAGATGATTTCACACATGCTACCGCAGAAGATGAAGACCACCCAGTGCAGGAAGCTGATGAGTATTGGAGCCATTGGAAAGCCATATGAGGTCGACAACGAAGGATGGCACATCCATGATGAGGGATTCATTTCGGTAGTTTGGATCTATGAGCATTGGCACTCCAATACAGTGATTCCATCAGTAGCGGTAACATTTTCTTCCTCACACAATGACTTATGGTGACCCTTCTTCAAATCCTTCGGCTTCCATTGATGAAGAATATGGAATGATAAATTATCCTCATGTTGAGCAAAATGCCGTTCAACATTTCATATCAAATCACCTTGAGATTTCAAGCGAACATGTGGGTGAACCCCCGATTTCCATCATGGAGAGGTTGTGGGTACAAGTGAAGACATTTATACATGGCATGTTAGATCTTATAACCAAATATTATTCAAGACACGTGTCTTGGTGACTATTGTCTTACTTGAGATGGGATCCACTCATTAAATGTTGCGATGGAGCCACATCGATCTTCATTTTGGTGGTGAAAGACCATGTGATGTAATATCGATATGCATGCATTATTAATGTCATTTTACACTTTTATAAAGTGTTTCCATCAATTTAAAAGTACTTTTATTAATTTCGATATATCGATATTCGTGCAAAAATATCCGGAAATATATCTAGATATATCAAATATATCTGTAAAATCCAATTCACAGATATATCACTTCAAAAGCAGATATTTTCATCCTTGGACAAATCTTCTTGTACTTGTATTTCTTGCACTGGTAGTATGTGACTCATCGGACGGTATCTCAACATCGACACATGAAAGCAACGTCGTGTAATTTGTGACTCAGGAGAGGTGCGTCGATAAGCCATAGAGCCAATACGTTCTAAAATCTCATATAGCCCTATGAACCTTGGACTCAACTTGCCTTTTTGACCAAACCTTAAGACTTTCCTCCATGGTGATACCTTTAAAAAGACCTTATCTCCCACGTTATATTCAATATCTCTATCTTTAGGTTGTCTGACTTTTATGCATCATTAAGCCGCCTTTAGCACTCTGTAGAATAACTTGTACTTTCTCTTGTATCTTTTACTATGCAGGACTATCGGTTTATGCTCATTTAATTCCTGTCGGCTGCTTACGGGAGTTCATTCAGGCCATATAAAGCTTCATGGTGCCATACCAATGCTTGATTAGAAAACTATTGTTATAAGCGATTCCATCAATGGAATATACCTATCGACTTCGAAAATTCCATGACACAACCTCGAAGCATATCTTGAGCACTGAATCAATCTCTCACATTTGTCCATACGTTTGCGGGGATGGAATGCCGTGCTAAAATTTAGCTTAGTGCTAAAAGTGTTGTAATTCCTTCGAACCTTGATGTAAATCGCGGATCTCTATCGACACAATGACAAGCGACACACCATGCAATCGCACAATCATCCACATATAACTCAGCTAATTAAGATCCATAGAATAGTCAATCATTGGTATAAAATGGGCCGACTTTGTGAGCTATCCTGATCACCCGGACATAGTCATGTTTTGTTGTGTGAGGGGAAAATCAACGAAAATCGTGGTAATGTTATCTGGCTTATTGAGGTGGGATGGGATTCTTTCAAACCTGTTGGTACTTGGTGTTCAGCTTTGACTTGTGACAGTCAAACATAGACACATATTCAGTCACATCTCTTTTCATTCCTTTCCACCAATGAAACAGTTTCAAGTCCTGGTACATCTTATTCCCTCCAGGATGCATGGTAAATACCTTATTATGAGCCTCAAATAGCAACTTTTGCTTTAGCTCTTTATCATCTAGCACACATAATCTATGTTGGAAATACAAACTTCCAGCTTCTTTCTCTAAAAACTTGGTCTTGTCACCATCTCTAACCATTTGTAGCTCTTCATCATTTTTCTGCGCATCTATAATCATTTTCTTTAAAACGGAGTTTAGCTTCTAGTTGTTTAACATAGTCCATCATCTCTAGTCTCCAATCAGCATGCTTGTAGTGACATTGCTACACCATCGTCTTTCGGCTTAAAGCATCGAAGCTGCTATATTAGCCTTTCGAGGGTGGTAATCTATGATGCGAGTCATAATCCTTTAATAACTCTAACCACCTCCCATTGTCTAAATTTAACTCTTTACGCGTTATGTGCTTGAGACTCTTATGATCGGTGTAAATTCTGCATTTTTCCCCATATAAGTAGTGTCGCCATATTTTTAAAGCAAACACTTCACCGCAGCTAACTCCTGAGTCCATGGGTGGGATAATTTTGTTCATGTATTCAGCCCAATGCGGACGCGTAAGCCCATACTTTCCCATCTTGCCTTCTTCCTCCTAAACAGTGAAGCATCACTATACAAGGTATACTCTTTTCCTGAAGTAGGCTGCGTCAATACTGGTGCTTCAACCAACATCCCTTTCAACTATTCAAAACTATTCTGACATTTGTCTGTCCACTCAAACTTTATTCCTTTCTTGAGTAACTTGGTGAGCAGAGAATCTATGACAGAAAAGCCTCTCACAAATCTTCTATAATAACCTGCTAGACCCAAGAAACTTCTCACCTCGGTTACATTTTGAGGTGATTTCCAATTCACAACTGCTTCAATCTTAGCAGGATCAACTCTTATACCCTCAGTAGACACAATATGGCCTAGGAAAGAAACTTTCTTTAGCCAAAAATCACATTCTTGAAGCAGCATATAACTTCACTTCTGCGTCTGAGACTATTCTCAAGTGTTGTTCATGTTCCTGTGCATCCTTAGAATACACCAGGATGTCATCAATAAAAACCACAACAAATTGATCCACATAGGGTTCAGAAACCCTATTCATCAAATCCATGAATGCCGGTGCATTAGTCAACCCAAATGGCATGACCAAAAACTCATAATGACCATATCGGGTTCTAAATGCGCCTACATCTCCTTCCTCTTTACCTCAACTGAGCATACCCCGACGCAGGTCTATCTCTCGAAAAGACACCGCCCTTTCAATCGATCAAAAGATCTTCACCTCTAGCAATGGTACTTGTTTTCACTATCACCTTATTAATCTGTCCGGATAATCGATGCACATCCGTAGAGTGCCATCTTTCTTTCACAAATAAAAAGCATCAGCACCCTAAGGACAATACACTGGTCGATAAATCCTTATCTAAAAGTTCTGCAATTGACTCTTTAACCTCTTTCACTCGGGCCGATTATCCCAGACGTGCCCTTGACATGTGGACTGCTCCCGTACAATTCTCTGGCGGTGGCTAAGTCCACCCTCTCTCATGTGGAATACCGGTAACTCTTCGTGGAATACATCCGGGAAATTCCCTTACTAATGGATCTTTTTCTACATCAACTTGACTCTTGGAGTCAAGTATCAAAGCCAAGAATGTCTCACACATCCTTCTCATAATTCTCCTAGTCAGATAAAGGAGATGACATTAGACATTACACTCGATCCAATGCCTCAGACTCATTACCTCATCCGTCACATTCGAACACTACCGTCTTTTTGTCCATTAATCCACGATAGCTCGGTGCTTAGACAACCAATCCATTCCTAGAATCAAGTCAAACTCTCGGAATGGTAAGGTTATCAAATCAGCGAGAAACTCTTTTGTTTGTATAACAATGCGACAATTTCTATATATGTTATTCACACTAACGTCACAGGCCCCAACTGACCAGTTACATGCATGCTCATATGCTATTCTCCACGCCGGTACTTTGTCAAATACATGCTCCATGCACACATATGAATGAGTAGATCCAGGATCAATCAATGCATGCATCTCTATATCAGCGATAAAGAAAATATAACAAATATAACTCAGGAGCATTCTCGATCCTCACAGCCTTCATAGCATATGCTCGCAGTCAGGCCGCAGCATGACGACTCCACTGCTGGCACTATGCCTCCTCGCCCTCTATGCCGAGATGGGCTACTACGACTTCTACCACGATCACGAGTCGGAAGCGTGGTGCCGCAGATCTTCCTCCGCCACTTCCTTGTTGGCTCTTTATTATCCCTCTTTTTAACCTTTATTGACCGCGCTTCAAATGCTCAAGGCTTCCACACCGAAAACACCCTCCTGTCAACATCCTGCAAACTCCCAAATGCCTTTTATGGCAATGAGGGCATTCGGGAATTTCTCCCTGTCCAACTGGAAGACTTTCTACCCGTACCACGTGGTTACATTGGACCTTTGCCTTCTACCCTCGTAGCTGAACTATATTCGATCAGCCGAGGTCTCTTCTAGTTTTTCCCGAGGAGGACGGTTCCTCTAGAAAATTTCTTTCTTTTGAAATCTTTCTTGTTGCTCGTTTCTGGGCCTCAACTTTCATTGCCGCTAGACCAACTCGATAAAAATCCACCGTTGAGAGAAGTCATAGGTGCCAACATCTCTTGATGGAACTGATGCATCCATCCTCAATTGTTCGCACCGAAATGTTCCCTATGATACCCCAATTCCGGTGCATACTTGCTAAGATGACACCTCTTTTTCATATTCAGCCACCGATAAGCCTTGTTTCAAATTCAGAACTCCAAGCTTCCACTTGGAATCCCTATACACTCAGAACATACTTTGTCCTCAACTCTGGACGAAGAATTCCATGTCGTGGATTTGAATCTCGGACTTTTTTGAAAGTACTAGTTTCCACCAATCATATGCCTCACTTTGCAAGACAGACTCCGCATGATACTCTCTGACGGAGGACATCTAACCCCTTCTAATACCCTTTCTAACTTTTCTAACAAGAATTCGGCTTTCTCTGACTCTTCCATGCTCGACCCATGGAATTCTCTCCCGTCCATGTCTTCTTACTATGTCTATCGGCCTTGTAGGCCAATCTATCTAAAACTGAGCCATGTCTGCGATATTCCTCGCTAGTTTTCGTGGGCTCATTAGTACATTACTCGGGTTGTTCAGGTTGATAACCCTTGTTCTCTCGGGTTGACACTCTCAGCGTACTTCTTCTGGACGATCCATCTATACAAAACATATGACATCCAATAGGCCCAATACATTACTAAACACAGTTTTCTATCTTATATACTCCCATTCCGTGCCCATCTAAACCTGGGGGCTTTTCCGTAAAACGCCAAACCTAGGCTCGATACCACTAAACCCGTGACGCCCCAACTCAGAGAAGATGTCAAGTGAGGGTCACTTCTTTTTTTTTTTTTAACTTATAACCTTTACACTCCTTACATATTCAAATAATAAAGAACAATTAACTCAGACATATCTCTCAGAGCACGATTACAAATATATATACAAGCTCCATATATGGAAGTGTTCAACATCTACAATATTTACATTGGTTTACAAAAAATTTCATATACAAAATAGACCTAAAGGTCTCCAAGCAAGACCTATCACTGTGGTACCTATCTCGTCGAAGCGATTGTCCCATTCCTCCGGCTTCCTCTTCGTACCTACCTGACAACACCCATGCTAAGCTTTACGCTTAGTGGGAATTAATACACATGGATGACCTCAATTAAGGTCACCACACTTCTATACAAATGCATATAACACATATAACAGTTACAGATTCTTATCATTTCTCATATATAAATACTTTTCATATCATCTTGTACCTTTCTTCTTGTTCTTGTAACTGTATACTATCATCGCATAGCAGTGCTATGCTTCTCATATAATGTCATATATTCTCTACATTTCCTTGCACATACCTGTAATTTCTTTTATGTTTCATGTCTGCATAAATCTTAGAAGTGGATACAGAAAACCATGAGGGCCCGAAGGCGCTGTATTCACTGTATGAAACAGTGGTCCATAAGGGCCCGAAGGCGCCATATTCATCGGGGAGGAAATGTTGGTCCATGAGGGCCCGAAGGCACGCGATATATTATAAATTCGAAGACAGATTATCACCTGACGAGACAAGACCATCCACGAGGGCCCTGAGGGCGCCGTGGTGACCCTTTCGGCCACCGTGATCCAAACGGATCTATGTCATCGACCCAAACGGCCCGATATCGTAACCGTATGTCAGACTTATTTTTCCCCTAATAGGCATGCCCATCTATCCTCTACCAGTTCTAAGGCATAATCAATACGCATTTTATGCTTTCAGATATATCTCATATTCCCGAATAATTATTGTCGTTCGGAAATCATATATGATATATATATATATATATACAATCATTTATTCATATCTCTGCATTTTTCATATCTCATTACATGCATAAATAAATATGCTTACCATGTATGCTTACGAGCTATTTATGAATTCATAATAGGCATTTATAAAATGAATAACTATGGTACTTGTAGTGTCTACTGTTTTTCGTGTTTTCTGGAGCTAATATGAGTTCCCATCTTATCACGCTGTCTATTAATGGATTCTTGACTCAATGTGCTTTCCATAGAGTCCAAGAACACCTGAATCGAAGTTCGGACGAAGGAGATATGACCTTCCGAAGTTGGAGGTCACACGTAGTTAACTCAGACTAGCTGACCTGAACTGACGAGCTAAGCTGACCTCAGTAAACTTGGTCTATCACCTAGGTCAGGCATTTAATATTCTCCTCAGGCATATGAATGTATTCTTGACTCGATGGGCTTTCCATAGAGTCCAAGAACACTCAAATCGGAGTTCGGACGAAGGAGATATGACCTTCCGGGCTGGAGGTCATAATGAAGCAAATCTTGAAGACGAGCCGACTCGATTGACGAGTTGACCTAGCGACGAGCCTATCTATCACCTCAGTCGCATTCATCATTCTCCTAGGCATATGAACATTCTGAATCATTTGGCCGACAGGTTCAAGAACACTCGAATCAGAGTTCAGACGAAGGAGATATGACCTTCCGAAGCTGGAGGTCATACGTAGGGGCAAATCTCGACAAGTCGACTGGATTGACGAGCTGCAATCAAGTGACGAGCCTACCAATACCTCGGTCTGACATCTAATATCTTTCATATCGCATATGGATGGATTCTTGACTAATGGGCTTCCATAGAGTCCAAGAACACCCAAATCGAGTTCGGATCAAGGAGATATGACCTCCGGTTGAAGGTCATGCTACTACCTTGACGAGCCGACTGACCGACGAGTCAGACCAAGTGACGAGCTCGGCTCTACAGGACGAGCTGAGCTCTTCAGGACGAGCTAAGATCTACATGACGAGTTGAGCTCTGCATGACGAGTTGAGCTCTGCATGACGAGTTGAGCTCTTCAGGATGAGCTAAGCTCTACATGACGAGTTGAGCTCTGCATGACGAGTTGAGCTCTTCAGGACGAGGTCTACTGACCTCTATGGGCTGACCCTTCACCCATTTGACTGCTCGTAGTAAAAGCACTCATAACTTGGTCTATTGTGGGGGTCCGGAATTGAGAAATTCAAAAGCCTAACATCAAGTTCACGGACGTGGCCAATTTGTAGAAGGATCACTTGCCAAATTCTCTTTATTTCTGACCCAAAAACCCGTTCTAAGATACGGCTAGTTGACCCGAACTGGACGAACTGACCCGACCAGATCTAAATGGACTAACCTCGGTAAAAGGACCATAACTTGGTCTACAGAGGTCCAAATCAAGAAATTCGAAATCCTAACATCAAGTTCATTGATGTGGCTACAATTTACTAGAAGGACTCACTTCTGAATTCTGTATTTCCGAATCTAAAACCCGTTTCCAAGATCCGCTACTGCATATGATCGGGATAATAGGGAATTTTCTGTATTCAACTCAGAACTGTAATTTCTCAAACACATATTTAGGAGCTTTAAAGCTCTTCTTAACTCAACCCTACAAGAAATGAGTTTAGGAGTTCCCAAACCCAAACCATACAGAAGATAGAGGGTTCTTAACCATGTATCTAAACTTTATAGTCTAAACTAGACTTCCATACTCCCATAGTTTTCATACAAAACTATACTCAAATCTCATACCAATACTCAAATTCCATACATGTGATCTTCTTCTTCTTCTTCTTCTTCTTCTTCCTTTCTTCTTCTCTGGTCCGTATTCGCTTCCTCCCTTCCCAAGCATCAAAATAAGATATTTCTTTCTTTGGCCTTATCCTTATTCGATCTTATCCCTTTTTTATTTTACTTTGGCCCTCCAACTCTTATAATATTTCCAAAATCAATTTATAATATTTTTACAATAAATTTCAAATCTTCTTATTATTTGTAATATAACTTATGATATCTTACTTTTGTTTTTATCTTATTTTATTCGACAAATAATATACCTTTTTACGTTTATTATACCCAAAACATGTTATAAACTCCGTTAGGTATAATTTGGGGGTGTTACATCACGACATCGCAGAAACCACCGTCAGAACCCGACCTCACGACCGCGGGAAATAATATATAACCAAACTCAATGACATCGCAGACACCACCCGCCTAAGAATCCACCCTCACGACCATGGAAATAATATATAACTAAACTCACGACATCGTGGCATACCACCCGTCGGTAACCCGACCTCACGACCGTGGAAATAATATCTAACCAAACTCACGACATCGTGGCATACCACCCGTCGGTAACCCGACCTCACGACCGTGGAAATAATATATATCCGTATTTTTACTCACAAGTACTTTTCTAAACGATACTGTATCATAATCATTTCACAAGATCTCGAAATCTCTTTCTTAAAACAATAAGTTTTCAAAGCGGTTTAAAACCTCAATCCACGTACCCAAAATATTCAAATACCACAGACTCATCCAGGAACTCAGTAAAACTTCCAAATATTTAAAATGTTGACAAAACTCACATGAAATGATAACTTGTTTTATATGAGACCGATAATCACATTTGTATGCAACCAACCATTTGATCAAAACAGTATATATGTCAAATATTTAATCACAATAGATAAACAACATAATACCCCAAATCATTTAAAAACATATAAACCACTCACAAACTATGTGACGTCGCCCCGGTTCCCCCAGATCGTTGCCTTCCCGCCCGGCTGCAGTGCCCTCGTAATATAAATAAAACACCACTTAGGCTCCGATAACTAACTCCAACAACATTGAATAATTCTCAAGGCCTTAGGATTCACTTCTTAACTATGAAACCATCCCACCGTGCTCGACAAGTCTAATTACACAGCCAGGCCCTATGCACTGATACCCAAAATTGGGTGTTTCACCCCGAGCTAATTTCGAAATTGAATCGTCTAATAATTCCTAAAAAACATCCACTTCACTAATCAACTCAATCTTTGTCCAATTTGACCAATTGGTACTCTATTTCAGTCCCAACTTCCTGCACCACCAAAACAACCTAAATATAAAAACTAACCAAACGACATCCAAAATTTACAAACCACATATCAATGGAAAGCCCAAGAGACCAGGAACTCATTAGTACCATTACCTTGGTCCAAATGTGGTGGCCTAGTGGTCCCATCCCACCGCCTACTAACTTTGTTTTCGTCAGAATCTCTGTAAACGGTGAGGAATCGCAAAAAGGGACCACGATGAGTCTGGGTGGGTCCAAAATGGTGAGTCAGAGCCATGGGGTGGCCTCGAAGTGGCCTAAAAATCGAAAATCCAGCGACCAACCTGTGAGCGCGCCATTGCCTTCTCCGCCGTATCCCGACCGCCCCGGCCTGGGCCGTCGCGGAAATTTCACCGCCAACCTTCGTCCTGGGCGGTGGCGCACCCCTTGTGGCCGGCGCGTGTAGCACTGCAGGTGGCCTACGGTGCCTCCTCATTCAATCTCTCACACATTTACCCAAATGACCCAACTCCTGGGTCCACAAGTTCGAGAACTTTTCTGTGGTTTGGGAGCTCAAGAGGTGTTTTGGGGGCTAGGGTTTCCTTTGGCATCACAAGTTATGTTTATATAGGGCCTAGGGTCGCTTTCGGGTAAAAATTATAGACATAACTTGGACACTGATAAAGTGCTACTGTTGAACTTCTAATAGCCGTAACTTTTTATCCGTAAGTCGGATTGTGACGTTCGCTGGGCCTTATGAACCGTGATCGACGAGGCCTATGAAATGGTGCCTTAGTTAACCTAAAACTATTCCTCCTCGAAAAAGTCAAACTTAGTCAACTTGGTCAAACTTGGTCAAACTTGGTCAAACTCGTATTATTTGGTACGGGTCGTTACATCCTTCATCCCGCAATTCTAGGCCTTAGCAACATTCAATTATCTTTCTTTGACGAATGAACGTTGATAACCAATAAGACAACCAACCTCCTCGCCCACTAGCCTTTTATAGCTGCATCTAATCTCATAATCAACTCAAACGACCAAATAGCACTCCACGTACAAAAGTTACAAAATTTACGTTGAAATTAAATAAAGATTAATGGCCTGATCGTTCCCTATAATATGACTCACTGCTTGTCCTTTTTTTTCGACCGGGGATGATCTTCCTCCCTAAGACTAAAAAGGGGGCATCAGGTAACATGGGTCGTCGGCCCCTAGCCAACCGCCCAACCCACGGCCCGCATCGGGACCACAGCCCAAAACTCAACCGGCCCAGAACGCGGACCAGCCCAAAGCTCAACCTACCAGAACGCCCAGAGAACCTGGCCCGAGTACCCGCCTCTTACCCCCGATGCCCCTTTCCGACGCGACCAGTGCCTCGCACACCTTCACTCAGATGCTTCCTTTCCCGATTGGCAACTTCACCAAACGAAACTGCCAACCGGCTTTTCATGATATGAGTAAATGTTCTTCCAAGAACCAATCACCCCACCTCCAATGGAATAGGAAGGCACTCCCAACAAATACCTGACGGAGTTTACATAAAAAGAAACAACATCCTCTCGAAATAAGAGCCACCTTCCCCTATCTTTATGGGAAGAAATCAGTCGACTCTTCAAAGAAAGACTCGATCCCTTTCTCCTTTCATAAAAAGCAGCTATGTTTCACACCAAACGAGTAAGACGAGATTGGATTGAGAGAACCGCAGATCTAACGCTCCGCCTTCACAAAAGAGCTAACTTTGCCATCTGGAGGGGCGACTTTAACACCACCGTCGCCTTCTTGTTTGTTTCAGGTCACCTAACCTACGAACGCCCGACGATCCATCGACTCGAGAATCCTATATCACAATTATCTTTTATGCCTTTCGATCTTAAGAGTAACCACAACCACCACCACTTTCAGATCTAATTTAGGAAATTCAAAGGTAGAACAGAACACTTAAAAAACACGCCTCAGTTCCATTGCATTAAGCTATAATTGATTATTTTTTTATCTATTTATTATTATTACTGTTTTTTCTTAGGTAAGTAATCTTGGGTCTCATTAGGGCAAATAATTTAAGGTGCCCACAAAGTTTTTCCCATCTTTGGCCCCAAAACCACTCTTTTCTGTTCCAATGAGGAGGAGGTTTTGGGTTGTGTTTGGTTCCTAGGAAAATACTAGGGAAAAAAAATATGAAGGAAAAGTGAAAGAAAAAAAATAAAATAAAATAAAAATAGAGTTAGATGTCATGTATTATTTTTACTTACTACTTCAAACAGCTCATTATTTATTTTGACTCAGCGATGTAAAAATTTAAATAATTTAAAATTTTATAAGTTTTTAAATAATTTTCCTTAAAAATTTTCATTAGACAAACAAACATGATAAAATAATTTTCCTTAACATTTACCAAACACAGCATGGGGTTTTGCTTTTGGTTGAAAGGAGTAGGGAAAGGCTCAGCAAAGAAACCATAGGGCCCATAACATATGAACATTAGAATCACATTTGGTAAATGAAACCACCAAAACCTAGAGAAACTAGATATATAGGAACTTGTCCTATTTGGCAATAATGTTTTAGAACAAGTTTAACTTAAAATTTGTGTCCAAAGAAACTCAGACATTTTAAAATTTCAGCAAACACTTAACCTTCTTCGATTATGTGTCAAGTAAATTATAATAAATCTCAAGATTTCGCAACATTATTTCTGTAGTCCTACAAGTGGTTCGGAATTTTAAGGGTTCTTCTCTGCAGATGGCCCCAAAGGGTCTGTGATGTCACAAATCACAATGAAATAAAACACTCAACCAATAACGAAGCACCCAATCTATACGAACATAGAGATAAAACTAACATTCTATGAAACAAACACTGGAAAACAATGAAGTATCATCCAAGGTAGTACAAATGATACCACCAGAACTTATTGTTATTAAAAATAACTCGTACCAAGCATTCTGATTTGATTTATTCCACAATGACATTGTACTTGGTATTCCCCCTTTTAACTTCTTTTTTTTTTAGGCTCCTCATGTCCATTGTTTCCACAGCTAAATCTAGCTTGAACAGTACCTGAGATCATAACCAACATTTTGATCATGGTGGGGCACATAAGAAGCTGCTTGGGGAAAGAAATAATGATTTTTCTTGACACAAGAAAGGTGATCTGATCAAGATTCAGAAGCAGGTTTAAAAAATGTATATGTATATATATATATATATATATAAGAACAATGATATGAAACGATTATCTCTTCCACTTTTCTAGCTAGCCAATTCTGCCGACATCTTAAGACTGAAGTACTCTTCAACGGGTTGATTTTGCAGTTAAGAAGTTTGGGAGATTTATGAGTCAGCAAGTCTGATAAGCTCATCGACCACATTCGGATCGGCTAGTGTACTTGTGTCACCAAGTTCATCCAACTGCCTGGAAGCAATCTTCCTCAGAATCCTCCTCATTATCTTTCCACTCCTTGTTTTTGGAAGACCAGGTGCCCAGTGGATTTTGTCAGGTGCTGCAAATGCCCCGATCTGAAATGTGAACAAGTTCTAAAGCTTCAGAGAAGATAATGGATGAATCCATGCATTTGCATGTAAAATTAATAGAAGGCATCATATAGTTGCACTTTTAATTGACATCGCATGAGCTTAATCATAAGGCTTACTAGGGTAAAGCTCATCCCCACTTTTTAGTGTTCTCATTATCACATATCCAATCAAAATATCATCAGAGATGGTCAACATAAGCATAGCTGGGGAATTTCTAGATTATACCACTTCTCTCCTTTTCAAACATTTTGGGCACATGCGTTAACAGAAAATCTTTCAGACTCATGTGGGCCAACCATCCAACAAATACAAGTCTAGCATGATAATGCTGAAGAGAAGCCCAGAATATTACTAAATGAGAGAACATCGAGTTCTAATTAGCAATAACGTGATTACGCCATAATGCTTTCTGAAGTGAACTTTTGTATGTGGAACTCATCTAGGGTCCCCCATCAACGAATATTAAATTAGAACCTACAATAACCATAAAGCATTGTCTCCCTTGACAAAAAAAAAAAAGTATAGAAGAAATTATTAGGTCAACAATCCTCCTCTTCTGTTGCCTCAAACTCTCTGTTTAACCTAATAGAAGGGTTATAATAGCATAAAATATGAATATTAGATATGGTCAATAGCATTTATGAGGATGATATATAAAGAGCAGAGCATGATTTAATCCTGATAACGATAGATCTCGGTCTTTGATGCATAACACAGATTGTTCAAATGATCAATGATCTGTCTCCACCACACTATCCCATACTTATCCGACTCGACCGTGTCATCATCATATATCTTCATTATTCTTATTATAGTATATAAATTTTTGACATTCAAGACATTTAAATTTAGCAACGAAATATTCAGAACACCTTTGGAACCGCATGGTCTTGGTAAACTGTTTGTCTCAAACGCATACATCAATACAAAACTATGGCTTTGATACTAAAATTAATTTAGAACAACTTTAAAATAGTTAACTAGCACAAATAACAGAATTGCTTTCAATTTTTTAAGCAATCAAAAGGGAAGGAGAAATTAGGGAAATTGCAGGGTAAAAAAAAGGTAATTCAGGAATAAGGAAAAAAAAACCCTATAGTCTTACTAAGGCCTTTAAATGAAGAACCTTAAAGTCTCACTAAGGCCTGCCTTTTTCTAGAACTTATTACATGTTTCTAATTGATTTCCATCATGAAACACATTTACAATTTTGGGCGTAATTGTGGGGCTAATGAGGTCTAGGATGCACCTGAAGCACAGATTCTTTCATCATGCTTATAATCGTATTGTTGCATTTTGAAGCATCAAATGTCCACCATACTTGCTACTGTATCTAATTCTTAAGCCTATTCATGCTACAGATGGCATCATGGTATGAAGTTACCAATCTCTTCTTTCAAAAAGCCAATTACATGGTGTGTCTGAAAAGTCAACGTTTGTTTCCACAAGATTTAGGGTAATTACAAACCTGGTTTCGCACAGTCATGATTAGGCTTTTCTGAAGTTCTTCACTGTAAGGAACACCCTCTACTAGAGTAACAAATGCGTATATGCCCTGCCCTTTTACCTAATAATCACAAAAAGTGAAAGATAATTGAGATGAAGTGTGTACATGGCAGCTGTTACAGGCATTTTAGTTGTGAATTGACACATGAAAGTTACCTCATGCTCAACACCAACCACAGCAGCTTCAGCACATTTTGGATGTGAGACAAGAGCAGATTCCACCTCCGCTGTGCCAATACGGTGTCCACTGCATGTATTAATAATATGTCAAACAAATAAAAATTTAAAAAATGACTTTTAAAATCAGAAAATTAAGAAATCTATGACTTCATGATTGAATGAACTCATGCTCTTCAGATTAAATTTGTTGAAACAGCATATCTCACAAACAGTGCTTGCTACCCCACATTTGCAAACACAGTTTATGTGAGATACGCCTTTTCAACAAATTTAATGTGATTCTGATTAAAAAAAGTGTTTGCAATCCCACATACCTGACATTGATGACATCATCTACTCTTCCAGTCAGCCAGTAATATCCATCCTTGTCCCTAGAACAAGATTTGACCAACACAAGACAAACTATCACTCATTTGGCATCTTAGAGATCTTTTCTTATGAGGAAACATAATTCCCAAGTCAAATTCACCATCAAGCTTAGAACCAAAAAATTTAAAATTAATAGAGTAATTCAGGAAGTTAAAAGGCGTTCACACAGAAGACAGATATAGAATGACAAAATGTGATCCTAATCATAATTTACCTGCTGCAGCCATCGCCACTAAAGTAATAGCCAGCAAATACCTTGAAGTAGGTTGTTTCATATCTATCATGATCACCATAAAGGGTTCGGAATGCCCCAGGCCATGAGCCTTTCACGCACAGATACCCACTACATTCACCTTCAATCTCAATTCCTTTCTCATCCACTATGACAGGCTGCATTTACACCAATGAGGAATACGGACAATAATAAAATCAAGAAGATGAACAACAAAGAAGATAATGAAAATGAGCAGAGTGAAGCAAATACCTGAACACCAAAGAAAGGAAAAGTAGCAGAACCTGGTTTCTGTGGCCAGGCACCTGGTAAAGGAGTAATCTGAAAAGGCAACAAACATTAACCGTGAATAACAGATTTACAAATTTGAAAAACATATAATTAAATAAAACTACCAGAAATGCTCCAATAAAACAAATATCTTGTCCTAAAAAATATAAATTAAATGGCTGTGATCACAGTAGAAGAAAAATAAAGGATAGAAATAAAACAACCATGAAGCCACCAGTCTCTGTTTGCCACCAAGTGTCAGATATAGGGCACCTTGACTCTCCAACAACATTGAAAAACCACCTGTAAGGTAGAGGAATCGATTTAAGTACACCATTGTATTTGAAGACAAAGATTTATATAATGTACAATAGAGCTAAGTACCTCCATGCACTTGGATTGATTGGCTCGCCTACACTTCCAAGAACTCGTAAAGATTTGCGTGAATAACGAGTGACATACTACATGATCAACAATAACTGATTTAAGCAGCTAAAATGCATTTTTACAAATGATTTACTCAGATGGTAAACATATAAAAACAATGCAGGAGCCACTTAATGATAGGATAAACATAGCAGGGTTGCAGGGAAGAGAAGGTAAGAAACGTCATAACAGTACTGAGAAACAGCATGGCTAAAAAGAAACTATGGACCTGGAGACAGCTAACTAGTAAGATAGGATTTATGTAACTAACTCCAAATAGAAGTCTAAGGCATTATTGAGTTGTGAACCTTTTTTTTTGATAAATAAACTGAGCAGTATAATAATCAAAAAAGGAAAAGCCAAAACTCCAGAGTATACAGGGAGGGGCTGGCCTGTTCAAAAAAAAGGAGCACAATCCTAGAGAATTATTGAGTTGTGAACTTGACTAGTTAGTCTGCATGAATGATTTCAACCACAATTTTCTAATAAGGTTTAGAGATATATCTTGCCTCATCACCATCACGCATGAGGGAGCGCACCAAAGTGGGGGCAGTATAGAATAGTGTCACATTGTATTTGTCTACAATGTCCCAACAACGTCCAGGATCTGGATAATTTGGAGCCTGCAAGTTATACATGATATAGAGCTATTAAGTGGCATCATTAGACATCCAATCAGATTCAAATAGAACATACTTGGAATAAAGGCAACAATGATTACTTATAACCTACTTATGCTTTAGAGTTCATGCATGCACAGAGCACATTTTTATATGCGCTGCCTTCTACTTTGTGGCCCATAACTTACTAAGATCTCTAGAAATATTTAGAAATAAAATAAATGAACTACAGAAGCCTTTAAGTGTCTAAGGAATTATTCCTTTTCTCATTGTGTAATTCCATAGAGGAGTTTCCTCTTTTTTATTTTTTTGATTGGGTTGGAAAGCCGGGAATTTTAAGGTATTGGGATCTCAACATGACATCATAAGAGACATCAATCCCTTCACCATATCAGGGTGCCAGTTTCAACATCTGGCCTTGTTCTTTAGTGGTCACAGCTTTGAGATACCAACTAATCTTCGATTGAGTCAACATATAAATTTCTGCTTCTTCAATAGACTACATTAGAATTCAGTCTTAAATGATTTCATATCTTCACAAATGATGACTGGAATGGGATAAGTCGTACCTCACATGACTATCACGCGGACGACCCAAATCGAACGGAGACCTACATACAACCCAGACAGTAACCGAATTGGCCGACATGAATTGCGGTCAGGCATTTAACTCACAGAGGTCAGGCATGCTACCATTTTGGTCACATCGGACATCAAGGTGATAGTGATCGGGACAGATGGACCAAGTAATCTTGGGGCATCAAAGAAGCGGTCATACTGAGTGGGACACATGGACAATCGTGGAGTCCCTTGACATTGTTGCCCACGACTCATTACTCCACTACGATGTACATTATGCCATAGATTGCAGATCAGTCATAGTGGTCCATGATGCATCTCCCAAAATTAGTATATAACGTGTAAGTTTGTATGGTAGAGGGATCGAATGTTGAATTTTTCAGTAATACTTGTAAGGGAAGAAATAATAAATTGTTTGGAAGGTTTTTAATCCTTTCCATTGGCACCGTCTGTGGGAAACTTCTAATCCCACGCTTCTCTATATTGCTGAAAAGACGACCATAAACCTTTTCGAGGTAATTTGAAGGGTGAGATCCCCCCTTCGAGTTCTGAGCCTACATTGGAACAACGACTACTGTCATTGGAACAAATGCTAAAAGACCAGCAGGAATCCCACCAACAACAGTTAGCCTCTTTCTTAGCGACCAATGTAGCCTTGAGCGAAGAAAATGTTGTGTAACACAGCCACCACTCCTTGCCCTAGCAACCCAGCAGTGCCCACAACCCTGCTCAATTGGAATCCAAAGACAATTTCTCTCCGCCACCTCGCTGTGACCAACCCTATCAACAAGCCCCAATCAAATAGATCTCCCTTCCCACAGAGAAGCCTAGACCCGGCATAGCACACACTACACAACATGTCATTGTCCCTCTTCATTCCCGCCATCTTGCAGCAGGAGGCTTCGTCGCACTTCGTCTTACCAAAATTCCAAATGTATGATGGTCTCGAAGATCCCTTTGACCATCTTATGCATTTATGCCAGATCATGATGTCATAGACTGAAACAACGCTTCCGTAAAGTCTTCATCTACTCAAATGCAAATTTAACCTTTGTCGTGGTTTCATTGTCTATTGCCAAACGGTAACCTCTTTCCGATGTCTATCTGAAAAATGTGTAACTCAATACATGTGCTCATCAGGAGGAATCAAAGCATCACCAGTCTCTTCCACGTCCGAATGGGGCAATCAGAGTCCATCAAAGATTTTATGAAGCGTTTTGGGGCCACGATCCTTTAGCTCGAAGCCATAAGCCCCGACATTGTCCTGCAAGCAGTAAAGCAAGTCATTCATCCCAACACCCAGATCTTCGATTCACTTTTGCTACATCCTCCCACAACTATTGATGAGCTATTCCAAAGGGGGAACCAATATGCCATGCTCGAGGATGACACGATCGCCACAACCAAACGAACAGTTGCCACAACGTCAGAAAGCAGGCACTACGGCGGAAGTAGAGGAAAAAGGGGTCGTGACAATCAAGATAGGAAGGGAAGGCATGAGCATAAAGATCCGGGACGAGCCGATCATCACAACATACCCGGAAGGACTAGAGAATGAGTAGATGAGAACTGAAAGGGATAACGCGACAAAATAGACACACCACGCTACATCATCCTAACCTCTCGATCATTCAATCTCTTCAAGGTCTGAAAATTTGACCTCAAAGGGGTGATCCGAAGGGAAGGAACAAATCCCGATATTGCGAGTATCATAAGGACGTCAAACATTGAACCAATGAATGATACCGGCTCTGAAGGTTGTTGAATTTCATGGCCAAAATGGGACATTTGCGGGAATACATTGAGGAGGTGGTCTCAACCAACTCTCGACCATCATCACCCCGTACACTCTCGACCAATGATTGATACAATACTCGCTGGCCAGACATCACCCAAAATCCGTGGTCAGTTGAACTCGAGTATCTTGGTGGTCGAAGTTAATTATAGTTTTGCCCCGAGCAACATCTGACCTATCGATGGGGTCATTACCTTTTCCGAATCTCCCCTAAGGCAATTATCAATGCCTCACGATGACGCACTTGTTCTGACCTTAGAGGTCGGAAAACACCTAATGAAATGAATTTTGATACCTTGGAAGTGTTGCTGACCTCCTCTACCTACCCGCCTTACTCCACCTAGGCTATAAGCCCAACAATCTTTGTAGTCCAAGAAGGGTGTTAGTTGGCTTCAACAAATCGCAGACCAATTCGTTGGGGAAGATAGTACTACTAGTTTCGACAAGACCAGTCACCGCCGTGGTCCCACTCACAGTGATTGACGAGCCTTCATCCTTCAACGCTATTTTAGGACACACATGGATTCATGCGATGAAGGCATTGTCATCTTCTTACCACCAAATGCTGAGCTTCTGGACTCCATTGGGCCAGATTGATATAAGAGGAGACCAAAAAGCAGCCAAAACTTGTTATGAGATCAAATAGCAGAAAGATGACGTGCTGACCAAATAGTAACGACAACTTGAGGCCTGCTTTGCCAAGTCCAATGATTCCAAATTTGTGGAGCCTCTACAACATCCATATGCAATCTAAACCGACCCGAGTAGGTTAATCTAGGAATCTCGAGAAGAAGAAGAAGAAGAAGAAGAAATTGACTCTTTCTTATCACTTTTGCAAGAGTTCTCTGACATCTTCGCGTGGTCCCACACCGATATGTCCGGCATTTCCCCCACCATGGCTTAGCACCATTTGAAGCTTTAAAAATAGCGTAAACCAATACAACAAAATTGAGTCGATTCCATCCAGTGCGCCAAGAAGTCAAAAAACAAGAAGTTGACAAACTTCTTGCAACTGGTTTCATTAGAGAAATTCAGTACCTAAGTGGTTGGCCAACATCGTGGTTGTCACCAAGAAGAATGGCAAATGGCGCATGTGTGTCGATTATTCCGACTTAAATGATGCTTGCTCGAAAGACACGTTTCCCCTCCCACGCATCGATCAAATAGTACATGCAACAACAGGATATGACCTTTAATACTTTCTAGATGCATACTCAAGCTACAATCAGATCCTGATGTTTCCCCCCAACTCGGCAAACACGACATTCATAACACCAATGAGGATGTATTGTTACAACGTCATGCCTTTTGGTCTTAAGAATGTCGGAGCCACGTACCAGCTGTCATGTACCAGCTGTCACGGACTTGGTCTTCCCGCTAAGCTCTCGTGCGGCTCTTAGACAACTCGCCCCTCGGATGTTGCTAAGTCGACCTCCCACTCACCTTGCTTGCTAGGCTCAGCTTCTACCCACGCCTTGGAAGCGAAGAGAACTCAATAGAACACTTGCAATAAAGAAACTCTCTATTGAAGAAAGAACTCTTTACAATGCCTAGAGAAGCTCTCAACTTGGTTGTTTGCAAATGAGGTCACCCCCTCCTTATATGCACATCTATGAAAGTGTGTAGAACCTTTGAAGGTTCTCTACTAATCTAGAGAATTCTAGAGTACTCTACCACGTACATGTATTCACAAGACTACAATGGAAGATTCTAGACTACTCTCCCACATTCCATGGTTTTCCACATCCTTCCACAAATGTGTGGACACTTCCAACATCTTCTGCAATTGTGTAGACTTCTCCGAGGTCTTCTGGAATCTTCCACATAACTCTAGTCAAAGAAGTCTCCATCAGTCTCTAGAACATTCTCTCCTTATATATGGGCTTGAGGGGTTCTCTTGTGCCCATTGAGAGATCCTTCCCTTATGATGATGGGGGTTTGGAGAGAGAGTTCGTGACACTCTCCCCCACCCATGCCATCGACGACTCCTGGCTGATATATCAAGTAGCCTTGAACCATCTGGCTCCAATCGCAAACTTGCCCAAGCAGATCCCTCGTGCTCCTGGGGCCTAGCCTTCCGCCCGATGCACCCTTACACCGAACCAAGTACTCTTGCACAGGAGAGACCTGGCATGCTCTCTAGTGACCCATCCACTAGGATAACCCACCTCCTTCTCTCGTGAGCCACCGCCGCTGCACTCATCTTGTCGTGGCCTACAGTGTCATCCATTCTTACCCACTGACTTCTCCTCACCCTTAAGGATTTTGTCCCTGTGTGGGCTGAATACCTCAACCCGCTTCCCTGCCTTGCTCCCTTGCAGACTAGCTTTGGGCATGTCTTGGAGGGCGCCTATCATCTGTATCAAACCTAGGCGTGCATCCTCCTTCGTCTTCTCATTTTTCTTGATAAGGGCACTGAGCGCTTTCCTCTTAAGTCATTCCCTTGCCAAATGTGGACCATCGTGACAGGAAGTATTCCCAACTTTGGCGCAGATCTCGACCGCACGCCGCCTTTATCTTCCCTAGTATAGTGCACCTCGTCTCATCATACTCTGGCAAGATCAAGCAGGCACTTCTTCTCCCCCCATCCATGTTTGCGGGTTATCTTCTAAACCCTCGTAGCACCTTCTCCCCAATCTGCCTGCGGGCTACCCTTTGAGCTCATCGTAAGATTCGCTTCTCTTTGTAATCCATCAAAGATCTAACGATCGCTAATGGGAGCTGCGAGTCCGCACCCTCTCTCCTTAGTTCGGCCGTCCATCCTTACAGGTTGTCCATGAATTCGAAGAGAAGAGCTTTCTCATTCATACCTGGAGCCTCAAGCATTAGGGAAGAAAACTCCTTGACATAGTTGCATATCAACCCCATGTGCATGAGATACTTGATCTTCTTCTGTGCCAAGTATTCCACATCCTCCGGGTAGAACTACTTCTTGATCTCTCTCTTGAAATCTGCTCATGTGTTTATAGTGCACGTCCCCTTCTCTATTTCTAGGAACCTTCTACGCCAATTACAGGCCGCATTATCTACGAGGTAGAGAGTAGCACTGTACCTTGTCGTCTACCTGCTAGTGCTATCGCCCTCACAAGATTCTCCATGTGCCACAAGAAGTTGTCTAACTCCTTGGCATCCCGTTTCCCACTAAACGTGTGTGGCTTTGGCACCTCCACCCTTGGTGCCTCATGAGTGGCCATTACCCTAGCCGACAGTGCTATCTTATAAATGGCCACCTCTTGCCTTAGCTCCTCTTCATGCTTGGTTAAGACCTCCACCCTTGACTCTAAGCTAGCGATCACACTCAAGACCTTGTCTTGAAAAGTCATGAACTCCTCGTGTGACACCGAAAGGAACCTGGCCAGCCTTGCATCCTCTTGAAGGTCTCTGATCCGCACTCGAGATCCTTTACGCCTTTCTCCATGCTTTGCTCCAAAAGGTCCATCCCCTCCTTGGTGTTTGCCACACCTAACTCTAGCCTCACGAATCATCCCTCAAGGCTAGAAATGGCATCACAAGACTTGTCCTTCCTACCCCATGTAGAAGGACTAGGGTTCCTACCCGAGACTTGCTCACAAACTTCCTCCACATGAGAGCCCGCCATCGTATCCTCCAAGTTACTCCCACACGTCACAACCAAGCTCTGATACCAATTGTCACAGACTTAGTCTTCCCGCTAAGCTACCGTGCGGCATTTAGACAACTCGCCCCTCGGATGTCACTAAGTTAGCCTCCCACTCACCTTGCTTGCTAGGCTCGGCTTCTACCCACACCTTGGAAGCGAAGAGAACTCTAAAGAACACTTGAAATAAAGAAACTCTCTATTGAAAAAAAACTCTTTACAATGCTTAGAGAAGCTCTCAACTTGGTTGTTTGCAAATGAGGCCACCCCTCCTTATATACACATCTATGGAAGTGTGTAGAAGCTTTGAAGGTTCTCTACTAATCTAGAGAATTCTAGAGTACTCTACCGTGTACATGTATTTACAAGACTAACATGGAAGGTTCTAGACTACTCTCCAACATTCCATGGTTTTCCACTAAGAAGCACCTGACAATGATGACTTACCACGGATACGATACGATCAGGATACGGACACTAAGAAATTTTAAAATCAGGATACGAATATGGCAAGATTAATTTTAAGATATAATACGATAAAATAAAAATAATTATCCTTGCAAAAAATTAATAATTATACTAATAAATTAATAATAAATTGATGAATTTTTATGTCATTATTTGTATTTACAAAAGAGAATTTTAAACTTACAAAAAAGAATTATATTAATTCATATTCTCTTTTATCAAATTTAATTATTTATAATTAAGCATAATCCCCCTTTGACTCCCCCCACTCCTACTCACCCCGTCCGCCCCTCCCTACCACCCCCACTTCCCCCGGTCCCGCTACCTCCCCGCCACCCCACCCCTTTGACTCCCCCCACCTCCGCACCCCACCCCCCCCTTGCCCCTTCCGCCCTTCCCCCCCACCACACGCACTCAACCCCCATCCAACACCCAACCCCCTGCTCTCCTCCCTTCCCTTCCGTTTAGAACTGCCAGACCCACCGCTCCCATCTCCTCTCCCCTTCCCCTTTCTACGTCGATCGGATCACCGATCGTAACAATGTGCAGCCGTGTCAAGTCGTAGGTTCTCATCTTCCCCTTCCCCTAATCCCCTTCACTGAACCAACCCGACTCCACCGGGCCTCCCATCTCCTCTCCCCTTCCCTTTTCTACGCCGCGAATCACCGGGACGTAACAACCGAGCCGTGCCGCCGCGGTCCGAGCCGCACAAGCCGCATCCGAAGTCGCTGACTTAATTATATGGTCAATGATACGCCACGTATGCATCGTACACGTATCCGACGCGCATTCAGTGTGTGTCCACAGGTCCGACACACCCGACACCCCACAAGCCATCAGATCCGCGTTTCCGCAGGTTTTCCACATCCTTCCATAAATGTGTGGACACTTCCAGCATCTTCTGCAATTGTATAGACTTCACCAGGGTCTTCTAGAACCTTCCACATAACTCTGGTCAAAAAAGTCTCAATCAGTCTCTAGAACATTCCCTTTCCTTATATATGGGCTTGAGGGGCTCTCGTGTCCATTGAGGGATCCTTCCCTTATAATGACGGGGTTTAGAGAGTGAGTTCGTGACACTTTCCCCTACCCATGCCATCGACGACCCCGTCAATATCACAATCTTGAACCGTCGGGTTCCAATCTACGAACTTGCCCAGCGCATCCTCGCGCTCCCAGCTAGCCTTCCACTTCGGTAGACCCTTCCATTGAACCAAGTACTCTCGCACTAAAGGGACTCCATGTTTCCTACTGACCCGTTCAGCTAGGATAGTCTCCACCTTCTCTCGCGAACTTTCAGCCTGCTGCTGATACCCATCTTGTCGAGGCCTGCAGTGTCGTCCATTCTTACCTACTGAGTTCTCCTTACCCTTAAGGATTTTGTCCCTGCGTGGGTTAGCTACCTCAACCTACTCCCCTGCCTCGCTCCCTAGGCATGACTTAGAGGGCACCTATCATCTGCATCAAACCTAGGCGTGCATCCTCCTCCGTCTTCTCATTTTTCAGGACAAGGGCACTGAGCGCTTTCCTATTAGGACATTCATTAGAGAAATTCAATACCTTTGTGGTTGGCCAACGTCATGATTGTCCCCAAGAAGAATGGAAAATGGCGCTTGTGTGTCGACTATCCCGACTTAAATGATGCTTGCTCGAAAGACACGTTTCCCCTCCCACGCATCAATTAGATAGTAGATGCAACAACAGGACATGAGCTTTTATCCTTTCTAGATGCATACTCAGGCTACAATCAAATCCCGATGTTTCCCCCCGACTTAGAAAACGAGGCATTCATAACACCAACGGAGGTGTATTGTTACACGTCATGCCTTTCGGTCTTAAGAATCCCGGAGCCACGTACCAGCGCATGATGTCCCGCATTTTTGAACCTCTGTTGGGAAAAACCAAGGAAGCATATATCGACGACATGCTAGTCAAGTTGAACTCTCGTGAGGATCATCTGACTCATTTATGACAAGCATTTCACCTGATGAGATTGCATCACCTGCGGCTGAACCTAGATCAATACGCATTTGGGGTTGAGTTCGGGAATTTCTTGGGTTTCTTGGTTAGCAGAAGAGGAATCGAAATGGCCCCCGACCAAGCCAAGACCATCATACAAATGCAACCCCCTGTAATGAAAAAGCAAATCCAAGGTCTCACGAGTAAGCTAACAGCATTGAACAGGTTTATCTCTCGATATTTAGATCGTCTATGACCGTTCTTCACAACATTGAAAAGTGTTTCGTCGGAGGGATGGGGACCCGAATGTGACAAGGCCTTCCAAGCTATCAAAGGGTATCTCGCCTCCCCCTTGACTTTATCTCAGCCTATTGAAGGCGAGGAACTCTATTTGTACCTGGCAGCCTCGGCTACAACAATAAGCGCAGCTTTAGTAAGGTCAAACGAAGACAACAAACAAAGGCCAGTTTACTTTGTGAGTAAGATGTTAACAAATGCCGAAACCAGGTACACCGACTTTGAGCGAATCACGCTAGCCCTCATGATGGAGGTAAAGAAACTGCGCCCTTTCTTCCAAGCCCACACTATAATCGTCCTCACCAGCTATCCGATCAAAGCCATAATCCACAAACCAGATGCTTCGGGACGACTCTTGAAATGGGTCGTTGAACTGAGTTTGTTCAATATCGTATATCCTGAACTGAGTTTGTTCAATATCGTATATCCCCCGAGATCCACTATAAAATGTCAGGTCCTCGCTGATTTCATGGTTGAGATGTCAGATGTACAACCTCAGGACGTCGGCAAAACGTTATGGATCCTTGAAACTGATGGCTTATCCAAAGCAGTAGGAGGAGGAGCCGATATGATTTTACAATCTCCAGAGGGTTTATCCATCGCTCAGGCTATCAAGTTCACATTTGTTGCCTCCAATAATGAAGCTGTGTACGAAGCCATGCTACTCGGGCCACAGTTTGCTAAGGAACTATCAATTGTGAACCTGGAACTCCGATGTGATTCACAGTTAGTAGCATCTTAGCTACGAGGAAAATACAAGGCTAAAAATGGCCAAATGGAACAATATTTGAAGCTGGCACAGTCCCTAATCGTAGCTCATGTCCCGAGATCAACAAATCACATGGCTAACGCCTTAGCAAACTTAGCGTCCAATGTGTTGTACCCCAGGCAAGTGGAGTAGAACATGATGACCCATCCTTTAGTTTCCAATGCTCCAATCCTGAATGTCGAAATCCGAGATTATAGCTCCTGGATCTCCCCGATTGCTAGATATTTGAAAAATGAGACATTGCCCGAAGATAGAAATGCGATTGTAAAGATAAAAGCCCGAACAACCAGGTACGCCTTGATAAACGATATTTTATATAGGCGATCATTTTCCGAACCATACCAGAGATGTGTGCCGCCCGATAAGGCTAAGCGTATCATTGAACAAGTTCACGGAGGCATCTGCAGTACCTATATTGGCGGACAGTCACTATGCCACAGGGTTACTACTGGCCTACGATGAAACAAGAGTCCAAGTTGTTCGTCAGAAATTGTGACACCTGCCAAAAGTTTGGCAATATTATTCATGCCCTAACCACGATGCTCCACTCCGTGTCAAGTCCATGGCGTTTCTACAAATGGGATATTGATATTGTGGGTCATTTACCTCAAGCCATTGGTAAAAGGAAATTCATCTTGGTGGCCATTGATTATTTCAAAAAAATGGGCAGAAGCCGAGGCCTACGCACAAATTAAGGCAAACCACCTAACACAGTTTGTACAGAGGAACATTATATGTCGATTCGGGCATATCGAATCACACGACTCCAAAACAACCTACCTATGAAACTCCATACACCCTAGCATTTGGAGCCGAAACATTAATCCCCATCGAATCTGGACTAGAAATCCTGCACACTACCAACACCTCCGAACTTTCTCGCACTCTAGATGAGCTCGAAGAAAAGAGAGATCAAGCTACCATCAGAATGGCCAAATATCACCGACAAGCCTTTTGCCAAAGGGAGAAAATCATCACAAACGCAAAACTTTCAAGAAAGCTGACCTCGTCCTCTGACGAACTTTCGAGGAGGGAAAACTAAAGCCCAATTGGGAGGGTCCATTCATAGTGGTTGACAATAGATCAAAAGGTGCGTACAAAATACAATCCCCTTGCGGAAAGATGAAATCTCGCCCTTGGAATTCGGACTATTTGAAGAAGTATTTTCAGTAATTCTCCATTATCATGAGATGATTGTTTCCTTGTTCTGGTGAATGAATAAAAGTTGCATTATTTCTCCATCTCCAAAAAGCGCTCCTATGCCTTTGGCGGCTAGCCTTCGATGGCCCTAGGCCTCGAACAGCATAAGTCCCTATAGGCTCTCCTATGCCTTTGGCGGCTGGCCTTCGAGGACCTTAGGCCTCGAGCAGCATAAGTCCCTATAGGCTCTCCTATGCCTTTGGCGGCTAGCCTTCGATGGCAGCATAAGTCCTTACAGGCTCTCCTATGCCTTTGGTGGCTAGCCTTTGATGGCAGCATAAGTCCCTACAGGCTCTCCTATGCCTTTGGTGGCTAGCCTCGACGGTTGTAGGCCTCGGACAGCATAAGTCCCTACAGCCTAAAAGGCAACATAACTCGAGTTGCATGAGAACGAACAGGCTTGATACTAAACAGAGCTATTTTCAAATGAAATCTAAACTTTCATTTCAAAATATCGAAAATTCACCAAGAACAAACCTTCACAGCTAATTAAGATAAGCTTTCAAGAGGGGGCGCTGATGGCCTTGCTACATCAACGAAGTTTTTAGGAGGTGTTGATGGCCCAACTACATCAACCGAGTTTTTAGGGAGAGGCACTGCTGGCTCGGCCGCATCAGCCAAGATTTCAAACCCGATAATAATGTCGGGCTCTGTGCTGACCACTGTTGCATGTTCGAACGACCCGCTCCCCGAAGCTTCCTTTCGGCCTTGTGTCTCCCCCACACCGTTTTGCTCAACAATATCCACGTTGTGTGTGGGCTCGGCAACGTCCTCCAAAGAAGGTTCAAGGTCCCCACAGGCAATCCGCTCATCTTCATCATAGACAGCCCAATAGCCATACTCGTAATGTTCCGCATATAAACCAGACAGTTTGGCATTTAGGAGGCTTGCAGTTCCGTCAGAACCCGCACCTCCTCTGATTTGCAGAAAGCATCTTTGTGTTCTATCTTTGCCTGGTGAATGCTGCACAGCTCGGTGATGGTTTTTTATAGTTCAGCCACATCAACCTCTAGCTTCTACACCTTCCTCACCTTGGCGGTCCAAACGGCATGCTCATTGGCCAAATCGGCCCACTTTAGCCAAGCTTCCTCCAGGTCTTTCTCTAGTTGTGGAACCCTAAAGCCTGTTTGCACCATATTGTACAGCTCTCGAGCTCCCTCCCTTAGATGAGACAGGCGGCTTAGCTGATGCTGCTCTATGTCGTTGTACTTCGCCATGTAGGCGTCGAACATGCTCATCTACAAGAGTCAAAAAGTATAACAAATAAAAAATAAAAGATACGTACATAAATACTAAGCAAGCAAAGAATAAGGAAGGTGCTTACAAAGGCCGCCATCTTGAAGGGAGTAGCATCCTTCAGAAGGTCTTGGACCCCCTTTATTGCCTCCCTAGCATACACCACACCTAACAAGGAGAACACTTCCTCACCCGAGTCTTTCAAGAGCGGCTCCTCGAACAACGAGAGGTCGAACATAAGCGCTTCAAGGGAAGGGAGGAACGTCGGCTTCTCTCTAGATGAAGTATTCCCTGAAGATGCCACGACCTTTCCCTTACCCTTCGAAGCAGTAACATCTCCTAGGGCCGACCTTGTCTCACGACCCTCCAATATCCTAATCCCTCCCCAAGGATGGGAGGGAGGACGACGATCCTCGGGAGGAGCATTGGTGTCCCGAGCTCCCTCCCTTGGCCAAGGATTAAAAGATCTTCCCCAACCTGTTGTGCTTGCTGGTTGTGCACTCGTTGTCGTGGCTCTGGCAATGTCTCCGCCTCTCCCTCCCTCGATCTTTTTTACTGAGGCGGTAGTGAAGGTTGGGATGGAGGAGCAACAAACGGGAAGGCATCGCCAAGATCACCTCCAGTCATCTCCTCGGATGCTTCCTTAATATGGGTGAGAAGACGATTTTAAACCCACTCTTCAGCCCGAACGTCTCCTGAACCCTCAAAGTTTAATCTCGGGACCTTCGAAAGGATAAACTCCTCTAGATGGTCAAAACCTCCCGAAGGTTCAACGGCGTTAAAAGACATCTAAAGTCCCTTTCACTGCTCGGACAGCTGAGTATCTTTACCAACAAGTCAAACTAAGCTGGACTTAGGTCATCGACGACTTTCCCCCGGCTCAGGCTACCTACCCACACAAACCATAACATACACAAACAAAATTAAGGTAAGTATTTCCCCTATAACCAAACCATCAAGGCAAGGATAGAGTAGGGCTTAGATACCTACACCAAACCTTAATCAGGGTCTACATTCACTCGAAACTCTCGGAGCATGGGGCCCCTTGCACAGCCCCAAGCACTGAACAACAATACATTGCCCTAAGGCTTGTTCTTGCTTGTGTTAGGCAAGTTCGTAACCAATTGCAACGACTTGACATCAGCAACAAGGTAATACCTCCCAAGCTTATGTCGCTCATGGAATATTCATAAAGGACCTCCTCTAAGTCCAAGCGCACATCATAGTTACGATTCAATACGCATACCCCTAACAAAACACGTATGATGCTCACATGCGTATAAATCAGATGAAGGCGGGTAAAGTGGAAAATTTGGTGTACCAACGGAGGAAGGGGGAACCTCAACCCTTCACCGATGTGAACCTCCAGCCAATACATGAAATTCATTCCCCCTCAATCATCCTCTGTACAAGATGCAACACGAGGCCACGAGGAAGAAAATAAAACCTTGACATTGGGAGGAAAAGAAAATTTCTTCCAAAATGCATCAGCCCGTAATTCCCCAACCGGCCTAAGCCACGTTATAACCCCAACAGCGTCAGCACGTGAAGGAACGTCCTCAGAAGAGGATGAGGGCAGGTCCTCTTCCATGTGGCTCCCAAGATCGTCCTCTCCTCTGGCCATCCTCTAAGTGCCTCTATCATCAATACGAAGGCTGGAAAATCCACCAGGGTCACTCATCTGACACCAAGGGAGGTAAACAAAAAATAATAATAATAATAATAATTCTTAACAGAAACCTAGATGCAGAGGTCATCGAATGGCTTGTCTCTAGACACCAAGGGGCACACGATACTTTATCTCTTAAATTTTCGGATTTAACGATTGAAGTTCACATCTACCTTAAGAATGACTGCAGAACAGGGGTCACCAGCCACACAGAAGGCACCAGCACAGAAGAAACAACCCAAAAGAAGCAGAAACGGAGCAAAAAAACTCTTCGATAGCACATACCAAAAATCCCCCAAAGGAGAACCTAGGAGATATTTAAACTTAAGGACGCCAGCGTTTTGGGCGGGACATTCAAAATCCACATTAAATGCACTAGTCCCATGGAGAAGCACACCATTGCAAAGTCGTATCAAGAACGGCCATCTTTACAAAGCACGATCGTGGAGAGATCAATGCAATGATGGCTCTTACGACGCACGAAGATCAAAGAGTTTAGCATCATTCCAACCCCAATGGCTTGAAACGACGCTAGGGGGACTAGAGGAATGGGATAAGTCGTACTTCACATGACTATCACACGGACGACCCAAATCGAACTAAGACCCGGATACAGCCCATATAGCAACCGAATTGGCCAATACAAATTACGATCGGGCGTGTAACTCACAGAGGTCGAGCATGCTACCATTTCGATCACATCGGGCATCAAGGTCATAGTGATCAGGACCGGTGGCCTAAGTCATCTCAGGCATCAAAGATGCGGTCATACTGAGTAGGACATGTGGACAATCATGGAGTCCCTTGACGCTATCACCCACGACTCATTACTCCACTACAATGTACATTATGCCATGGATTGTGGATCACTCATAGTGGTCCATAATGCATCTCCCAAGATTAGTATATAACATGTAAGCTTGTACGGTAGAGGGATTGAATGTTGAATTTTTCAGCAACACTTGTAAGGGAAGAAACAATAAATTGTTTGGAAGGTTTTTAATCATTCCAATGACACGATAAAATAGATGTAAAATGATCACCAGAATATTAAAGAATTTAATAAATTTGTAGACATGTTAATTTCACAATTCTTATATAAAAAAATATCCTTCACATCTAAGCTTGTATGTGTGCATTCAGATATCAACTGTTATTCTTTCCAAGTAGGTTTCCAAGCCCTATAATCGATTTTTTTTTTTTTTTTTTTTTTTTTGGTGAGGTTGATCCTAGTGCACTGACTGTGTATATCATGTTCAAATTTCAATCCTTTATTTGTCACTCAATGGAAATCTGAGTGATCAAACCATTTCACAAGTGCTATATCCATTACCCCTTCAAAAACAATAACAGTTGCCCCATTAAGCATTGGTCCATAAGTAACATAGCTGTGTCCTGTAATCCAACCACAGTCAGCTGTACACCTAAAAAAGCAGGGAAAACATATGTTAGTCCATGATAAATTATTGATCTGATTCCCCTATTAATAAAGTTCTAAGAGAATAGATTGAATTTTCAATGATACCAGTACACATCAGATGGCTTGTAGTCAAATGCATATTTGAATGTTGTCGCCGTATATATCATATAGCCACCAGTTGTGTGCAGAACACCCTTTTAAACAAAAAAATTATATTAGACTGTAAAAATGAAATATAGATAGAAATTCAACTGAATGATGATACCAGATACCTTGGGCTTTCCCGTGCTCCCACTAGTATATAGCAGAAAAAGTGGATCTTCTGCATCAACCCACTCAACTTCACATGTAGTTGGATGCTTAGGGACAACATCCTGAAAGACGGTTGTTAATCATCAGTTCCTAGAAATATGTAACATCGCTTCAATTCACGATAATTATTTTCCATTTCTGAACTCATGGCTAAACAGTGATATAAGTAAAGCCAAAATATGTTCATATCATGAGCATTACAAAGAGAAGGGTTCTGTCTTCCACAATATTATACAACCTACTTTTAGGTGATTTATCCACTAACCTGCCACCAAATGTCTCTTCCTTCCTGCCATTTAGTTGCTTCCCTCTTCATTGCAGATTCATTGTCATAGGTTAAGCATGCATCTGCTCAGAAAACAGACAATAAAGAACAAAAAAACACAAAATTCTTTGGGGAGAGGGGAGAGGAAAGGGTCCCTTTTTCTAGGAAAAGAAAAAACAAAGGCGAGGAAAAAATTGATGTTCAGCATAAATTTTACAAAGATCCAAGTATTATAATCTATGATAATAAGAAGCCAGCAAGATGGAGAAAATTAGACAGGTTAAGGTAAGGCAAGGCCATACCTAAGGCCTGATCAATCTGGGTTATGTCAACATTATCCAATGTCTAACCTATGGTGCTCTACACAAATTCACGTCAATTCAGCTCAGGCTTTAAATTTATTTTTACACAGAGTCATAGAAAAAACTCTATAGTCAATATTTTTTTCCATACGAAAATGTGGCAATGTCTACTTATCAAACACATTAATTTTTTTTTTCCCAATTGGAAAATATCAGAAGGTGAATGAAAACTACTGATTCAAGAACAGAAGAAACTGCTAAACCTATAATGCTTTAACCCAGTTTGTCCCATGAAAGTACATACAGTATATGTTGAACATTCGTAATCACCACAGGTCATATTATGGGGCATAAAGTTTTATAATTTATCACGTGAAACAGGATTTTACTGCAAAGTTGTGTAGGCAAGTCAATTTTGGGCCTGAGAGCAAGCGAAGGGAATCACTCGGGATTAACATTTGTCAGCCGTAAGCAATTCACTTGATTTTCTTACCTATTGAGACCCCATCTTTGGCTGACTCAACAAGGGCAGCATCAACTATGTCTTTGAGGGGAATAACCTTAGAACCTCTTCTAACAGCATTTGAAGTTATCACAACTTTTGGTTTGCAATCTACTATTCTCTGAGCAAGAGATTCTGAGGAGAATCCTGCAAATACAACCTGAAATAATAGAGCAAATAAAAGCCATTTATTCACAGAACACTTCCGAAAGCCTGCTTACAAAGAAAGGAAGAAAAGATCCAAACTTGCAGCATACCGAGTGTACAGCACCAATGCGAGCACATGCAAGCATTGCGATCGGGAGTTCCATTAACATGGGTAAATAGATCACTACTGCATCACCCTTTCTAACACCGACATCTTTCAAGTAATTTGCTAGCTGTCACAAGAAACAGACACAAAATCCAGATCTCACAAAAGTATATATAACCAAACATCAATGTCCAATCTCATTCATTGCTTTAATTCCGAAAATCCAGTTGGAGGAAACCTCTTTACCTGACATACTCTGTCCAGGAGCTGGGCATACGTTAGAGAAGCATCAAAACCAGGCTCATTTCCTTCCCAGTAGATCGCAACTTTCTCACCGTTTCCATTTTCAATGTTCCGATCCAAGCAGTTGTAGCAAAGGTTGGTTCTTCCTCCCTTGAACCACTGCTCACAGAATTCAAATCCCCCACATTACCCCCTATAAGGACAAAACTTAAGAAAAAAAAAATAGATTTGAGAATTAGAATACCTCAATCTTAATATTTCCCTCCCTGACATCAAGATTCTCGGAGTAGACTGGCTCGCCCCATTTCTCTTTCCAGTAGAAATCGGAAGCAATGTCGGACCAAAATCCAGCTGGATCTTCGACCGACCTTTTGTACATCTTCGCATACTGCCGCCGATCATCCAAAAAAAAGCTCAAAATCAAATAAACCAAAATCATAAAGAAAATGAAAAACAGAAAGAAAGAAAGTTCGGAATCTGGAAGACCTTCTCTGGAGATGAGACAAGAGCCTGGGAGGAGAAATCGGGACTGGGAAAGACAAGATCATCCTCCTCGGAAGCGAGAGCCTCGCCCAGTACGATAGCATTCAACTTCGACAACTTGCCTGCGCCGGACGGCGGAATCGACATTGAATCCACGTGGCGCAGGTGATTCGAGGTCTTGAGATTCTTCCGAGGCGGCGATCGAGATGCTGGAGAGGTCGCCATGCTCACACAACCGCCGCCACCACCAAGAGACCGGCGAAAGCAATCAGAACCTCCAAAAGCCCCAAGGCCAGGAGTTGACGAGGGCTTTATTAGGAACAGCGACGGCTTGTCACACCCACCGGGATTGACAATTCCACTAATTTGAGTAATTTCTACACAACTATATGACCCAGCCCCCATCTGATTCTCCTTTAAATAAAATAAAATAAAATAATTACGTACTATAGATTTTTGGACCAGCCTCTTTATCTCTCTCTCTCTCTCTCTCTCCCTCTTCCGATTTTCTTGACTGTGTATAATTATTCTCCCGAGAAAAGAAAATCAGATATTTTTCCCACCCCGATCTCTCGGGCACAGCCCCGACGACGTGGGCGACGAAATTATAAATAAATACCAAAATATCCTTAAATAGAAAATTAAATTAATACAAGAGTGGTGTCAGGAGTGGAGAAATTAATAAATTTTGGGTTTTTTTTTACTTGGTTTGGAGCGTTTGACCAGCCACCGGGAATCAAGAATGCAGATAGAGATCCCTGCAGGCGGCCGCCGTCGAATTTAATATTCCGTTTAAGCGAAAATTGAGGAGGAAGCTTGAGATTATGCACAGTCCGACTGGAGTTGACGATGATGAGTTCATTCTAAGTTAAAGATAATATTTACGTTTTTCTGGACTTTCCTCCTTTCTCAAATTTCCATCCTCACCCTACATTTGCCCACTCATTCAGATAAGGAAACTGAAGAAATATTGTACTCTTGACCCTCCCAAAAAGATCTACAGGCTGATTTCCAAAAAAAAAAATAATAATAATAATATACGGCTTGGTCTTACAGTGCTTTGTATTAATTAAATAAATTACTCATTATATCCCAATAATAGCAGCTATTATTCTGAAGTCTTGATATTAGTTAATCGTTTATATTCACCGAATGTCGTCGTATTATACAATAAAAAGCGCTTCATATTACAAAGTGTTCAATGTTAGTCGAATCATCATCGATATAAAGGAAAATGTCTTAGGTTTTAATTAGTTAGGGATAATTTACTGTCTTGAAACTATAGTGTATTAAAAAAAATATTATATTTAAAATATATCGATGATTTAATTTAACATAACTAGTACCGGCTTGTTTTTTATAAAAAAAAAAACATATGATTAAATAATATTTAAGGATAAATAAAAAAATAAAATTATAAATATTTAAAATATATGATTAATAAAATAAATGAAAATATATTGTAGCCCAAAACTACTTGTTTATTTAATTCAAATGTATTCCTTAATTTTCTATACAAGATTTTAAAATAACTAGAGTATCATATAAATCATATTAAAAATATACATTTAAAAATTGAAAATAAAATAGTTAAAATAACAAAGTTTAATATATTAATCCTATATTATAATTATTATTATTTTAAAACCTATATGCTATACAAACATATATTTGACTTCATGTTAAAAGTCAAAATATCTAATTTTATAGATGAAACATAGAAAATGCCAATTGCAAAATTTAGTTCAATAAAAAAAAAAAAATTAAAGATTTATGTCGAGTAAACACAGATAGAATGGTTCAGCGCGATTTGGCGCGGTTTTGTCAAATGTGATTTTATGATCAACCTCCGAAATTTAGGTTAAAGTGAGTTGGCGTCGAAACACAACCACGCTCTTATCATTTCCCCAATTACGTTATAGTATTTATTATTTATAAAATTCCCAGACCATTTCCCTCGTTATATTAGCCTAAGGTCTTAACCACTTGAGTTAAGTCTTATTATAACTAATACCTTTTAAATTTAAAAAAATAAAATAAATAGAAATCCTAGCCGCCCATTTTTCTCTCATATGTTCTCTCTTCTAGCACCATTTCCGATAATAAGGAGGAGTTTTTTTTTTTTTGTTATTTTTAACTTGAAACCGCACATTTACATCTATTTTTATTATTTTATTTTTCAATAAAGTGGTTTTTCTACACAAATTTGAGTTTTTAATTTGTTTTTCATGATTTTATTGTCGAATTGTTACAGCGTGTAATTTTGTCGTTTTGGTATAACAATTGATTTTTTAAAATCGTCTTGCATTGCGGCGTTCTTAGTGTGTGAAGCGTCAGGACGACAAAATAATTCGATTAGGCAAAGGCAATAAAGATCAAATAATGTGGTAAATCAATATCTTTGGGAACATGAATCGTGAGTATTGTCGTTATGAATTATCAGTGTCTTTGAATGTTGTTATATTTATTAACTTATGTCTTATTCATCTGTTTAAAGTTTTTAAGGTCTTTGATTATGTATTTCTATCAAATATATTATTGTTTGAATGAATAAAATTACTTAAAAATGAATATCAATAAAAAATAAGTATCATATGAGAGGCTCGGTTGGCTAGGGCCTGCCTCACAAAAGGCGGAGATCGGGTTCGAGCCTCAGGACACGCCAGGAATTCCCCGGTGGCGGAGCTTACCAGGTGTCGGTTCTCAGTAGGGGGATTATGGGGATATCAGTAAGCGGGCAGATATTCCCTTGGTTATCAAAATAAAAAATAAAAATAAATAAATAATAAAAAATAATTTAAAGCAATGAAATTATTTTTACATATTTTTTCAATGTCAATTTATTTATTTATTTTAATTTTATTTAATTAATTCAAATAATATTTAATTTAATTTATCATTTATATACTAAATGTAAACAAATCATTTTTTAACACTTTCTTTTCTTCATATTTTTAGAAATCAACATTATTTAATATAGAATTAATAAAAACGCATTATAACATATAGATTTTGCTACGGAAATCAATAAGCCGAAAAAATCATGCAAAAATGATCTAATCATGTAACAAAGTCTAAACATATATTATTATTATTATTATTATTACTATTATTATCATTATGTTGTAAATGAAGCCTCATTATCATTATTACTATTATTGCATATTTTATAACACGTTATTTACTCTTAAGATAACTCTTTAACCTTAGTTTGAAGTTATTTCGATTTTACATATTTACAATTAAATTTGGTCATGGTTGATACCATGAATGCCAATTGCTCTAAAATTGGAAGTCATAAGCATATTATATATCCATCTCACATAACATATATGGATAACTTGCATGTGTTTAATCATTATAACATGGAAGCATTCACTTATCATATACCACTTGAGTTATGTGTTGGTTATGATACAATGGATGTCATGACATATTTTACATCCATGATATCATATGTTATATTTATTGACATATTTTTCGTTCAACGTGTTATTGCCTATGCCTGTGGCAGCGAAGGCGTGCGCGTATGCGACATAACATTAAAATGGCGGTTTGCATATGGTGATAATAAACAATAGTAAGTATCGGCACGCCCGACGGCATTGATTATAATGCGAATGATTAATAATATTATCGCCAACCGCCAACATTATCCTTAATGGTGGTTAGTTTTTTGAAAAACACTTTTTAATGAAGACGATCAATTTATTTTACATTAGTATTATATGTTATATTTAATTTTCTAGATCACAATAAGACAATATTTATATTATTAATTCATAATATTACTTATTTTTATATATTAATATTGATTTTATTATATATTGTCAAAAGCTACAAGATATTTGACTTTTTGATTGTAGTCCAAAATCTATATTGACATTTATTCTGAATGGGGCACCATTGTTTGTCATGCCTCATCATAAAGTTTGTCCGATAATGTCATTATGACATTTGGCAGCTCAAGAACTATATATCTTAGATCATGAAATTACAATAAATTATTGACTTTTGACGAGAAAAATCAATAATACAATTCAGCAATGGATTGAAACGATTCCCTAAAGAGAATCAATATCATCCAAAACTCGTAGACATTGATGAGGATCGGTCATGGTTGCAATCAGCGAAACTTCAAATCTCGTATTGTTGATCTTTCAAATCCACCTTGGAAAGAAAAAATATTACCACACAGAACCAGTTAATAACTTAAGGTAAAGGAATGGCTCATCGGAAAAACGAAAGGCAGCAAGGGAATCAGTTGCATGTCATAGATGTGAGTGAAAGGGCGTTGAAATTGTGAACTGTCGTCTTGAAACGCCGTTTGATGACCTTTTTATAGGCATAATCGCTGCAAAATAGAAGCCAGATTAAAGCATCTCGATGAGACGTTATATTTAACAAATCCAGGAATTCTTGAAACTTTAAAAGATATATGAAAGTGATCATAATGTGAAGTATGAATGAAGGTATCATATTGTCTTTTTCATATTACTCTATTGTTTATAATGAAAACTGTTATTTGAAAACTCTTAGTCATCTAAGCTGGGTTATATCATTACAAGCGTAAAGCTTGTAAAGTCTTATGTTAATTACGAACGGGAGGTTCAATGGCTAAAAAATTTTATTCTTCGGCATGATGGAGCAGGTGCAGCAGGGTCTTTCAATGATGAGAATCATAGAACACTCACATGGGCATCCACTAAGAGAGCGACGATTCTTTGCGTTAAATACCCATGTCTTTGCCTGTAAGGTAAATTGATAGTCGGACCATCTTTTAACATTGCATTTAGTTATTAGGTCTTTTAAGAAAAAGATACAAGAGGATAAATGTGGACCTATATCTACATGTGGACCTTTTCAGTTGTTGTATAGTTTTTAATAAATATCTCTCTTGAAGTGTTGGCATGTTTTATGCTTGTTTAATAGAAATGTGAATTTGCTCTGTGAACTCTTTTCAAATGATCAAACCTTTGAACCTAGATTTGTAGTTATTTTAATTACAGAACTAAGGAGCTTGACAAAATCCCTTTGAGTTTACACTCCTAAACCTTTATTGACTGTGCATGTCGGGACCCCAAAATAAATGTTGTAGCATCTTTGTTGATCATAATCACACCCAAAACAGTTTAGTAGAGTCCTTCATCAAATGTCTTCAATTAATAGCTTGACTACTACTAAGTAAACAAATTTTGGTGCACAAGGGTTGGCATGCTATTTTACATCTTTGCCAAGCTTAGTTCATATTCGATCGACAACACCGTGAATACCTCAGTTTCACAACGTACTAGGCAAACAGCAAAATATTTATCAAACCTTAGTTGTTTGGTTGTGCGGAGTCTATACTAATTAATACCTACACAACACACTAAAATCGATTTAGCTTTTAAGATTTGGGATTTATAGAGTTTTGATTATTTGTCTATCATAAGATATCTTGGATCTTCTGCAGGGAGATGTTTTATCTTTGCTTTTTGCAATTATCATTTAATGTGTAATTTCCCACTGCATTAGGGAAGAAAGAGTTGGTTCAAGAGGAACTACGAGAAATTACTTGGAATCACATGCTCTGATGTCTACGGCTTTGATAATTGCACAAATTAATGTGAATTGAAAGTTCAAAGGATCATTCATTTACAAAATCTTGTAAAGAAATTACCAGATGCATTTATTAATACAAAGAAAGCGACAAAGTCACATATCTCGGTTGCAAATGCTCTAGCACGAATTAATGTCCTTGAAGGACAATTAGCAAACAAGTCTCAAACACACTTGAAGTGTGGGAGACCTATTGGTTCAAAATACATAACTCCTCGAAATAGGAGAACACAAAAAAAAAATTTGTAAAAACCCAGGTAAATTTGAATTTTTTTGAAAAATGACAAAACGATAAACTACCGTTACAATACAGGTTGTAGACCTGAAATTTTATAGATCTTGGATGACAAAACAGACCTAACCTTAGGATTTGTCTCGCGAAATCTAGTTACCTAGACGAGTTTCATCAAATTTCTAGATAGTCGGATTTTCACGATTTTCGAGATGTCGGGTGTCTTGTGGACCCCAAAAAAAGGGATTTTTTTTAGAAAAATCTCAAAAGTGGAAAAAAATTAAGAAAAGTTTATTTGAAATAAATTGAACTTAAATCGGGATGAAATAAATCGTTTCGGGGCAAAAATGGACTCGAACGGGTCATGAACACATGGCGCGATGTGAGCCACCCACTTAAACTTAAGTGAGGGGCTTTGAGGAACAAAAGGAAAAGATCTCATTTTCCTTTCTTATTTTTCTTTTTATGTGATAGAGAGAGGCAAGGAAGAGAGCATCCAAGCTTCTCTCTTCGATCCCTGGAGATTGCATTGGTCGAGGTCGTCGAGCGAGATGAAAGTTCATCTGCTCGACAAGGCTAAGCGTGAATGCCAAAAGGAGGGGTTTTCACTGAGATCCAAATAAGGAGATTTTGGGAAATCCGATTTGGAGCTGTAGGAAGCTGGCGTGTAACACATAGCTGAGGTAGAATTCTTATATGGTTGTCATCACTTTTGGGCGGGGATGATTGGGTTCGGGTTCTAGCTTAATGTTCTTCTCCTAGGCGAATGGAGCTTTAGCACCAGAACATCATGTTTCTCACGAAAGTTTGGCTCTTGCCGCCTGGCGAAGGAAAGGATTCCTTTAGGTGAAGGGATTTCGCCAGACATGGGTGTGGTTGCTTCAGGCAGAGACGAGTTTATCACGTACTAGTGCCTAGGCAGGTTGTTCGCCTAGGCGAATGTGAGAAGTCTTGCTGTAGGTTGTTGGGGGACTTTTTGTGGTCAGTTCAAGAGCCAGTCCGGGGTTGCTTGTGTTACTACAAGAAAAATGGTATTTATTGACAGTTTTTCACTATCAAGATAGGGTATATATGTTAAGATATGTTACTATTCATATATGTCATCTATGCCAATGTCAAGAAAAGTTAAAAGCTACCTTGACATATATAAGGCTATTTATATTTTTACTTATAATTGAATATTTGTTAATATGACAATATAATCATTTCTTAAGCTTTTGTCAATATATTGAATTTAATATAATATTAAGATTTGCTTGAACTTTATGTCAATGGACATTGATCACTAGAGATTAATTCATGAAAAATTTCATATTATTTTATTATAATAATTATTTTAATGGAAAATAAACTTTTGACATATGAAACCTACTTCAGTTACATTTCTACCTATCTAATTGTGATGATAATAATAAAAATTAGGTCTAAAGAAAAAAAAAATGTAGCTTTTACAATTCTGAAGATACATCGAACATATATACAATTTGAGCAACATTATATCTCTTGCATCGATCTTCAACCATCACGCAATAATCTTCAACTACCTTTTAAATCTTGACCTACCTTTTAGAAGATGCCCAGAATTGTATCAACACCTATGCTTCAAAATATCATGGAAAGAACAAACCTTCTTAACAAAGAAAAGTTCAAATTAATAATATTAATTACACCCATATACCTCTACATTTCAAGTATACATCAAAATACTTTTCAATTACTATGCATCTATATCTCTATACCTCTACATTCAAATGCTCATCAATATGAAAACAAATATCTTATTTTGCAATATAAAATTTTAAAAACATATATTATGTTATTTTTGGAGAAAAGAACATAAATACATTTTTTAGAAGCATTAATGCCATGGCGATATAAACACAGAAAATGAAATGGAACATAAACTTCAAAGTTCAAATTTATAGCTCCGATGATTTTTGTTGTTGATTTGTAGTGTTAATGAATGTTAGAAAAGTGCTGAGCTTTCAGACGTATCTTTCAATATCATTGATGGGACATGGGAATCAATGTTCAGTATTGGGTTTTTCTGGGAGTGGTTCTTCTGTATTTCCTTTAGTGAATAAATATAACGAATAAATTCTGGGTGAGTGAATTAACAAATCAGCGACAACATGTGCGGATAAATCTTGTTCATGTTATTTTGATGTAGATGTTTATTGGACAGACACAACAGCAGGCTGAACGAATGAGTTATCATATCGATGTTTATCATTTGGTGAATGACAAATGGATACTGTTTAGCTGAGTGATGTCGGTTTAGAAGGGTTGGTGTGCGAAATTTTAATGGATATAAATTACCAAACATCTTGAATGCGATTGGTATTAGTTGTTTGTTTTTATGTTCGGTAGTGGTAGGATAATGACGTGGCCAGTTATTTTGGATTCGTCGGTAACATCATTCTTAATGGCACGGAGTTTAATTTAATTTTAATCGGGTTTAATAGGTTTGAGTTTATTTTCTCGCGTCCGATCACGGGTTGAGAACTGTTACTCTGCATAAAGCGAAAAATTACGAGAATTTTCAAGTAAAATGTTAGCAAAAATAATATAGATTGGCGTGGGGTTCGAGAGAAAGCTTGAGAGTCTGCAGATGCCGGGATGATGAAACGAAGCTGGCAATTCAAGAATTAAGTCCATGAAATCTAGTGTTGAGAAAAGTTTGATAGATCTGTGAGTAAACGAAAATTTTAAGTTTTACAAGTGATAAAGTTCTGTCGAGTGTTTAGGGCGGATTTTCACGAAAATCTCGAAAGTTAGGAAATGGTTTGGTAGAAAACGGGCGAATGATAATGGATCATCTGCTCCAAAATAATAATAATAAGCCTACTTGAATTATATTTTAAAAATAATTTTTTATTATTTTATTTTTTATATTTTAATATATATAATAATAAAATTATTATAATGTTTTTTAATAAATATTTATAAAATTATAATATATTTTTTGGGATAATATATATTCCTAATTTATATATTGTTAAATTTATATTTTATAATATATTATATCATATATAATATATTAAGCTATTTTATTTCTTGTATTTATTATTAATTTATTTGATAATATATTAGTTAATAATTTTTGTTTAAATTTTTAGTTACATTAGTATTTTTGTAAAACATAAAATATTTTGTGGGTTTTAATTCCAGAATGAGGCCATGTTAGGGAGGTTAAGCGAGCAATGCTTCGTGACTAATTTAATAGGTTTAGTCAGTGGCGTCTAAATAACAACTTTACTATTTTATCAAAAATTAGTGCAATCTTGTCTAAATAAAACTTTGCAAAACGTGCTTGACTACAATCATCAATGACTTTTGGACTATCAATTCAAAGAAACCAACCATGATATCCATACTTTATGAGTGTGGCCGCTACTCAAGCTTGTCTATTTTCTTTCTAAAGATTAATCATGTGTAAAATATTCAATTGGAGTGACCATGTTTGACTAACTAATATAGGTAAAGTGTAAATCCTCTGGGATCGATTCCTACTAGTCATCTTTTCTCGCTGAGAATTTATCTTGATGGCCTTCTACTATTAATCAACATTGTTGAGTACAAACAACTAAATACATTATTCTTTCAATCTTTCAATCAAGACATAAAATACTTCTAGGCTAATGGAATAAAAAAATGATGGGCATAAAGTGAACCTTTTTCTCCTCACATTCAATAAAGCATGCACATCTACAAGTTGACTCCCTTGCTCGATTTAAGTTATTTTTACATGGTTGCTTTTCTTTTTTTACACATAGAACTTTGTTTCGCTATATTTCCAGTCACGGCCAAAGACCAGGTAATCAGCAGCTATGGAAACCTCTATTCCAAAAGGACTAAATCCATTCACTAAACATGAGGAATTGCTCCAAGAAAATGGGCCATGGGATTAAGAAATCTTTGGCGTAGCAGTTATGACTCAAAGAGGCTTCTTACTTTGTGTACAAATACTAGATAGGTTTCATACATTATCTTCTAATTTTCTTCTTCATTGGCTAGTTATTTTATCTTCTTACTTTATATATATATATATATATATATATACATATATATATATATATATATATATATATATATTTAAACATATATTAACGTAAATATTGTAGGATATAATTAAGAGATATAAACTCATTCAAGTAGGTACTGATGTAAAGGGGTGGACAATAAATAATGGAATAAGGCTTGGAATTCAAGTATATGCCAAGAGCTTCTAAATAATTTAGAAACTCAAAGAGACTTAAAATATTTTGATAATCGAATAACTCACTACAGTTGAACAACTTGAAACACAGTCTGCCTCTTTGCTGTAGTTCAAGTGTTTCAGATAATAGTTAAAGGAGAGGTTAGTAGGTTAGGGTATCTGTTAGAAGAAGGATCTATTCTATTTGTTAGTTTCAATGGCATGGAAGTGTGTATAAGCTACACTTCCGTTGTCAATAATGCTAGGCTTGCAGTTAACAATCTTGAACTTTCAATTTTCGTAAAGAAGTCATGTGGAGAAAGTCTAAGGGACATTATATTTATTAATAATTTAAATATGATTTCTGACTTTTTATGGATGAGGAACTCGAAAATGTAAAACAAGGAAAATTAGAAATTTTCGAAAATGGCAAAATGATAATAGAATAATAAATTACCGTAATGGTTCGGGAGGCGCAAAGTCTCAAGATCTGGATTATGAAATGGGTAATCGTTGAATTCATCTTACGAGAAATCCCAATTCTGAGAAAATTTTCGGTTAAATTAGAGACGGTCGGTTTTTCCGCGATTTTAGGGCAACAGGCGTCTAATGACTCGAGGGACAAGATTTTCACGAATGCAAGGGTTAGGAAATAAACCAAGTTAAGTTCATTTAAAATAAATTGAGCAGGCAGGAATCGAAAATAAATTGTTTCGGGGTAGGAGCGGATCGGCGGGGATCACGTGACACGTAGGCGCCATGAGTGCCACACACTTAACAATTTGGATTAAGAACAAAGGAAGAAAATCTCATTTTGAAGAATTTTGGAACTACGATGGGTTGAGTTGAGAGAGAGAGGAGAGAAACTCGCTTTTCTCTCTACGATCTATGGAGATCAGGTGGTCGGAATCCGTTGAGCCAAGATTTAAAGTTCATCTACTCGATTAGGGCTACGCGTGGGTACCCACAACATGCAATTTCGTCGAAGATTTCGTGTTTGGAGAAGAAAAGTTAGTGAGAGAAGCTCTACCTTCTCTCTAAGATTTACGGCGATAGGTGGTTCGGTTTCCGTCAGGCCAAGACTTAAAGTCGGAGTACTCGTCGAGGGCAACGCGTGGACACCGAAATCAAGAATTTTCGTCGAAGATTCGAGCGAAAGTTCAGGAAGGCCGTGGGTCTCGGGTCTTAAAGGATTTGTCTTCACTCCAAGAGGTAGAGAGACCTTCACCATCTGGAGTTTATTTCTTATCTAACTACTGTTTTGGTCTTGGTTAGGCCCTAATGGCTGTTTGAATTGTGTTCCCGAACACAAAATAAATATTTGTTGATTGCGAGTTGTTTTTTGTTAAGTTGATTTTCGTTTGAGTTTGGGGGATGGGTTTTTGTGCCATGTTTATGGCTGAATTAATGGACTTGATTGGGGAAATGGGACATTTGCCGGGTAAAGGGTTGTTTAAATTTAGGAGAAATAGCATTATGCACGGGAGCAAAGGAGTCAGGAACCATTCTTGGGTTTCACGCAGCTACCCAACTGCACTGTTTGTGCAAGACATCCAACTTCGGACGACCATAACTTTCTTGTTCAAGCTCCGTTTTGGGAGTATCTTGGACTCCTACTATGGAAATCCTTTGGTCACAGAATCAATCACATATCTTCAGTGGGGTGAACTCATGTTTGCCTCCGAAATGACGAAAAACGAGTAGGCTCCTGTGCGGTTCCGCGTTAGTCACTTTGTTCATCGGAGGCCTCCAGCTTGGATGTGTGGCTTTCTCATTAAGGCTCCGTTTGAGGTTTTCTTGGACTCTATGAAAGATCTTGGAGTCATAATCTGACCGCTATATGCTTTTAAATGGAAATTGTTGCTCACATCCTTGTTGAAAAATTGATTATTTACAACAAGTGTTCTAGTGTTAGTTGTGTGGATGTAGAGGAGTTGTGTCTTTGAAGTGGCCATTACCATAGTAGGTTGTATACTATCTTGAGTGCATGATATGCCATGAATTAGCTAAATGAGATATTTAATCATTGCTTCCTAGGTAGTGACTTGATGAAATGTTCACATGTGTTTATGCGATTGATTAAATGACATTTCTTGGTTGGAGGGTGTCATGTGGATATCCAATATGTGTGCTCTAACATGGGTTTGTGATGTGTTTCGGTGTGGACATAGGTATTGCATGACATGTTGTAGGCTAGTTTATTTGGGCATTATGTGCAGTGTAGCCTGAGTTGAAGTATGATATTACTTGTCTAAGTAGTAGTCGAATGATGTTGATCTGTGCTTGTTTGATATCTTGGCGTGAATGTGATAAATATTGTGTATTTTGCACATGTATAAATAACGTTTAATGAATGTATGAACTTTTGTGTGCATTAGGCATGTTTTCAACATTTTACGGTGTAGTGTGCGGTATAAGTGTCCATGTAGAGTCTTTATAGATTGAGGCATGACTTAAGGTACGAACTGTGGCACAATTGCATTGCACTGGTGCACGTGGACATCGCATGGTATGGGTGTGAGTGCATAGTTATTGTCATTCACCATCCTTGGTGAATGGGTTGTGGACTCGTACTTTGGACGAATTCCAATGAAGATCCACAGTTTGCATGGTTGTGTCGGCATTGTGTTTGGTGTCGGTGAGAAGCCCAGTAATGGGACAAAGTCGGGTTGAGTCTGCGGTTGCATGGCATATGAAATTAATACGGCGTGTGCCCAGGCGATTTAAGTAGGGATGGAGCACCTCCTCGGGTGAAGGCTTTTTGGAGCTTTGCGGAGTTAGACATGATCCCCATCGATTAGAAGACCAGAAAATGTCGGTCAGAAAAAGTAAACTGACAGGAGGTGAGACAAAAAATCCGTGAAGCGTAAATAAATCATACACACGACACTTGATGATTACATCGAATTGACACTAGAGGATAAAACCCGGTGGGTATGGGTTTATAAAACAAAAAGCTTTGTTTTATGAAATAAATGTTATAAGGAGATATCGAAAGCTTTTAGATTTGAAAAAGAAATGAAAATGATTTTTTGAAATGATCATTGGATGTGATCCGAAAAATAAAGGTTTTTATCACGCATGAAGTTCTACATGTTGCGTCTCATTCTCAAACATGTAGGATTATCTTTAGGATTCGTGTCACAAGTTGGTGTATCTTTGGTTGTTTGTGAATTCGTATTCATTTAGGTGGGGAATAGCCTTGTAGGACATCTCTACTAGGCGTTAAGCTCATACGATGTTAGGACCCTTTGGTATATGATATGTGGCGGTAGGTGCTCATAGAGGCGGAGTATAAATAGTGGGATTAGTCGCCTTGATTTATGTTTGTATATTATATTAGAACATGTTGAGACTTTTAACATGATGTTTTGTATTAAGAGTGATGAAATAACTCTTGGTATTGATGATATAGATTGTATTTATATGGATAAATGGGCCCTCATGGCCATTTTTACTTTTAAATATCTTCTGAACCCGGTGTGGTCGTTGGCATAATATTAGGACCAGGATTCTGTGAAATTATGAATTGTATTTGTTATTCCCAAAATCTGAAAAATATAGATTTTTCGTTAAATCACAGGTTACGGGAAAAGGACATTAAGGTAGTGTCGGGTGCAGGCAACTCTAAATTCTCTGCAGGTTGACGGGTTGTCAACGGACCCCCGAGATTTGGGGTGTCACACAAAGAACATTCATTTATAATTTTCCTTTTTCTTTTTTCTTTTAATTTCTTATTTGTTTTAAGTTTTTTATTACCAATTTTTTAAGAAATAACTAATAAGAAATCGTAGAAAACAATTAAACTTAAACATCAATAATGACTATAGAAACAGAAAAAAAAAAATAGGACAGAATATTAAAAATATATTAATACAAATTAAATAATGAAGTGTATGGGTAGATTTTGTTTCAACCAGTACATTGAACTTCCCCCATTCAAGTGAAATGAACAATAGCTCTAGATCCGAAGGCAATAAGAGAATCGATGGCATTAGATGTTGTGTTGTGCGTTTGAATGCTTGCGTATTACTTACATGAGCTGATTTGCCATTGCATCCCCACTCCAAATCTGGTCAATATATATAAAATATATGACCTCAATGAAAATCCAATAATAGTATTCATGATTACAACTCATACTTACAATTATTAAAACGTGGTCTTCAATATACTTATCGTATTTTCTAATCCGGCAATCGACACTGGGCGTGTCATAATGAGACTTTGATATTAATCACTTTAGATAGAAGGCAAACAATGTTATGGGCAAAATAATATTAAATGAATGACTTATTGCATTACCATATGCTCATCAATTGCAACAGTACAACATAGTGAAATTGATTTCCCACATTGAAGCAAAAGCAACTGATTAGATAAAAAAAGCAATTGATTAGCTACAACTAAATATTTTAAATTTTAATAAGTTAATAAAAATTATCCATAAACAACCAAATTCAAAAACCGAATGAGAGATCTCAGCACCACGTTTTAACACCTCAAATTTGGTTTGATTATGTTGTGAAGAATAACCATACAAAATTGAGTATATTCTAAATGTTGAATAATGGTATTACTGTCAAACACTCATTCAAAAGCGTTTTCAACTCGGAGTCCTTCAAAAACAGTGATCAAACACCATGATAAGATATTTTTGGAAAGCTATCAGATTCTTCTTGCTCCGATCACTAGCGGCAAGATTGGTGAACTCAAGGATTTAAGAATCCAATAATTTACATTGATTTCCTTCAAAATTGAAGTTGTTTGGAACAATATAGTTTGCAAGAACAAGTATTTATTCATCATTCTTTAGAAGGTGGGAAAAACATGTGTGCGAGGATTACTTTGATAATATGATTGTATTTTTTGATGCATGGTGAATTGGAAGCAAACAGGAGAATCAGAAGAAGCCTAGCAGGTGGCCTAAAGAAATCAGTGAAAGACAAATTGATGACCTACAACTTAAAGTGCAAGCGTGACGCATGTGACATGGCAGTGCGTTAAGCAAACTGAAATGGAATTTGCTTAGAACTGCAGTTGCCTAAATTCTGGCTATGCAACATGAAAGTAATAGAACGTTAAACAAGGACTCAAGCTTCCAAACAAATTGAAGTCTCCTAGAACGCTGTGCTAACATATTTGATTATAAAAAAAAACTAAATATTTAAATCTAAAACAAAAGTCTGCTCATTGGCTCTAATAACAACAAAAGAAAAGTGATCACAATACACCTTGGTGAACTATATATTCAAAATTGAAAATTATTAACTATTAAATTTCTAGCTTTATCAAGAATAAAACAAACTAAAAATTTACATACAAACAAAAAAAATTTAAATTTTATTATGATCATTATTATTTAAAAATATATATTTGAAAAATGAAACCAAAGTACACTCAAATGTAGATTAAAGAAAATTCCAACAAATGAAGCAAACCCGATTAAAAAAATCCAAGAACTAGCCATAAAACAAAACCCATATCATAAAAAACATGCAGAAAGCAACATAAATCTTGGCTAAATCTCACATTCTCCTAGAAAATGAATAAATCTGAATAAGAGGAACAGTATCATAGAAGGACTCTTACCATTGTCTCTCTCTCTTCCCTGTTTTGACTTTCCTTTCCCCTGCTCTTCAGCTTTATTTATTCCAAAATCTCTCTTCCTTTTACATTTCTGAACATAAATCTTGGGTATTTATAATGGAATCCCCACCTACGACTCTCTCTCTTCCCACTCTCTCCTCCACCATCCATGTCCACCACACATTCATATTTTGCATCCAATAGAATAATAATAACCAAAATCAAATAAAAACCTAATTTTAATTCAAAGACCTTCAAAAATTGATGCCAATATAATACTAATAACCCAAATCAAATATAAACCTAATTTGGATTCAAAGACATTCAAAACTAGGTGCCGAAATTCTACATATTTTGAAATTACATCTTCCATTGAAAAATAGTTAAAAATTGTGCTTTTAATCTATTCATTTTTCGGCCCAACTTTAACACCCATTAGATAAATCATATCTTGAAACCCTAGATAGAAACAACCTTCCAAAATTTCTTAAAGACATATTTTACAAGCAAAGAAAAAAGGAATGAGTAAAGCATATACAAGAAATTGATGGAAAATGAGGGGGTTCTATGGTTTGTTACCTTGAGTTAAAGAGTATTTAGCCTTTTCTCAAGCTTTCCTCTGCAAAATATAGGCTTTAGATTTAGTAGCTCTTAAGGTTACCTCTTTAGAATCCAAGATTTCCAAATCTTGCAAAGAACTCATGGATGTAAGGATTAATCCACACAATCGATGTAAAGGCTCATCGTTTTTTATCAAAGTGCTTTAGGGTTTTGGAAAGATATGCTCTCTCATGGAGGCACTAGGTTTACATTAAAACAAAGATTGCAAATACTAGAGAGTTGTTTTTTTATATTTGGGGAAACCTTTGCATATAATTATATGGGCTACCTTCACTAATGAGTTATATGTTAATGTATCTCTATTCTTTGCATAAATGATGTGTAACAATTATATTAATTATACCTTGACTTAAAGTTTTTAGTCAAGGTAAACTCATTTTATATCAATATTCTTTCTTAGTTTAGAATGTCATTTGTTGAATGCATTTAATTTATATATGTCATTGTTTCCTATTAGGACATCTTACAATAACATATATAAATTTATGTTAAGGAAACATATGTTAAGGTTGCCATTTTTTCTTGTAGTGTGTGAAATTTGTTTTGTAGGCGTGCTGCTGCTGCCTGGTGGCCTTGAGGGGCTAAAGTTATTTATTACTTGATTTTGTAATAGCATATGTTTGATGGTTGTTGCTTGATATGTGATAACATGCTTGTTTCTTGTGGTTTGATGACATTCAATATGTTTCGCAAATGTATGAGTGATTAATTAGAAATTATACTGCATGTAATATAATTATCCGTGTGGTTAAATGTGAATAAATTATTCATATGACATTCATCACATATGGGGCATGACATAGACATGCAATGATGCATCACATTGCGTTACACGAGAAAGCGTGCATTACGTAGGTGTGAGTCGTGATTAAAATCCCGTCGCGCCGGCTTGGTGATTGATGAGTGGAAGCTAGAGTACCATTAGGCGAAATAAGATAGAGTCGCCTTTGTTTGGATAAAATGAGTAAAACTTATGTGAAAGATATGTAAAGAGGGCTAGATACTCTTTCGAATTGAAAGACACAGGTGAGTTCAACCACTCAACGATGAAAGTCAAAGAGTATTTGGAAGCGTACGGCATAACGATAAATAGAAAATTCATTGCCCTGAAGAACACTCATGGTTTTGTAAATGAAATGATCATTTGAGGTGTAACATCAAAAAAAAATTTGGTTTATAAACAAACGAATTTTGTTTGAAAATGATCATTGGATGTAATATATTAATGACAGATTTTATCACACATTGGCGTTGTATTATGTAGTGGAAGTCGATAAAGACTCGAGTATGATGAGAGTTGATAAAGACTCGGGTATGGTGCATGAGTGAGTCTCATCTCATTTCATGGCATGGCATGTAGAATTCTAACCTAGGATTGCATATTTTTGCTTGGAATTGTGATGTGAATGTGTAAAGTGTTAAAGGTGAACATTACATGTGCACTTAGGCGAGGAAGATATACCGTAGGAATTCTTTCTCTTTGAGTAACTGGCTTTCTTATGGATAACATTTCAAGTGTGGGATAGGGCCAATGGCTCTCGTCAGGCTTTGAAAGTGAAGAAAGTCGACATGGCTTTGTTGTTATTTTTTATAATTGTTTTGTAACATTTATTTTGTAGTAAATGAATGTTGACATGTAATAATATGTTAAGAGTTGAACTTAAAACTCTTATGGGATTTTTGTGTGAAATTTGTCCAGATTTTACACTCTACCTTGCCTTGGCGAACTCAAGGGTAGCCCCGCAGATGAGGTTCTGCCTCGCCTAGGTGAAGAGAAGCTTCACCTAGACGAATCAGGATAGCTGCCAAATGCTGTTTTCTTGCAGTACTATACATTGTACAGGATGACTTTTGGAAGAGCTCCTTGTCACACTGACCCTCGCATTAGCCCGGATGAAGGGCGCGGAAAGCTATGCTAGGACTTGCTTGCTTGTTTTTCGGACATTGGCGGACTAAGTCTTATAAGCTGAATGAAATATCAGTCAGATTATGAAATAAAACTACCACCCAGCAGTGAAAAGTTTGAATGTCAATACATACGATCTTGAGTCCATTTCGATATATGCATATACAAAACATATTCCATAATCGGAGCGCAAAACCTACGAGTGATGGACCCCTACTAGTGTCTTGACATGTGAGAATGCATAAGATCGGGCGTCTCTCTGTGCCTACAGGATAAAGTGATTGCCAGCTTAATGCTTAATTGGGAAACATATGAGCTTATACGTATACCTGACATTAATACTCATTTATGAGTAGCGTATAACGATGCTGAATATCGTTAGCAAATATAAGAATTTTCATGAATTCATATAACGACTTATACATGCTTGTACTTATAGTAGACTTATACTAGTTGACTTATACTAAATTGAGGTCTCAGTAGGAGTTACAAGCTTATACTTGTTCGAATGCCAGCCGTCTTTACCGACATCTTTATGCAGTCAAGTGGTACTCTGAGCTTTATGACCTGGGCTACGTAGGTACTACGGAGCTTACTCATTTGTGGGCACATTGGGTGCCAGGCTTGAACGATGTACATTCGCACTGCTCTTATTTGTTGCCCCGATCTATCCTGCGTTTTTTGACCTACTGGGTAGATGACAGAAATGGGTGGACGACTTACAATAAGTACCACTGGAAAGTGCAGTCTGCTGATTATCTGAATCTTTGAAGCATAAAGCGAGTCTTGAAACAACGGCAAGAGGTGTCGTCGCACTATGGAAGTCAAAGTACTAAATATTACTTGCAGAAAGCCACGGTGAGAAGTCTTCCATGTTACCATTGAAATCAGAAGGCTATGCGTTAACGCCCACGCCAGGGAGGTTCAGGTATTATTCAATATCGAATACCGGCGTTCTCTGGGCCGCCATGTGTTGGGAGCACTATCTTATATAGGGGCGTATTAAGTTGGCCAACATCACGGCTCGTAGTGGCGAGTGCGATCCCCAATTTTCCTTTACGCCTGAGCAGGCCTGAAGACGCTACCGTACGACATGGGGTTCGTTGGTAGAACCAGACAAGTCACCGAGATCCGCCGGAATAGCGAACATGACAAAACACATGTCACGCGAACAATGCCCGCTGCCACCTCGGCGTGCAGAGGCGTCCGAAGCCTACCACTTAGCGTACCCCATGGTGGTTGCCTGCGTAGATTCTTGGACTTTTCTATGTGGCTGGATCCACTACATTAAGGCGTGGGATCCCGAAATTATGATTTAATTTCGTCACTTTTCTAGAAATCCTTCAAAATCAAAGCTTCGTACTCTCCCGAAGAAAAACACTCTCCCCGTGATATTGTATGACCTAGCTTAAAGGAAACTTAACACTAGAGATAATTGCAGGGTTTCCAAACCTAACTCAAATACTTATAAGTTAAGTTAACTATAACACCACAATAAGTATGCATCATAAACCAAGAATCCATACTCAAAGGGTCCCATACTCATCTTATACAAACTTCAGGGTTTTGCATTCAACTTCGACAAATCTAGGGTTGGGATGATTCGGCTTCAAACCACCATGAAATGGAACAAACTAATATATCGATACAAACCCGTAATAATCCATACTAATCATGCGTATACTGAGCAAAGTGGTATTCCTTCTTTCTCTTCTTAACTGTATATTTACTTCCCTCCTCCTCTTATGTAGAACCTAAAAGCCAATGAGACCCTAATAGTGGTCTTATATTTTAGTCCTGACATTTTCTCTCTTACATAATTTAGTCCTCAAAACTCACTTGTTTGCTGCAAACTTATGCTATGTTCTGACAGCATTAATGTCTCTTATCTTGCCAAACTTATATCTTTGTTTTATATAGTTCCACTTTACCCTTATGTCTTACTTTCTAATTGGGTTTAGAAATTTTCACGTTTATTAATTTAAGTTATGAAAAATTGAGTGTACCTCGCAAATACCTAAACATCTTGAAAGCGACTGGGTATAATTTACCCAGGGATGTTTGCATCTACCTGCCATTTCCTACTTTCTACAATCAGAGGAACGACTCTGTCAGGATTTTGTTAAAGCATTCTGGATCCTGAATGGGACATATGATGTGGTATCGGAGGATGCGATATCTCTTAAGGACTCTATGGGGTTTGCCAAATCCAGTGAAGCCATAGTCAAATAGACTAAAGATGTAATTATCGGGTCACATGATAATCTATAGTTCTTACCTGTGATGATTGATCCATGGATTATCCAGATGCCAGGTGTCTCCCACCGCATCAGTTACTGAAATATAAATAAAAACCAATGATTCCTCGAAGAACTTCCCAGAGTCTTCGCAGAGCAGGTAAATAAATAAGGTATATAAAAGTTGACATGGTGTGAACTAAAGGTCATGACGATTCTTATTCAATAACATTTTGCTTTTCAGTGAAGCACGGAGACATCCGCCAAAAATTATAGAGGTCGGAATCACCGTGTGGAAGATATCGACATAGGAATGATTGTGCATGACGGAAAGAAGATTATCAATATCGATTAACCACTCATAATGACAAGAGGTTTTGGACATGATGTAAACTTACAAAGAATCTTCAGCCTAGTTTAGATCTGGAATGAATATTACATGCGAAAGCAAATGAAAATAATGAGATCGTAAATTCATAATGTGGTTATTCACCGGGTTTCTCACATGGAGCTTGATACCACATTGTTTCATATTCACCTCATGGTTGCAATTGCCACTTTACTTTGTAGTAAATTGTAAATCTGTGAAGGTTAGTTGCATCTCGTATGTGTTCCCTAACCTCTATATGGATCCGTGATAATGACCAAATATGAAAAATCTTGAAGGATTTATATTATGACATACTTAAATTAACACAAGCACTTGTATTTGCTCTAACTCACAAATAATCTATAGGTTAAATAGTCCGAACACATGTGACCACAAATCTTTACAGGCTCTTTGAAAGAATGGTATATGAACAATCATATATCATTATGACATCTTTAATAAAGTCAAAAGTGGGTTTAAATTCTATTGTTATATATCTTGATGATTTAAATATTGTTAGACTATTGAAAACCTAAGAACATAGTAAATCTTGAAAAGAAATTTGAAGTTAAGATTTGAGAATTTTTTGTCTCAACTACCATTTAGGCATTTCCACTGATATAGGTTTTTGTTTATCAATGTCATACTAGAAAAATTTGGCATTTTTTAACCATGGACCACTTCCAGTTTATTTTCAGGTTCTTTAAACTTGAACTATACATGGCAACGCTGGAAAAAATATTTTAATTATTACAAGAAAGATTGAAGGATTACTTGGTCTTAAAGTACCATATCTTATTAAAATTAAATTGCAGCATATATCTTCTCTTAGTAACTCTGAAATGTATTTTTTGTAAATTGTCTTTTTAAGTGACTCGATTAAGCTCCTAATTGAAGACATTATCTGCTCGTATATCAGAATATATTATTAACATATACAAGAATAACTGCATGTGGTCAAATTTGCTGACAAATTATCAACAAGCAATTCATTTGAACCACATGAGCATATCATGACAGGTGTATTTAATTGTAATGAAGTGTTGTTTCTTAAATCCTTTGGCGAATATATTGATCAATTACCATCTCTCGAATCAATTTTCAAGATGATAATAATTCTGACCAGTCATGAATGTATATATGACTAAGATTGATGAACAAGCATATCAAGATCGTTGAACTCTCTCTCTACTCTCAGACCAATTAACAACAATTGTTTGAGGGTAACTCCATTTACACTTAATCACTATAGATAAAGAGGGGTTACCTTAGAAATAAAACCTAAATATTTATTCAGTTCTTTTATACACATATGTTTTTCAGAGAAGTGTATGATGATGTTTAAAAATATGTTCAGTGATAATTTAATAATAGGATTTATTAAGAATATTAATCGTATGTATAGTTCGGAAAACTATATATAAAGTATCAGAATGGAGCCATTGACGTGACATGAGGAGTATCACTATGACATTGTTGATTAACATCTTTCTTTTTACAAAAACTTATTAGTTTCATCTAATTTGATTAATTCTTGTAGGAATTTACTGATCGACGTTCTAACAAGTATGAAACCGTCCAACATTATTAGAATATTATACTATTTTTTCACTTTAATGGTTTTTAACTCCCGTGTGAGTTATACTAGAAAAATTTTTTTAATAGGAATCATTATTGTAAATCAGTCATTTGAGAAAGTCATTGTCCTGAAGGAAATACTTACATGCTGATGATATCTCTCCCTTGATAGTGAAATGACGTAACCTTGCATTCATGAGTATATACTTGATTCTCATCTTTGAGATCTCAGATAACCAAAGAAAGGTCATTCGCAGCTTGCAAAGTCCTCTCTCACTTCGCACCTGCGCATATTACGAGAATCTCTTACCATTCTCCCAGTATCTCACCTCCATCTCCCCTCTCCCTTTCTCTCTTTCTTATTTCTCTTTCTCAAATACTTGTTGTGTGTCATTTTCTTTCCATGCCACCACATTTTTATTCTTTTTTTGGTGCGTTATTGCCAAATCGGATCGGTTTTAAATTTTGTTAACTATTTGATTTTAATTATCCATAAATATATTTATAATAATAATAATAAATAATTATCAGAATAAATTTAATACTAAATGTTTTTTGAAAGATAAATTTAATAGTAAACTAAATATATAATAAATGAATTTAAAAATTTTATGATATCTAATTTTCCATTATTAGACTCTGCTATCACTTGAATAACCATTAGGGTTTGGTGAGTTACGTGTTATAAGGGTGACGAGATAGTTCCATTTCAAATCACCGATTTTTTGAAGCGTATTTATTTCTTTTTCATACCTTCATATATATATATTGAAACGAGATCTAGCTTGATACATTGCTATTGAGCAAAAACCTCTTTGGCAGGGTCATGGAAATAGTATCAAACCAGTGAAATTTTGTCAGATAAAAGTATAAAACCAGTCATCGCCATGCAGTCAAAGGTTCGATTTGCAATTGGGCTGACCTATATAAATGTGTTTGAGTACAAATCAAAGAGTTTGTTATATATAGATTAGTTCAGTTATGGTTTGTAGGGGCCAAACTCACCAGTTTCTCTGGCTGCATCATTTAATTCACCTGTCTTCAAAACCTTGAATAGAATCCACTTATTACTCAGCAGTAAACATGGCGTAATATCTTTTAAATGAATAATATAAAACTTTTCCACTGACAATTAGAAATTGGCGATATCAACAACGAGAGATTCAACTCTATGTGCCACTTTATATGACTTTGTTTTGCGTGATATTTTATCAGCTGTATTCACTGTTATCGTCTGAAATTAAGTATCGATATTACGGATCGCGTATTTCTGATACCGCTGACTTAATATATGCCTTCGAGAAGAGCTTGTCCGTCGACTATGATGATTTCCTTCCCAGATTGCAACAAGGAATATTTATCTTCAATGGAAAATCATCAAATATGATCAAATCTTCTACATTTGATATGCCCAATATTACTTTTTGTCCTATCTTATCCATCCCACATATATTAGACTTTGATATTCAAAAAATCCTCTCCATAATCAGATTTTTTTGAAATATGATTAGTCTTTCCATCCAGCTTGATTTACTAACTTGTACACCAACCTTGAGATAACTCATGTTACACCATCTTATATATACCTAAGGTTATGACTAATAATGTCTCCAACCTCTATATATATCTCTTATATATATATATATATATATATACTCCTCTCTCTATATATATATATATATTGCCAATTATATTAAATGTTTTCCTTTTTATATGGACCTATATTTTCTTATTTGATTTCCAACTACTCACAATTGCTCTTTATTAAAAATAAGACAACCTGACAAGTCATGAACATTGCTTGACATTTTGCTGTCTCAATCATTTAAACATTTTTTCTTAATTTATTTGATTGACTATTAAAAGATATATATAAATATTAATTTTTTATTTATCAAATGTTTACTTTCAAGACGCAAATTTATGTCAAGAAACTATGAAATTAGAAATTTGAATTAAGAAATATAAAATATAAACCTCAACCAGATATTTAAATAAACTAAATTTAAATGAGTGTAAAATTCAATTTTGTTTTATATTGATTTCCAAGTGCCTATCGTTTTTTGGCTTTTGTAAGTGGTACCATCTTTATTGACCTTTTGGCTTTTACCAAAAGCAAATTTGCTTGTATTTATTTTTTGGTTTTTTACTGAAAGCAATTAACATGTTTGTTTTTAATTATAATGACTTATTATTTAAAATCATGATTACCACAGTTGGCAGAAAAAACTTAAAATATTTATTTTTAACTTTCTTAATGTTTTTGAATATTTTTTTACATTAAAGAAAACTAGATATTATAGTATTAAAATATTCTTTAAGTCACGTCGAGTGTGATGAGTTTTCATACCTCTGCGACCAATAAATAAATTTGTTGTTGGCATAAAGCTTCAAAGAACTATGTCTCTAATCTTAACTTTTCACCAAATGAAGTTATATTCATCATTAAGTAAAAAGAAACTCCGTCAAATTTTGTATCTTCTATTTCGTGCAGTTTATATTTGAATTTTTTTTTTGTCCACTAATACCTTTCGAATTTTGGATTTTTAGTTTTTGCTTTATTAAATAAATTTGTCATTTAAAATTAATAAAAATAAATATGATCAATTAAAAAAAGATGATATTATAGTAAGTGGCAACTATTATTTAGGTTGCATTTGAATGGCTAGAAAATTATTGGTTTTAAAGTACCTCAATTAAGATACGATGATAATAAACCCAAGTGATAGTTTACTAACCAGTTTCGCGCCCCAGATGGCAATAATAAGTGTGACGATTATGAACTTCAAGACTAGTCACTCTCAAGATTTGAATCAAGTAGTCAAAAAATAAAGAAAACCGGGATTTCAGGTTAAACATCACGCCAGAAGACTTTGTAATCTTAAGGAATCTTAGAATATAACATTTAGATTGCACTTAGAGTATTATCTTTTATCATGCATCACAATCATAAGCACCAGTTTATTTTCAGTTGCATATCTTTTTTGAAAGCTTCGAGTTTGAGCATAAAACAACAAACTACAATCCTAAAATGCGTTTCAATGAAATACCTAAAGTTTAGAAATGATATGAATAAAAACACAAAAGTGTTGAGTTGTTAAAATTGACCCAGGGTTAAGGCATAAGGTCGACAGAGTTGAAGGCGTAGCCTAAATAAGTTGGCATTCTAGGCTTAACCAATTTAGCAAGGCTTGACCAGGCTTCCTCTGCCTTGTCCTATGGGAGGGCAGTATAGGGTGCAACGTGTCAGGTGAAATCGGTTTGAGATTTTTGAAAAACTGAATAGTTTGAGGCGGCAGTTTGCGACTCACCACTACTAAAGTATTTAAAAATTACCCTTAATCTATTGGTTAATACCTAAAAAAACATAGGTATATAAATCCATTAAGTAGCAAACTCTAGATGATTAACGCCTCTTCTACTTTCTTCTTCTTCGCTTCTTCTTTATTTTTTCTTTCAGAGTTCCGCGCCTTGTTTACTTTTTAATGTGATAACTAAACGAGGATGAATTACAAGCAAGGCTCAACTTCTTCGTTTCTTCTTTTTCTTTTCCTTTTTCTTTTTCTTCTTCACTACTATTCTATTATTTTGATAGCTGCAAACTATTCTGTATGAATGAGTGTTAAGGTGGATTTTACAATTTATTGTTCACCATTCTTAGTTGGATTAAGGATATTTTTATAAGCAGGTGTTTATTTTAAGTTTAGATATCTAGATTACCATGTTTTTTGTGAGTTTTAGGTTTTGATTTGTTTAATTTTTTGACCTACCCCCTATTCCAGTTTATGACTTCACCCAGTTGGGTTTTAGTTTTAATTAATTATAAGCTTTTCATTTGGTTTAGATGTTGTTTGGTTAGATTTGAGGCGAATTTACATCTTTTTTAGGCTGCGATATCATTGAATCGATCTAAATGGTGAGTTTTAAATATTAATGGTGTTTTTATGATCAATAATTTATATGTTTTAGTTTCATTCTATCTTTGAGTTTGAAATTCGAGAATGATTATGTGATTCAGAATAATAATTAGATGTTATTTTGTGTTGGCGGGTTTGTTGATTCTTGAGAAAAGGTATTCTGATTATTTGGTTTGTTGAGAAAGAAAGCGATGGATTAATAATTTTTAGCAAAGAAATTTATCAAAGTGGATTGGATCAAGTCAGGCCCCATTCGATAAGTTTAAATGAACATAACGAGCTATCCGCACAATGCAGTTGAATGCGAATATTGCATATTTTAGGACGGGAATGGGATAGAGGTGCGCCCAAACTGTCTAGTTGCCATCCCAACCATTTCCACTCGGCATTTGAATCGTATCTTTGTTGTTTTACGGATACGTAATAACCGCCTGCTGACCGTGTCGATCGATTGGGATTGGCTAGAATCATATCGGTGGTTGGGATCTGATAGCAGTTTTGGCGGGAATTGGCTAAACCAAATTATCAGCCGATTGATAATGGTTGAGATCGTAACCAGCAGTTGGAGCGATGATTAATTTATATGAATTTGGCGCGTGGCGATGGTGTCGGTTTATCAGATCCGATCGCCGGTTATAAATGACCAATGCCACAGCGCATAAATGCCGCAATGACTAGTAATTTAATTAAGCGGTCGACCGATTGGTATAAATAGTCGACGGTTATTGCTCAATGGCGGATCGAATTCACCTCTATACTATATTATCTGTTTTTACGAGGACCGTTTATTCTTTATGAAACACGTCGATTAAAAACTCATGCTTCACCCTGATGTAATTCGCTTTCATTATCAAATTTCTTGGTGCATTTTGGAATGGGACAAGTTGTGGATCACGTGTGATAATGTAGTGACCGGGCAGGGTCGCATGCCAGGTCATATGAGTGACCCAGAGGCTGATAGAGTACGGAAGGTCAAACATGCTACTAGTTCAACCACCTTGGCATTGAGGTAGATGGGACCGGATACTCGAGTAAACAGGCCACCTCGGGCATTGAAGATAAAGCAAGCGGAACATGCATTGCTGTCCACCTTGATAGGCGTTACAACGCTGATAAATGTATATAGCGATTAATGCAATTAATGAGTAACATAAGCGCTGCATCTCATGCTTGTCACCATGTAACCCCTACCCCACCACGATGGTATATAATGTATGGGGATGTACCCGAAAAGGCTACTTTTAGAAAAATAATAAACAAATTCTTTTGGAATGATACAAAACCTTTCCATTGGCTTCGTCTGTGGGAAATTAACAAAGAGTCCCACGCTTCTCTAGATTGCTAAGGAGATGATTGTAGTATTGCTTCCAAATTGATCGATGGGCGAAATTCCCCTTTCCAGTTTTGAGTCTATGTTGGACCAACGGTTATTATCATTGGAGCAAATGCTGAAAGACCAACAAGAGTCCCACTAGCAACTAGCCTCGTTCTTAGTGATTACTTGACCTGCTTGTGAAGAAGCGCTACCTTAATGCGGCCACCACTCCTTGGTACCTCGACGGTGCCACAGCCAACCTTGGCTTGATTTGAATCACCAATAACTTCTCCTCCCTCACTTTGGGATCATCTTCCCTGTCAACGACTGCCAGCTATCAAGACTCCTACACGGAGAAATCGAACGACGTTATTAATGCATTGACGATCTCGTCATCGCCATTTGTCCCGGCCATCTTGAACCAGGAGGCCCCTCCATAGTTTGCTCTGCCTAAGTTCCAAATGTACGATGGTCTTCAAGACCCTTTTGACCATCTCATGCACTTCTGCTAGATAATGATGCTATAGACGGGAAACGACGCTCTGTATGCCGTCTTCCCATCGGCTTAGCGAGGCCTTACCACGATCATGGTTCCCTTGATTAGCTCGAAGCATAGTAGTAACCTCTTCCATTGCTGTTTGAAGTTTATTTACTCAGTACATGTGCTCGATCGGGAGGAAACGATGTCACCGGCCTTTTCATGTCGGGATAATTGAAGAGAGATCGAGTCATTTAGGACTTTATAAAGTGTTTCGAGGAATTGTGATCCTCCATTTCGATGTTGTGAGCCGTCTGGTTCTGTAGGCGGTAAACAAACTATTCCACCCCCAACACCTAGTTATTTGACTCGCTATCCTTGCATCCCATGACGATGGGCGAGAGCTGTTCTAAAGGAAGCTAGTACGCCATGCTTGAAAACCAGCGTGGTCGTAGCCACAACGAGCGGTCTCGGTACATCGGGCGTTAGGCGATTCTGATCAAATAAAGGAAGAGAATAGAGACGATCGGGATTAGAGGTGTTAATGAGACGAGGCAACTCATGAGCTACTCGGACTTGACTCAGTCAAAACTCGGCTTGAGTGAGCATGACTTGAAATGTTAACGAGTTAAGTCAAACAACTCGTAACTGGACTCGAAAAGCTTGCGAGAAACTCAAATTTTTTTGGTATATAAAATTTTAAAAAGTAATTTATATCTCTATTTTAGGGGATGACATAAACAATAAATCTCTATTTTTTTATTCTTAAAAATTCATAAATTTTTATTGTTTATTTAGTTATAAATATATTTATTTTAAAACAATTCATTTTCTTTAAAAAAAATTGGACATGGCATGAAATATTAATAAGAAATCCCATAAAAATTATAATTGAACTATCATATATTTATTTTAAACTTTTCACGAATTTGAAGTGAAGTGAAGGATTATACCCATCCCCTGCCTTCTTAACCTTTTTTTTTTTTCAAATTTGGGATGAAGAATAATAAAATTTTAAATAATGGAGCATGACTTATCATGATTTTTTCCCCCTTCAATGCTTTCAATCATTAAATAATAATAATAATAATAAATAAATAAATAACATAAATCATGAACATTATCTAGCGGAGCCAATGGAACAGAATCCTTTTCCTTTCGCTGAGGGTATCTGCGAAGCATATTTTCTCTCATTTTATTAGCGTGGGTGTGACGACTAGCGTCCTCATTAATCGCGGCAGTTAAGCGGTCGGATAAACTTTGGTAATTGGCAGGGGGCTGAATCGGTGACCGTTGTTGGGGGCAAGCGCGGCTCAGCTAGGAAAAATATCTGAAACGTATTAGTTGAGTGGCCGTATATGTCAACACTTTTATTTTTTAATCTGATGTTGTGGGACACTACGAGTGTGAACAAAGGCCATTGAAAAAAGGTTATTCTTTACATATATTATCTTGACTCAAGATAATTTATGTCAATATTAAACTCATTATTTGAATACTTATGACATAACTTTTTAAGCTTAACTTATATAAAATTTCTTGGACTCAATCTTTGACTTATATAATGAAATCTTTTAAATACCATTTATAAGTCAATAAGTAGTACTCTTCATATCTGAAAGATTACTGAGAATAAAAACAGCCTGTGGCAATGATAACATTTACTTATTCACAAATCTAATTCACTAATTATGTATTATAAATGGAAGTTACAATTTTTTTTTTACTAAAGAAGTCAATCTTTATTTAATAAATTTTTTAGTTATGCGGATATCAACTTTTATTTTTTCATGAAAATGATGAACAGTCAATATCAATAAAAATGAAATAATTTCTTATAAATATTTTTTATTCGCTAATAGCAAGATATAAATAAATGATTTAAGATAGTATATGTTAATATTTATCAGGTGGTTAATGGACCCCCTTCTAGTGGCATTTAGCCGTGCTTTGCGGTAGTATCAGTCAAGCTTTCGGCTCAATTGACAAGTTACCATGATTAAAGCGTTAAAGCTATGAAGCTGTCTTTGGAAGCGTGGGTTATAAAAATTTTCACTATCAAAATCACACTTTAAGATTTAGCGAAAATCGTATACTTGATTGCCACGATGGTCGGCAAATACAAAAATCACACGTATATAAAAATACACTCCCAATATTTTCAAAATCCAACTTCACAATCATAAAGGACCTCACGATCATAAATGAAATATAAGATAGAATCAATCCAACATAATTTCATCGCAGCACATTTTTTTCTCAAAACCATGCATGCATACTTTACAAAGATATTTACATATACAAAATGTCGCATTTTAACTTTTACTACTTTTACTTCCTTATCTTTATATATAATCGCTAATATGACGTCTGGGGTAGGGATCTTGGAAGGTCTTTGAACTGGTAACGTGCACGAAAAATTATTTTAAAAGCAAGCGTAAACCAAATGGGCTCGGTGAGTCACTATAAGTTCTAAATATTGTTGTCTGCGTATGCTGGCTCGATATGAAAATCTGTACATAATGGTTCTAAAATTGTTTATGAGAAAAGCGTCTTTGAAAACTATTTAACTGCGAAAGCTGATATGAAAACTATTTCTCTTCTTTGGCTTGTTTCATTGGTGGTTAATATCACGAAGTGTTATACGTAGATCAAGTACCAACCAACGTGACCCATTTACGAAATACCAGGCATTGATCACGCCGGAGCGCCGGGCGACATCGATGAGTGAGCCGCCGAACCATTGCCGTCCCAATATGGTCCGATGAACGCGTGGAGGATCTCTATAGCATAATGGAGCTTTAAGACAAAATGCCCGTTGATGGAACCTGGAACCAACACTCATCGCCATGTACTAAGTCAGCGCTAACTATATACCGAGATGTGCGGAGGGGCGACTCACTATATAAATATATCTTAGATCTAGCCCTTGATTACCCAGGCCGGGCAATATAGTTAGTCATAATATCCCTTAACCTTGCCATGCACAATCCGAAATACATCTGATCGGAAACTGAGCTGTGCCATCTAGGGGTTTTGCCAAACCAGACAAAACTATTTCTTAAATACTGAAATCGAACTTTTCTGCTGAGTATAACAAGTGAGAGGTAAAAAATTCTTGCATAAATTTATATTTTGAAGCAGCTTTCTATTTATTTAAAAGCGACTTTCGTTTTAGAAAGGATTTTGAGTACTCACATTTTCTCGACTAATTTCTTTGAATCTGCAAATCGAGGACTTAAAGCGCTCTAGATTCATCGGATGCTCAAATTGCCTACAATCCATACAAAAATCACGAAAATACATAGGATTCAGCGTTTTAATAATAAAGCTTGTCTGAGCTTTAAGTATTTATATCGAATGACTTGATTCTAACAGCTTTCGTCTTAGTCTGAATTCGATAAGGGCGTCGATAATATGATGTGAAATTATTACATCGCTTCTGGCATTCATGTCGTATATGTTTAGCCAGCTTTTGACTGAGGGACTTTCCTTAGAGTCTAAAAACAGAAAACATTTGAAAATTATGTCGACTGTTCGATACAATCCACGAAATTTCAATTCGAGCTGTCTAGCAGTCCAAGAAATTCAGCCGGATTTGTCAGAAACCTTGATCCCGAAAATTCACAAAAATTCCTAAACTCGGTCCCCAAAAATTTTGGGATGAAGTTTCGACCTTTCACGACCTCTAAGAAAATTTCAAGCGAATTCTGTAGCATTTGATTTTGAAATAGATGGAAAATTTTCTATCTTTTAAAGTTTGACAAAAGGCACAGATATTGGTACCTACAGCGTAGCTCGTCGCATAGTCCAGCTTTTCATGCAGCATAGATGAAAATCCTACGGTCCAGATTTTTGTAAATGCGAAGAAACAAAGAAAAGAAAATAAAAAAAGACCTCTCTGTCCTCCAGCTCGTCGAGTCTTGGTCGTTTGAGCACTATCTTCTTTTTTTTTCTTTTTTTTAATTACTATTATTATTATTATTTGGATACATAACTTAAATTGCTTCACATTCGGATGGTTTACATTTGAAAATTTTTATTTCTTTTAGTTCGATTATTTTAAATGAATTTTAACAAGCCGTTTTTGGCTTTCGAGATTTTCGCCAAAATCTCGCTCCCCAAAATTATTGACGATTTATCATAGGAAAATCGTAAAATTCGTAAAAATACTGACCGTCTTTAATTCAACGAAAAATTTTTCTGTATCACTAGATTCATGAGACGAATTTAACGGCATAAATCCGCTTCGCCATCCGGCATCTGCACTTTCGCACTTCCCGAACCACACTGCACTTATTATTATTATTATTATCCTTTAAAAATTCCATAATTTGTCATTTCATCCTCCACTTTCCTGACCGGCAGTGCTCGCCACACCCTCAAAAACTTTATAATTTCACCCCTTAAACAACTTCAAAAATTCATTACTTATTAATTAAAATAATTACGAAGTTCCCCCAAGACACATACTGGCTACACATACCGCACACCCTCTCATCAAGTGCTGCACAAGAAATTTTCTGACATATATTACATTGACTTAAGGTAGTATATGTTAATGTTGTCTATTTAAATGAAAAATTATGACATATAGGGGTTGTTTGTACCAATTATAACATATATAAAATTTATTGAATTATTCTATGACTTATATGATAAAACATTGATAGATAATTTGTGTCAACATATTTTCATTATGTTCATGTGTTCAAGGTACTTATATAAAAGTAATAATGATAGTAGTTCTATTTTTTTTTTTGTAATTATGTTAGATATCAATTTTAAGTTATCTAATCAAATTAAGTAAATTTTTTTTAGTTTTATACCATAACAAAAATGAAATAAATTTTTATAAGTCATTTTTATATTCAATAATTGACTAGATCTAAATAAATAAATTATAATAAACTATATTTTTATTCATTGATATTAGTGTAGTTATTTTTAGAAATTTGTATTAATATAAATCATTTTCATAGACCATTTTTCATTATTGTTAAAATGGAAATTAACTTGCATTTGATTCAAGTTAATTTTCAATTGCTAGAAAGTGATTATCTTGCTTTGATTTATGATTATTGTTTTTTAAAGTAAAAAGAAATTTATAGAAACAACCTAACATATTATATGGTTTCATTTTCAAGTTAATTTACACAAGTTTAGATATTATAAGACTAGGAATTTATTCTACAAATTAATTATAATAAATTAATAATATAAAAATGATAAATATATTTTATAAATAGATTCTTATAAAGTTGACTTGACTATAATAGAATAAAAATTAAAATTTTGGTGAGATAAGATGGTGAAACCTGGACCATTCATTTTCACTTTTTATCTCCATCGTATAAAAAAACCGTAAATGCCACGTCTCTTTCTCCCATTTTCTTCCCCCCCCCCCCTTTCCTGTTTTATTTTCTTTCACCGCTCTCCATAACCATTCCCTCGCCCATTTCAAGTTGTGGTCTTAGAGTCTACTGGGACCAAATAGTAAAAATACAATGGGATTTGGCCTTTATGGCAAACCATTGCAATTTCTCCGTCCTCTCCATTACCGAGAACCCTCTGGATTTGTATAGTAGGATTCAAACCTTTTAGGTAGTTCCTGGCAAAGACCATAATGAAACAAGGTCATACCATCACTATGACTTATTGATCAAATTACTCTCGACTCTACGCTGCCTTGGGTATCTCATTCTTTAGGTACAATACTCCCACATGTTCAACCTTGAAATTTGTTATTGGAAATGAAACACATCTGACTTTGAATGCCATTTTTAGCATTTGTTTTCCAAAAAATACCTAGGAGTATGGATTCTTTGCCTTCATTTTTTCTCTCTAAAGTATGTAACTGAGGTGGAGTCAATTAACAGGGCATGGATGATTTTTTTTAGGGGGAATACTGTATTTGACAGAGGTCCTCAAATCTTTTGCCTCTCCATCGTCTGAAGCGATCGACACTCTTTATCAACATCCTATCGATTAAAGAATACCCAAGAGAAGTATATATTAAAAGTATGTATTCAGACCCTAATATCCAATAGAAAGAAAGGGGATCGATTTTTAATATTAGAATCCGGCTTGAACTTTGGGTTTTTTTCATTTGGGTGACATGTTTTTTTTGGTATGTAAAACATGAGTATCTTGTTGTCATGAATGGTGGAGAGCAGCCACATTCTGCCATTGAGACTCTTTCCTGTTAACTTTTATAATTTCTCAACATAAATTTTAGATTATGTTGTTGATAGAATTAGGAATTTAATGGTTAATGTTTTTCTACTTCAAGATTTTAAGATCTTGAAAATAAAAGAACATATAAGGAATAGTGAGTAAAATATTTATAAGTAGGAAATAAATGATGAAAAGTTGTAATAACATTTTCTTTTTCAATTTTGAAAATGAAAATTGTTTTGCATTATTAAGGAAAAATAAATAAAAAATAGATCTTTGTATTGAAAATGTTATATACTTTCCTAAATAATTCTTTCCATCAAGAGATGAGTTTATTGAATTATTTTTATTTATAGAGGTAGATTGTGGACGATGTAACTCATTTGTTACCATTTTCATGATAATTGTAAAGGAATTTTTTGTTGCATCAATAAGTTTTATTGTTTAAGCCAAAGGCTTTAATTTTTTGTTTAAGTATTGAGCGTCTTTATAATGACTAGTGGAATTTATTATATGTATTTTAGAATGTCTAAGTCTTCTAGTGGACGATAAGCATCTTCAACACCCATGGGCACTTCAAGAGTAGAGGAGTTTTATGTGGATCTTGAGGATGAGATTAAAGAATCAGATGAACTTAATAAAGGTGAAGATGTTAATTTGGAAACTAGTGAACCCACTCATATAACTAGATTCACTACATCGAAAGAAGTTGAGGTTGAAAGCCCTTTCCAATATTTTAAGAGACCAAGAAGATAAAAAGTTTGGGATGATTTTCTTGAACCTGAAATGATAAAAGGGAAATGGAAAGTAAGGTGTAAATATTGTAAATCTCATCTTTCTATCTTGGCATCTAAAAGCACTACTCATTTGAATCAAAATTTGGACACTTGTTCAAAAAAGGCATTACACTTGAAGCAACAACAAATGATTAATTTTTTACCATCTAATTCAAGTACTGGTACAAACCAATATGGATTTGTTTGTGCTTTGCATAATGGTAAATTTGACATGTTAAAGATGAGATGGGGGATAACACATTGGCTCACGATGAATGAGCATGCTTTCACTATGGTAGAAGAGGAAGGATTTAACTTGATGATGAAGCGGGGAATACCACAACGGACTAGTGTGTCTTATTACACTATAAGAACAGACTCCTTTAAAGTCTACAATTTTGAGAAGAAGAAGCTAAAAACATTATTAAATGGTGGATCGAATTAGTTTGACTACAGATTTGTGGTGGTCAAGGCCACGAGGGATCGAATTTATGGTTCTAACATCTCATTTTGTGGATCTTGATTGGAAGCTTTAGAAGCAAGTGCTCAACTTTGTTCACTTGCCTCCTCCACATAAAGGTGCTAACATAGTTGATTACATCTTAACATGTTTAAGGGAGTGGGAAATTGAGAACAAAATAAGTGTGCTTATATTTTTTGCTATACTTATATTAGTATTTTTTTTTAGTTGTGATTCGTGAACTAATCCTCAATCAAGCTTCTTTCATTCCTCTCTTAAGTTTTCACAATTCCAAAGTGACAATGCAAAATGCGACTCTTTAGTTCAGATTCTCAAAGGACAATTCTTGTAAATCTAACGGAAGGATTCTATGCAATGGAAGATTATTTCATGTTCGCGTGTTGTGCACATATGATATGGAAGTGCAAAACTCATGTATTTTTGAGTTCTGCATTTCACGTACTATTTTGTGTTCTTCTGTATTCAAGTAAAAATCATAAAATTTCCTCTAACTTGGTTTTGTAGGATTATTGATGAAAAGCAAGTGATTTGGCAAAGAGCCGAGCAGTATGTTTAAAGAAGAGTCAGCGAGAGTCTCACAGTGTATTCACGGGAAGAATAATTTTCCTTTCCATACGGAACATCAAATGGTTCAAATTCCTCATGTCTGCATTCTACATTCAAGGAGCTTTCCAACGAGTACTCCTGCGCCCAAATCCGAGTTAAAATATAAGAGATTATGGCCCGAGCAAGTTAGAAGAAAAAGCGGTTATCCCAGGAAAATTAATCATACGACATGAGAGCGGTGTCGACGAAAATTGGTATGTGACGAGAAAGTTGGTGTCGCGACAAAAGCTGGTGTCGCGACAGAAAGTTGGTAGCTCGCGACGAGGAAATGTTTCTCATGACGAAGACACATAGCCATGACGAAACTGTGCGACAACGAAAGAAATGAAAATTGAGTTTTGACCTAATTTCAAGCCCATTCACCCTAGGACCATATATATACTCGTTTTTAGGTAAAGAGGCAAGCGGGAAGATTGGAGAGCCTACTCTCTTGGTTCTCTCTCTAGGCTACATGTTTATAGATTTTCCGATGAATTTTTATTTGTTTTAGATTTGAGGCTTGATTTTAAACTATATTTACATTTCTATTAAGGGATTTCGGTCTTTGTATAATAGGGTGAGATTTCACTAAGAGTTAGGACAAGGATTGAAGCTAAAAATGCGGATTTTCTCTCTCTCATGGGTTTTCTCTCTAAAGCTAGCTCATTTGCCCAGTTTTTCTTTGTGATTTTATTTTTAATATCTTAGAATGGTTTCGAGCAGTTTTATTTCTATTGAAGAGATTTTGATGTGTACTCGGATATTCAATTTATTCTTGTTTGAGGTGAAGATTTAAGCTCAAATCACAGGTTTTTCTCTTTCTCTTGATTTCTTTCTTCATTTTCTTACTTTTTGTTTGATTAGTGATGATTGAAATCCAGTAATGGAACATTAAACACCCTCTAGGGTTGGGGATTAATTGTTGAACGTTCCAGTTTGCGAGTTTTCGAGTTATTTTGTGGGTTTGGCGAATTTACTATATTGGTATAGTTCATATGTTGAATTGTTAGAATATTGTAGCTTATACCCACAAAAATTTATATCTTTCTGTTTCCGAGAGAGCCTACGGTATGTGAAGATGGAAATTCTGAGTAAAGCGGTAACCAAGGGTATGCTAGACTAATATCTTGGAACTAATAGACTTTGAAAAATTACTTTGATAGATCACTAATTTACTCATGGTGTGAGGATTAATTAGATGATGTATCAATTTAGTGTCAGAGTTTCTCCTTAGTGATAGAAGTAGTCTTGATCCTGTGTTAGCAAAATCCGATCAAGGATATAGAAAATTTTATTAGATTTGAAGGGCCGAGATGCATTTACATTAGAGAAGCACATTATCACATCTATAGAAGCGAGTGCTTGATCTGAAATGGTTGTGAAATATTGAAAAAAAAGAAAAAGCAATCAAATCTTAAAAAATTTTGCAAATTTTCTGGTATTATTTGTTATTTGTCACGAAAAGGAATATGGATCACAACACAAGTAAAAATATATGGTGTATAAGAGAAATCAAAGTAACTACATTGCTCTTAGACCGAATCTAGCATTGACTAACAATTGTTGCGCTTTCAAAGGAAATGCAAGCTGTTTTGTAAATATTATCCCACATCATATAATGACTTTCTTATACCTTTTAAATTAAGTAGTTGTTTATTTGGTAGATTTTAGGATTGATTTTTAAATCGATTTTTGTTTCAATTAAATTGATTTTATTTGACATCTACTTGAATTAGCTAAATAGTGAAGAGCCATATGTCGGGGTGATCAAATTCAATTAGAGAGAACCTCGATCCTCATTAGTGCGATATCCAGGACTTCTAGAGTCACTTTATTACTTGTACATGACCGTGCACTTGGAAAGAAGTTGAGTGTTAGTAATACTTTTCATTCGATTTTAGTATAATTACTTTTGTTTCAAATCAGTTTTGATATTTACTACATTCACTCCATTGACTATATTTTCTATATACATCATTGAGTGTCTTCTTTAGAAGTTTTGAAACCGTGCAGGGAGACTGAACAGCGATCTTATTGTGCGTCGTAAATTTGTATGTGTTCTTTAATTACAGTAGCAGCATGGCCTCAACATAATGGTTGTGACATGAGTGCTGAACAGTGAAGAACATCATTGCAAGTTCATGAAGGCATGGACTTCTTGAAATTCCAAGTGAGGCACAACTCAAGGTTTTTGGTAAACTTGTTGTAGCCACATGATGGCGAAAATTAGTCATGAATGCAAGACTGGTTGGAATTCAACTTATGACATGTTGGAGTGTGCTATCAAGTTTAGAAAGGTATTTCTATATATGCTTTACATGATGTAGCATTGTGTTTGTCCTAATGATGATGAGTGGGAAAAGATTGAAAGTACTTCAAGTCTTAAAAGTTTTTAAAGACACTCTTATATCAAGTTCTGAATATCGACTTCTAACTTGTTTCTGTAGCAGAGTGCATAAGTTAAAGTGTTGTTGGATAAAAATTCGAATCTCCCGATGATTTTGTTAGGAGTATGGTTCAAAACATGAAACAAGCGTTTGTGATATTGGGGTGAATGTGCTAGTGGCAATAGGAGCGGTGGTTGACCCTAGATTGAAAATGAGGGTTCTAGAGATTACATTCCCCAAAATGTTTTCTTCACATGTAGCTCGGGAGAACATTAGTAAAGCTAGAGATGTCATGTATCAACTTTATGATGAATATGTGAGAATGTATTTTTCTTTTTCTGTTCAAGAAAGTGTGAAATGTGAGTTTGTTTCAAATGTTCTCAAAGGAGGTAGTAGATTAAGTGGTTTGTCAGAACTTTTTCAAGTAGTTAGGAGTGGGCAAGAAGCGGAGCCTATGAAATCTGAACTTGATGTGTATCTTGATGAGGGGCTCTTCTTTTCTCAAGATTATAAATTTGATGCCTTGGCTTGGTGGAAGGAAAAATCTATGAAGTTTCGTATTTTTTCTAAGTTGGCAGCAAATGTTTTTGGCTGTTCCAATCACCACTATGGCTTCTGAGGCAAATTTTAGTGCCAGGGGTCGTGTAATAGATCCATATAGGTCTTCACTTGCTCCAGAAACAATGCAAATGTTGATATGCACAGGTGATTGGTGTAGATCCCTCCATGGAGTGAAAAGAAAGAACAAGGTAAGGACTACTTGTTAATCATTTTAGTTTACTTCCTTTTTTTTAATTTGTATAAATACTTAGATTTTGATATTATTGAAAAACAAAGATGAAGATCAACGTAAAGAAATTTTTATCCCAATACCTCGAGAATCATGACTAACGCTCTGCTTCTTTGCAGTGAGCTTTGTGGTTCTGGATTGCTGTTATGAGTTTGCGGAGGTTATTGGTTAGGTTATATCACATTTTTCATGTGATTGATTTGTGTGCCCTTGAAACCTAGCACTATCATGAGCTCACGGGATTATTAAGCTATCTAGCAGAATATGCTTTCAAGTGTATTTGTTTGATGATAGTTTGTGTGTAGATGACTTAAAACTAAAGTTCTATGATGTTTAATGAGCCGCTAATGTTGATTTCCTGTTTAGAATCTTGTAGTTTTGTTTCATGATTCATATTCCTCATTTTATATGATTACAACCAGGAGACTCGGTTTTGAAAATGAAATGGTCCAATATCGAGTCGAGCTTAATTCGAGTTTAAGCTTAAGTCGACTTCGAGTTTGAGCTCGAGCTGAGTTCAAGTTTTTCATTTTCGAGTTCGATTGAACACATTTTCAAGCTCGCGGTTTTCGGGGATTCAGTCGAGCTGGGCGAACTCAGGCTCAGCTGGCATCGATGTATCTTATAACAAGATAGGAGAGGAAAGCCCTTGATCTAGGGAATGACCAATTTGGTCATTGCAATGCAGCTGAGGGGTTGGGGGATTGAGTCATAGAGAATCTGGGGCAGGACAGGAGCACCGAACATATTAGGTTCACGGTGCCCCCTTCTCAGCTCCTCCCGCTTATCCAGTCGCTCCAAGTGTTCGAGTAGCATAAACCTCAACGAGGAGATTTGGAGGGGAGGGATAAGTTTCGATACTACGAGTATCATGGGGACGTGGGGCACCAGACCAACGATTGTTATTGTAACGCCCCAAAAATACCCTAGAATTTCTATAATAATTTTTATTATATGTTAAGTGCCTAAATTGAAGGCCAAACTTGGATTTTCAGAAGCGATAAGTTGTTAAATTGTGAAAAGTGAAGAATGAATATGTGAGCATATGATTAAATATTACTCATGCTAAAATGAAATTGATTGAACAGGAAATAAACTAAGTGTAAAAAGAGACAAATTTGAAATTGTAAAATGAGGACACGAGGAGTCGAAATGATGAGCTAAATCTTGTCTCGAAATAAATGATAAGTGAATGTGCAAATAAGGAGACTAGTAAGCTTTAAGTGGGAAAAATGGAAAATGAGATTTAATGAAAGAGCCAAACATGGCCTTAAGAGAAATAAAGGATATTAGACCACATTTGGTCTTAGAATGCTCATTTGAGCAAAAACGGTTTTGAGAGAGTAGGAGGAGAAAGCTAGGGTTGTGCAAGAAGAAGTGATTCTTGGTGGGAGATCATCCCCATTCCTTGCTTCTAAGTGATCAAGCATCTTGGGTGAAGAAGATTCAAAGGGACTTAAGGTAAGAACCAAACCCTAGATTTCTTTAAATGATGTTTGGGTTTAAAAAAACCCTAATCCATCCATGAGTTTTGCTCATGGTTGGTTTAGGATGATATTAGAATGCCTTTGGGAGTGATTTCTAGAGTTTCATTTAGATTTGAAGTGATTTTGGTAGAAAAGTAAGCTGAAAAACGAGAAAAATGCAGGCGAAAATGGGCCCTGCGTTTGGAAGGCGTAGGGAGCCCACCGCGGGGTAGACCTGCGGGTAGCGTGGGGTGCTCTCAGCGGCGGAGCCTTGGCACCCTCGGTCACGCTACGGCCTTGACTTTGCTATGCCGCGGCGTAGCTGCATTCACGATGAACAAATTTTGGATTTTCGTTTAGAACACCGTATTCGTAGATAGTTTAAAAACCCTAATAAATGATTAATAGAGGGTTAAATAAGAACCATGGCAGTGAAAACGATATCCTACCTCGCGCCTTGGCGGCGGGAATGGTAGTGCTAGTTTATTAAATGTGATGTGTGTGATTTGCTAGGGAGCGGTGAGGATCACTAACCTAGGTCGAGATTGATGGTAGGCAAAAAGAATGAATTGGTTTTATTCTATCTTCTCTATTCTCGTTCGAAGATTTGAGCTAATTTGTTCTAAATGTATAAGAAAAACATATTGAATTGTTTTAATTGATTTGAAGCAATTGATTGTGAAATGTTTACATATGAAAGTGCGTAGGTATTGAAAATGAAGCCCATTTATCTGAATGTATATATTATCTTGTATTTTTCTATAAAGGATTTGAATGCCCTTAATAGAATGTTAGTTTAATTCGTGGGGATATAGATTGATGTCTGATAAGGGTTAAATTACTTGGTGTGCGAACAAACGTATTCTTGTGTCACTCATGTGACCCGACGGGACGGTATCGGTAGTGTTCACAATTGATTGCAATATGAGTCGGCCGGGTGGGACAAGCGTGTTATAAAACAAATGTTTTATTGTGAGCGCCCCCAGCCGGGGGTTCGTTATTGCAGCAGTCAACCTACGGAAATTCTACTCGTCTCATATCACGAGGCAGCATACACGATAAAAATAGCCTCTTGGGCTCATAAACCACTACTCATAAAAATAAATATCACAACTATATTCCAATAGTCCAAGAGTTATACATTTCTCTTAATACAAATACATATTAAAATTTAACATTTCTAATACGTATTATCAAAAAAACCATCAAAGCCACGGTAGGCTTTCTGTCGGTATACAGATGGCGCGTCTCGTCGCTCCACATTACACGAAATAATATATTCTCTCGATAGGGTGAGCTATCACCCAGTGAGTGGAATACGCCTAAATAGGTTACTCTCCACCTAAGTGCATATGTGCTCGATTGAAATACACCTTCCGAGTAAATCGTGATCTGCCAGATGTCTAAATGCGTTCCATGTCTCGAGTCCTCCTTTGACTCACCTCTCGCTGCTAAAAATATGCATGAGAAAATATCATTTTCAAAACAAAACTTGTTGTTGTAGAAAATAAACTACGAAATGTCGGTAAAAATATGGAGATTCCTACGAGGGCGGAGATGGGTTGACACCACAAGCAGTCTGGTCTCTGTCCAGGAAATGATTTGTTGGCTCATCTCTGACCGATTCTCACGAAAAAAATCATCTTGTGGTCGCTTTCATGTGGCATTCGTTTTAAAAAAATTCGTATCGTGCCAGCCCAACCTTTGTCTACAGGTTACCGGTGCATATGAAAATGCATTATGCCATTTCAGAAACCATTTAATACCAATATATGGTATCTTGACATTCTCGAATTTGCAATTCACCTGCACATGTAATTCATGATATGGATCGAATAACGGCACGAGTGATTCGCTTGAAGCGGTGTGATTTAAATGCTCGATGGCTTATACTCACAATTATATTCCATATAATTGAGTAAATCACAATTTATCTCGATGGCTATACACACAATTATATTCCATATAATTGAGCAAATCTAATTTATCTCACACAATTTATATTCCATATAATTGAAATGAATCTAATTTATCTCCAATGGCACATCTACACCAAAACACAATTTATTATATAGGCTGTATGATACAAAATGCCCAGTAGGTCCCTAATGATGCGGGTGTGTATTCCAAAATTTCACGCGGTTCAGATTTGGAATCGATCAAACGACCACTCACGTTATCAGCTTGACACAAGCGTTTACAAAATCTTGCAAACGAGGGGTAAAGCAGTAGGATAAAGCCCTACCTCTGAGTTGTGCGAAAACTCCGAAAGCAGAGTCTTGCGCGTGTGGTCCTCGATGTGTGTAGAACCACTTTTGGCTTTTGGTCGAAAGAAATCCAGACGGTCGGATGCAGGGATTTTAAGAGAAGGTCACTCTCTCTCTAAAAAAATTAAAATCTAAAGCCACTTTGCATTTCCCATTTTTCTTCTGCACACGTTTTTTTGGTTCCTTTTCTCTTTTCCCTTCGCTTCTCTACAATTCTTAACACGATTTTATTCGGCCTTTTTGCTTTCTGCTCTTTTCTCGTCTCGTTTCCAAAATCATTTCTTCTCATTTAACTTTTTGTTTTATAGCCTTTCTCTTTTACTTTCTCTTCTCGTTTTTGGAGCGTTGACACGTATCAGTTAAGGAGAAGTTTCCTCCCCACCTCGAAACGAATTGTGTGTTTTATTTCTACCTTTATTAAGCATTCTTTATTTCGCTGTGACATACATCATACGCGAACTAATATGAGCAATGGAATCATGCCCTTGCATGTGGCTCGATGTGGCTGAATTCATTTTATGTAAGTGTCGCGCTCTTGGCAGGAGTGTAGTGGCATCACTTCTGTGAAGTATGTCGTGGGTACGCCGAAAAAGCGGCGAAGTCAAACGCGCCGGAATCGACGAAGTCGGCGTCAGTGCTAAATTCGGCGAGGCGATTTAGCGGAGGAAGTCGTTTAGTGTCAGGATCTAGATAAATTTCGGGATTTTACGAAGTGATTTTGCCGCACGAGAAAATTGGAATTTTTACCGGATCTTACATTTATGCGGCACGCAGCCCGGTAGGGGCGCGTCTTGGTGATTCCAGATATCGATATACCAGCCGCCGAGTTAAATTATTTAGGGCGTAATTACGAATTGATTTGGTGTTGGCGTGTTGAATTGAAAACATGATTGCAAATTGAAATGAAAGAGCATTGTGAAATGCATGATTTGGTTATAAATGATTTATTGCATATGAAAGTGTATATTTGAAATGATCAATGAACCATAAACGATTGTATATGAAATAAGTATATGTTTTGTATTGACATTAATCATCAAAAAAGATTGAAAGTATTGCTTAGTAAAATTGCATGATTTGACTTAAACTGAAACGGATGAATGGAATTGTATAGAACCACTAAGCATGAAAATGCTTAGCGTGTGTTTTCAATCTTGTAGTGCCAGAGTGATGAACCGGTGATTGAAAGCGGACCTAGGTCGGAGAACCGAGTCATTCAAGGAGTTCCGCGGGTGCAACAAGTCACATGCACATCCTCATAATTTTTAGCATGACATTCTTTTTTGTAAACAAAGGAGTTACCTCTATTATTTTTTGTACTTATATCTGAATACGATTTTGGATATTATGTTGTAAACGGCATAAAATGCCATTTTTTGTTAAATGCATATTTTGTAAAAGAATTGCATTGAATTTATAAATGTTTATGGGCTTGCCCAAAATTGAAATCGCTTCCGCGTATTTTTGATAAATGATTTTGATAAAGTGATATAGTGGTAACCGAGCATCCCGGATCCGATTTGGACCCGCCAATCGAGTCGGGCAGGAAAGGGGTGCTACAGTTATGCCTTTGACACCTGTTGGGCTACTTGGCAAGAGGAGGACATCTATGGGAATACGTTGATAAGGCAACCCCGAACAACTCGCAATGCTTGCCATTCTTGAGCTCCCACTCAGTGATCGATACCATCCTTGTTGGCCCGGCGACTCCTAAAGCCCGAGGGTAGCCGCGCTCTGTGGTCTTCATGGCCAGGGTCAACCACAGCTTCGCCCAAAGCAATATCCGACCAATCGACGGGCTCCCAACCTTCTTTGAGTCTCCCTTGAGACAGTTGTCTATGCCTCACTGTTATGCACTTGTTTTGACCTTGGAAGTCGAGAAACACCTAATGAAATGAATCTTGGTTGACCCCAGTAATGCTGTCGACCTACTTTACATGCATGCCTTGCTCCGCCTAAGCTATAAGCCCCGACAATCTTCGCAATCCCTTAAGGGTGTTGGTTGTCTTTAATGGATCGTAGACCAATTCGTTGGGAGAAATAGTGTGGACAGTTTTGGTTAGACTCGTCACAGCCTTGGTCCCATTCACAGTGGTTGATGAGCCCTCACCATTCAATGCCATTTTGGGACACACGTGGATTCACGCAATGAAAGCATTGCCCTCCTCTTACCACCAGATGTTGAGTTTGCGGACTCTGTTAGGCTAGATTGACATCAGAGGTGACCAAATAGCAGCTAAAGCCTGTTATGAAGAGGTCAAATGACAAGAAGATGAAGCGCTGACCAAATAGCAATGACAGCTTAATGCTAACATTGCGAAGATTACTGGGTTGCGGAGCCCCTATTAGCATTCCCATATTCGGCGAGAGCAGTCGACAAGGCGTATCTGGAACATGAGAATTAATGGCCCGGAGTAAGATGAAAAGCTGGGCGATTCATCTAGTGCCTTTGAGAAGTTATAAAATGCGAAGTTGACAAACTTTGGGCCACTGGTTTTATCTCAGAAATTTAGTACCCTGAATGGTTGTTCAACGTTGTGGTTGTCCCCAAGAAGAATCGCAAGTGACGAGTATGCATCGATTATTCTAACTTGAAAGACGCTTACCCAGGAGGATACCTTTCCTCTACCACGTATCGATAAGATCGTAGACATAGTAGCTGGTCATCCAAAGCAGCAAAAGGAGGAGCTGGTATGGTTCTACAATCATCGGAAGGCTTATCCATTGCTCAGGCGGTCAAATTCACATTTCCTGCCTCTAATATTGAAGCCGAATATGAAGTTGTGCTGCTAAGACTAAGACTGGATAAAGAACTCTTAGTCACAAACTTAGAGCTCCAATGTGACTCACAGTTACCGGCATCCCAGTTATGAGGGGAGTACGAGGCCAAAAATGGGAGAATGGAGCGGTATTTGAAGCTAGCCCAATCCCTAATTGTTGGATTCATAGTGTAGCCTTAGACCGTAGACATCATAAGTCCCTACAAGCACTTCTCCATTTTTATTGAGATGATTTATTATAAGCCTTTGGCGACTAACCCTTGACAACCCTAGTCCTTGGCCAGCATAAGTCCCTATAGGCACTTCTTTATTTTTATTGAGATGATTTGTTATAAGCTTTTGGCGACTAGCCCTCAAAGGACCTAGTCCTCGGACAGCATAAGTCCCTATAGGCACTTCTCCATTTTTATGAGATGATTATTTTAAGCTTTTGGTGGCTACCCCTCGACGACCCTAGTCATCGGACATCATAAGTCCCTATTGGCACTTCTCCATTTTTATGAGATGATTGTTTTAAGCCTATACCAAATTTGGCCATGTGACCTTAGTCCTCAATGACATAAATTTTTCTGGCCCTTCTTAGTTTTTATGAGATGATTATTTCTCTTAGCACCTTGAGATGATTGTTCTCCTGTTGCACTTGAGATGATTGTTCTCCGTTAATGACTCCGCGTTCGAGGGGGTGATTGTTCCACCACATGAGATTTTATTTCTCGGGATGTCGATACACAATTCATGAATGTCATAGACCTCGGGTAGTGGAAGTACCTGCAATATACAAGAGTCGAGGAAGAGCAGATGTAGTAGCATCATTTATTGTCAAAAGATATCTTCTTTCAAAACAAAAGTGCTGAGACCGAACCCTCGGCGGGTGAATGCATTCTCATGAGGAGGGATGCGAAGGCGCAAGATAATGAGAGCGAAAAAGATCATGCGAAATGATAATGATAGGCTCGTCTTTGGGGGCTTCATTTTGCCTTGAAGTCCCTCCACGATGGTATGAGCAAGGCAGAACCTGTAGCCATGGTGCTAGGTTGGTAGATTGAAATTCTGAGTTGGCTCAGGCATGCCCTTGAGGACCTCTTGGTCTCCGTGAAGCGTGCGCTTAGCCGGCATAGCCCGCACAGTAGTCTTGCTTGTATGGCTCGTCATACAACCCGGCGATTTGGTCTTATAGGAGCTGCGACTCCGCCAAGCATGTGAACTTTTGGCTTCCTGGCAGCAGTCTTTTGATCACAGCTTCATTGTAGTGAAGGCTGCGTTGCTGGCTGACGCAGTGAAGCGATCTGAGTTCCTCTACGCCGGCAGTGAATGTTGGGCGACATCGCGTGTGTCATTTAGCTCCTCACCTCGACCTTGGATGGGGCACATGCTTGCTGGTGTAAGTAGTTGCGCTCTTTTTAGCAGAATAGACTCGCCAGTAGGAAAGCTTCTTTCCCGGGTCCTTCTCAGTTAGAGAACAAGGACTGTTTGGCAGCACTGTTGTATCTTACATACTCCTTCATATGGATGAAGGTGATGCAGGAGTTACTGGCGTGATAATATTTTTCATGTAGGCATCAAAAATGCTCATTTGCAACAATGGTTGTGTTACTAACCTGAGAGGAAATGTGAATATGATAAAGGTGAAACTCACAGGCAGCCATCTGGAAGAAATTGAAAGTCCCTCAAACATGTCATATATTCTTAGTCCCTCACCTATTTCAAATCAGTGGGAGATAACTCTCACCGGGGTCGCTTAGCAATGACTCCGCGGAGCGATGGCGGTAGTCATGAGCCTCCCAGGAGAAGGAGGGGATGAAGCTTTCGGTCGGCGGTTTGAGAAGCATTGCCTACCGCCCATTAAAAGTGTAAGGGCACTCGAGGGGTGTGACTCGGGGCCAGCCTGCTATCTTTATACTCCCGATGGAGGCTGGTGGCGCTCTGACACCACCAGGTATGGGAGGGTATTAGTTCCTCAGGGTGAGAGTGGTCGTGGTTCCCGATAAGCCTCCCCACCCAGAGTAGTGGTGGTAGCGATTCGAGTGGCCTCCTCGTGGGGATGGAGTTAACTTCCCAGGCTGGAAGGCCTTTGGAAGCCGCTCGTTCTTGCCGAGCACTGGCGTGCCTCACTCAAATCTTGGCCCAAATGTTCCTGACCCGGGAGGAGGGTGGCAGGAAGTCTTCCTCAGACCTTCACAGGATTGTCTCTGGTTTACAGGCCTAAAGCCGCGCTTGGGCCTCAGTTCGCAGATAGGAGGAAAGATAATGACAAACCGCCTCCACAGCTCGGGTGTCCTGGCCCTCGAAATTCAAGTCACGAGACCATGGCATGAACTCCTCGAGTGGTCAAACACCTCAAGAAGGTTCGTTGGCCAGATGGATAAAGTCATACGAAGATGGGAGGCAAAGCCTTGACCACCAGTAGGGGTGGGGACTCAAATGGATTAACAGGCCACACTGGCCTAAAAGTGCATGAGCATAAACAAACAAGGTTAAGGAGGGGTTTCATCATGACAAGAGCAACATAGATCCACAACCTAGAAGCTGTAGTGAAGTTGGTAATTTCATAGAAAGCTGAAGACATGGGATCTGTAGCAGTCTAAGCCTGAACAACAACATGTTTGCTGCCTGCGGCATTCTTCGCGTGGTCGGTGGCTTGTCACTAGTTGCAGCGATTTTGCATTAATACAGCAGTAATACTTCACAGGAGTTATGCAGCTTGAAGGTGTAGAAGGCACCTCTCTGAGCCAAATGGCATTCTTCCTATTTAGCACGCTCACACCCAACAAAACATGGACAATGTTCATGTGAAAGTGGATAGAGGTGGAGGCTGGGGTGAAATAAAGGCGATGAATTAGGAGGAGAAGAGGAACCTTAGTCCTCATTTGATGTGGATGTCAGAGCTGATACGTCAGTTCTTGCACCTGAGTCCCCAGTCGATTTGACCTAAGCGAAGGCCCCGAGAATGACGAAGTACTTTTATCGGAGGAAGAAGGAGAATCTCTTCCAAAATGCATCTGCGGGACTCCTTAAGGTCCTGTCAAGTGATAACTGTTGAATTTGACGGGGAGAAGAACCTCCCCGGATCTGATGGAAGAAGGCGATTCTTTATCCATAGGCTTCCAGCGTTGTCTCTCACTTACCTTGAGTGCCTTCATCAACCAGATACAATGCGAAAATCAACGGGTAACTCATTTGACCATAGGTTGACTGAAAAAAGCCACAACAGAGTCATAACCAGCCGAGACACTAAACGAACATCTAAACAACAAAAGCAAAACAGACCATTGATCTTCTTTGAATTGGTTGCTTGAAAAGCAGTTCAGACGGAGATTTTGAACATATCACGGGAAGGGCGATAAGAAAGAAACCTGAATGATGTGAATGAAATGAATGACAATAAACCGCTATTAGGTAACCTGAAAACTCCCCTGAAGCGACCTTCAAAGATATTGTATGAAGTACGATTATATGGGCTGGATATTGTGACATTAAATATGCCGGTCATCGTGAATGACACACGAGAGTGGCCGAATCAGGGTTTTGTTCGTAACGAGATGAACCAATGTTGACTCATGGTCTATATTGACAGGCGGCGCCATCAAACCCTATTGGTTTACAGATGCGTGATGCTTTTCTGACGAAGTGATCGAAAGGATCACCACCACCATTCAACTACCCAATGGCGGCGATCTTTAAGAGTACATTAGATGAGACCAGTACATGGCTCGCGTGATAGTCGTAACGAGTGACTCAAACCGATCGCATTAGCGGTCATATGGTGAGCGAACTCAGTGCGCCAAACATTTCATATGAGTGACACCAGAGCTCGATAAAGTGGAAGGTTGGGCATACTTTCATGCGACTCGACTACGCGAGGCGGGGTGGATGAGATTGAATGCGGTAAACGAGGCCCCTTGGGCATTAGAATAAAGTAAAGTGGGCGCGTTGTTGTGCCTCCGACCCAAGGCGTTAAAGCCTTGATTAATCTTCAAATAGCCGATAACATAAGGACATTGAGGATCACTCATAGCGTGCTATCTCATAACCATCGCAGCAACGACACCTTTTTGTGCCCAAAAAGACGAACAAGTTCTACTTTTGGAAAAATAATAAAAAAATTCTTTTTGAAGGACATGAAACCTTTCCACATTCAATTCTCACTTGCATACCTAGATCATTTGTCTCATCCTAGATTTCCTTGTATTTGAGTGATCATTTAAAGCTAGAGAGTGATTTATTGTGCTCAAAAGTGAAAGCTTCAAGTGTGCATAACAGAGGGTGTGAAGTCAGTGAATAAGAATCAAGTGTGCAAGAACAAACTGGTTTGGGCTCAAGTTTAGTGGGACTATAACACTAAAAGGATTAGGTTGAGGAAAGTGAATGTGAAACAGAGGATATCTTAGAATCATTATAAATCTAGGGTTTGTTTTTGTTTTATAACTCTTTGACTATCTCCATTGTTAATTTTGTCAATTGGCAGTTGATTTAAAAGGTTTTTGAAACTAACTAATTCACCCTCTTGGTATATTTGGCATGCTTCTTTCAGAAAGTGAAGGAAATAATGTGAAGAGATATTATGTTTGGTTTTCTAATGTCAAAACAATAAAATATAAGTAAAATTACTTTAACATTTAAATATTTTTAATTTTTTTAAATCTTTATATTGATGAGGTAAAATAAATAAAATTAGTTTAAACTTTAAAGTAGTGAATAAAAATAATTCTCAAAGTATCATATTTTAATAATCCCTTTTTCATTTTTTTTTCTTTTCTTGAGGTTGAGTTTGCTTTTTTGAAAAATATTAAAGTAATAAAATAATTTTTTTAATATTTAATTAATATAATAAATTTCAAAGAGAAATCAATTAAAAATTATATATATATATATATATATATATATATATATATATATATATATATATATATATACTAACCATATTATTTATTTAAATGATCAGAATTTTATATTAATGTGTTAAAATATATAGAATGAGTTTAAAGTAGAAGATAAAAACAATCTTTTGAGTTTAAGTCCATGTTATTTTCTTTCAATATTTTTTCTTGGGATAACTGTTTAAAATGGATAAATCCCAACAAAAATTATAAAACTAACATCTTTCATTGAAATCCAAACACAAGTATAAAATGACACACTTTCGGATAAAAATGTCCTTGGGCATTTAGTTATGATGTGGAGGTTTGGACAAAATGACCTTAAGCATTTTGTTATGATGTTAAGGATTTGTCTTTACACTTTTGTAAAAGTTTAGTTTTACAAATAACTTTTATTTTTATTTATTTATTTTAAAGCAATTTCTCTTTTTTCTTCTACTTTCTCTCTCTCGTCGGAGAATCAAACACCTACATAATCCATTATGCAACTCTAATAAAAATCAGATCATTATAAGACTCAACCGAATTGACACTATTGGAAAAACAAAATTGAATGACACTCATTCCAAAGGAATGAATGACATTCGTTCTGAGGAATGAATGATGTTTGTTCCGGTGCTTATTTAAGATGTGCTTTTCCTACTTAAAGATACGATACATTTTTTTCGTTTCCTTGTTTTTGTGTTGGATCAAGTTCTATGTATGAGCGTTGTTGGTACGGTGATATTTTCGAATATAGTTTTAGTTTGTCAAAGCATCATTAAAGTGTTGTGGTACTACTTATACGTTGTTTTATCTCGAGATACAAATGCCTATCTAATAGTCTCCGAGCATTGGAGGAGACGACGAATCTGTTTTAAGTAGATCGTGACTTCTCAAAAGACTCGACATCCTCCATCTTTGACAAATCCTATTTTTCCTTGTGATTTTCTTTACTTTCTTTATAATTTTTACTTTCCCTCCTCATTTTGTTTCCATGTATTTGGGAACAAGTTTATAACAGCCACATCTGCTAGGACCCTTCTGCTTTTGATCGTTGGCATAATAGGGTATCTGCAATGGGCAAACGAACTACCACAGCTTCTGTTTCTCCACCGAATCCTGTAATATTCCCCATGACTACAGCATATTCTTGTCGGCCGTTATAAACGACAGGGAAAAAGGAGCAGCAGTAGAAGTTGGTGCCCGGAAATGAGTAATTGCACACCTCTTTCAACGTTCGGGTCCTCAGATTGTAGGCTGCGAATATCCCAGGCAGACGCAAGAACAAGGTCTGCGAATCTTCCGAGTAGGCGTAAGGCGATATGTAATACGGCTTCCAATCTGAAAAATCCAATCTCAGGAAAATGCGTGAGTTTTGAGACAGTAATATATGGTGGGGGACGGTGTGAGCCAGGCTCCACTTGAATTTCTGTTGGTCGTATGTGTAGTCATGGTCTTGCTCGTTCATGAGAGCCCACGTATGAATTCCTTGGTAATCTGTGTAGCAGTAATGGATACGACCTAACAATGTGTTCATATCATTCAATTACTTCTTAAGACATAAATATATACAAGAGATATTCTTAGGAGATTATGGTGTCTTGTTTGTTTGTTTTGTTTTTTACTGAATATTAAAATAAAACTTTTGTCCTTTTGTTCTTACTTTTTTTATGGTGTTTAATATGATTAAATATTTAAGGTTTGTTGATTCTTGTTTTTGAAAATCATTGTTGAAAATAATTTTTTTAAACACATAAAACACTATTTTGATGTTATCTTAATACTGTTTTTGTTATTTTAATTTATTGTTTTTTGTGCTTTTAGAATTTTTTTTTTTTTTGAAATCAAACATATTCTTTTTATGTTCTTTGTTTTTGAGAACAATAAATAATTTTTCAAAAACTAGAATCAAATAAGCCTTTACTTGTTTGTTTTTTTTTTCTACAAAAAAAATCAATCTTTTAATTTTTATCTAAATTTGGAAAAAATAAATTTTTAAACAAAAGTTAAAAATATATTTATTTAATTAGCATGAATAGAATCATGAAAGTAATGAATTTTTCTCATTTCTTAATAGATATATATTTAGTGCTTAATATATATATATATATATATATATATATATATATATATATATATATATATATATATATATATATATATATATATATATATTCTTAATAGATAGAAAAAACATTAAAAAATATAAAGAAAAATATTTTGACTCGGTTAAAATTTTCTAAAATTCATCAATAAGTTTAAAAAAAAATTTTGGATTCAGCAAAAAGCCAAAAAGCCAAAAAAACAAACAAAGGAGCACGTACGTATATACAAGAAATATTCTAATACCTTTTGATTCCCACAGGCACTGGCCGAAGGTCATGGACCGCCATGACCATGTCCACGAATGATTGGGGAGTTGGAGGAGCTCGGAGTGAGCGCTCTGGATGTTGTAGACCAGCAGGTAACCCCCCAGTTCCCAGTAAATCGAACCGTTTGAGTAGAGAGGAGCGGCACTGAGCTTGGGGAGATACGGCGGGAGAGGGATCGTGGTTGTGTGGTGTCTCCATTTCCCGGTTTCCGACGAGAAGATCTCCATCTCGATAATTCCGGCGCCTCCATGACCGCCGGCGGTACCGGTACTAGTAGTTGCTTCTTCTTCTCCGTGCGAGCTGCTGCTGAAAACCAAGACGACCTGGTAATGGCGGCCGTCGAAAGCCAGGCCGTGGGCGATGATCCGCGGGGTGAGGTGAGGCAGCGGGGGGAGCGCCACGCTCTGCCGGACGGTGATGTCTAAGACATGGAAGGAGAGAAGGTTGTCTCCGTTGATATTGCGGGAGAACAGAAGCATCCCGTTGCAGGAAGCGCAGACGTGGGCGCTGGCGGAGAGGGAGAACCCGAGGGATGGGTTCAGAGACGCAGCGCCGTCGTTGTCGACGTCGAGGAAGACGTACTGGGCAGAGCCATTTCCAAACACATAGTGGCAGAGAAAACCCACTTGATTGTGCTTTTCCATCGCATTGAACATCCTGGCTTCCTTGAGCTCTGCAAATTTAATTGAATCAATGGCGGATAAACTGAAAAAAGAAGGAGAAGAAAGTGCCCATGTCTCTTTCTTGACAATGAGGTTGTTTACAGGACAATTATTAAAAATCAAGAAACTTTGATTTATGTGATGAGAAATTATTCGCAAATTAGTAAACTAATCCAAGAGGAAGACAAACATTTTGATAATTCCAAGCATGTTCATGGTCCCATCTCCACCGTATACGTACAATGGTTGGTTTTTCCTACACTTAATATTATTTTTTCATCATTGTTATTGTCAGGTTAAAATGAATGGGCATGATAAAACACAAGCTCTGCATGGACTCAGAAAAAGGGATTAAGAAGCAAATCCAGTCTGGAGTGTCAGCATACGATAAGCGTCCACTGAGCCTTGAGATCGTGTACTTCAAAAATTTGGTAATATAATCGGAAATAAGCTGCGTCTTAAGGAAAATGTCGACACCCGACCGATTGAAATAAGGATGTTCTGTTTATTCTTCATCAATTGGCTTCATTTATTAATCGGTTTCTTATAGAGAAAGAAATGCCGCGCGATGGGAGAAATAAATGCCATTAAATGCAATTAGGAAAGTTGTCACTCACGTATCGTCATCCAAGTAGGAAGCGATCGCTGATGGCCGAATTATAAATAATCGGTCGCGTCGATGAAGATACGTACAAAACCGTTCCTAAGCGAGTTGATCTTACTGTATAGGAAAGAAGCCCAGGCTTTAGCGTCGGAAAAACAGCCAGGTGGCCTGCAGCCGATCCCTTTTTCGTTTTTGTTTTACGAGAGGGCCCGACATCCAGAGTCAACGAATCGACCGGCAATTCCGGTATACTCCGGTGTTCGATTGAAAAAGCGTAAATCGATTATAGTTGCGTTTATTTGTTATCAAATTAGCCAAAGGCAAATAAGTCACTGATATTTGTTTTTTAATCAATTAAAAATTGATAATGTGGGCCAAAAGGAATAAAATAGTAGGTAAAAAGTATGAGCCTTGAAAGAAAATCCGCTTGGTAAGAGATGTCTTCTGCCCATCAACGGCCCAGATGTGGGACCAAGTTATGAATCATTCGTAGAAATAGAGCGATTATGACAGAAATAAAAGTATAAGAATAAATAAAATATATATATAAAGACACGAGAAAATGGTTATGCAGTTGGACTAAATTTCACTAGATATTAATTATGTTATATTTAGTCTTAAGCTTTCACTTTCTCTAACATCTTTGTTACCTAATTCTTTCTCACTGAGAAATAGAATGAGATCCCCTCATTCCTCAAATATCATCTAAACTCTCATAAGCTCAACAACATCGATATATCATTCAATAAGATGTATAAAAACCTTCCAATATTGAGATAATTGAGTAACACCTGCAATAGTTATTTAGCCCCCATAACCACATTTTTTATACGTGCTTTTACTTTTTTTCTTGTGATGTATTTGCTTCAAAACGTGTCCCTTATTTATTATCTTTCAAAGAAATCGAATCATGATATTTTGGATCATATGTTTACTATTCTAGCTCAATCAAGTCAATTGAATATTTGCATTTCATAGAAAACCCATCAATCAAGTCAATTGATTTCCTTCCATATTTACTATTGAGAAATATTTGTCTTTCATAGAAAATCATCAAATACGATCCAATCTTCAGTTCAGATCTTTAATCCTTTTAAATCTTCATATTTGTCACTTGAGAATAGCTCTCGATCTTAGCAGATATTCTCTCTCGAGAATCGGATGGAATTGAATATGGTAAGACTTGTCATCCAATTTGGTCTACCAACTTATGCACCAACCTTAAAACAACTCATATTACACCCCCTTATAGCCTTAGTCAAACGATGCAACAGAGTTTTGTCTAAAATTATGATAATAAATATCTCAAACAATCTTCCCCTTTGGCATTTGTAGAAGATGTGGGCTGTAGTGAGTGATGGATACATGAGTTGTTGGAAATTCATCAACAACTATAGTTTCCCCCTTAATTTCTGCATCAATCTCCTCTTTGATCTTGTTGATAATTTTCCTTCGAGGAATTCATCTTAGCTTCTCAAACAGATAAGAATCCCATGGATCTCTCACTCAGTATCTCATAGTGATTCGCTCTGATACTAATTGAAAGGAAATCTACTTGTCAAGAGATGTGTTCTGCCAATTGCGCACCAGATGTTGGCCCAAGTTATGGACCATATGCGGAAATAGTTTGATTTTGACATAAATAAAAGCTTGAGGATAAATCAATAATATATGTAGGGGCACAAGAAATTGGTTACACGATTTAGCCAAGCTTGGCCCAAGTTATGGACCATATGCGGAAATAGTTTGATTTTGACATAAATAAAAGCGTGAGGATAAATCAATAATATATGTAGGGACACGAAAGGGGTGGTTGCAGCGATTTAGCTAGCCCCGTCCACAATTTGAGCCCATATGAGAAGAAGGTTTTTCACTATATACATAACACTAGTATGCTCTAACAATTTTATAACATGTTTAGGATATAATAAAAGTAAAAATATATTTTTCCGAAATAAAATAACAAGAACCCGGAATTAATACAAAAGTTAAGGGTAAATTAATAATTTACCAATTCAAGACCCAAGGGTCATAATTTAATAAGTTCATATACCAAAGTAGGAATATGCATAAGTTAAATTAAGAGTAATAGAGAGTTGGAGGACCAAATAGTAATAAAAGAAAGATATTAGAATGAAATAAGAAAGAAAATTGTGGAAGAGACAAGTGGCTAGAAGGAAAGAGGGAGGAAGTTTCCTCCTTTGGAGATCGGACAATGAAGTTATGACGCCGAGAGTTGGAGATCACCCATTAATCAAATCGGTGACGACCCTAACTTAGGTAAATTTGTCTTTATTTAAGGAGTAAGATATAAGCTTGATGAGAGGTTAAATTCGAGATTCAAAAACTATCATAGTTAATTACAAGTGTGTTCATTATGAGAAGGTTACTGCCAATTCCTTATCTGCCTAAAACCAGTTCTAAGGTCAGGATAATGTGTATGAGTCAAAAATAAGGAAATTCTTTATTTGTTCTGTTACAGCCTGGACACTTTCTTACGAAACACATATATAGTAGCCTTAGAGCTCTTACTCAGCTCAACCCTAACAAGAGAACTGAGGTTTGGGAGGTTCAAGCTTCCAAATATACAAAATAGATGGTTCCAAACCATGTATCTATACTTTCTATACAAATATTCTACTATAATCCATACAAAACACTAGCCTTCCATACTCAGATTCCATACACAGTCGTAGCATCCATGTGATCTTTGTTTTTCATTTCTTTAACTTTCTTCTTTCTTTTATATTTATTCTTCTTTTCAACACTTTCTCTTCTCTTATCTCTTATGGAACAACTCTTCTGCCTTCTTTGGGCCAATCAGATAGGAGAGAGATCCTCACTCATATTAAATAACATATATTTATAATTTCAGCATATTCATTGTTCTGACATCTTTTTAACAAACTAATATGGTGCTTTCAACTCTCATTATCTTGTTCAGCATATTAACATTACCTTTGCTTATATGAACTTATTAAATTATGACCCTTGGATCTGGATTGACAATTCTGTGAGCATTACCATAACTTAGTTATTAGGGTTATATTGTGTGAGAAAATACCATTTTTCAATATACTTCAACATTCATTATAAACATTTATGTTTGTTTTGAACATTTGGCTTTCTCCTTTGCCAAAAGAACTGTCATAGAGGAAATTCTTGCAGATAAGAGTTATGATTGTATCACATCAACCTCTAATTAAAAACTATTATTCTTATAATCAGTCTTATCTCTAGAATCATGAAACTATAGCTGACTATCATATGAAATAGATATTTATACTAACTGTTCTATATTTGCATTTCAGTTAAACATATTATTTATGGACTAGACAAACAGGATAAAAACAATGATCTGAAAGGTTAACTTGATTGCAGGCTGTCTTTAAATGTGATGATCATCTGACGATATAAACGGACAACCATAGCTGGGCGCAAACATTATTACTCTTTGGTTTATCTTAATCTTAATTATCAGGAAGAGCCTTCAAACTGATGATGCCATATTCATATATTACTCGTTTGCTGATCAGACTGGACAAACGAATGACGAGATAGGATTTCATTACCACAAAACTAACACCATGACACCCCAACCCGGCATCCGATGTCGAGCGAAGGTGTCATATTATTTTTTTGAACCATTAAACTTATATACTTATAGTCTTTAAGCTTGTTCATTCATATAATGTTAAAAATTTAACTTGTATTATATTCTGTAGCAGTGGATTACAAAATATATACAAGCTTCATATATGGAATTGTTCAACATTTATAATATTTACATTGTTTACAAAAGAAACAAAAATACATATACATTAGACCTAAAGGTCTTCCAGTAGGCATCTAGTGATGTGTGGCCTTTGACCGTTAATGCGGATTGTCCTGTCCTCTGGTTTCCTCTTCTATACCTACATGGATGAAAACACATGTGCTAAGCTTTACGCTTAGTGGGAATTAATACATATGGATGACCTATACTAAGGGTCACCACACTTCTATACAAATGCATATACTTATAACACATATAACATTTACATATACTTATAACATATCAAATACTTATCTCATATTACATACTTGTCATATATACATGTTTATATATGTTCCATACATATAATTTACATATGTATACATCATACCATATATATATATGTACCTATGTTTTGGACATTATAACAACTATTATTTATTTTACTGTTTCATTTTATATCATCTCATTATACTTTTCATGTCATCTTGTATTTTACTTCTTATTCTTGTAACTATATACCATCATCGCATAGCAATGCTATGCTTCTCATATCATGTCATATATTCTATTCATTTCATTTGCATATATTTGTCATTCTTTTTATGTTTAGTATGTAGCATGAAGCAGTAGAAGTGGATAAAGGAAACTTCTGGGCACTCAGAAAGGTATCTTTATGCTGAAAACAGGCCCAGATCTATAAGAGCCGAAGAGTAGCTAATTGTCATTGTGTGAAGACAGATGACCATCTGGGCCAAAGGCAGTATATCAGTGTACAGACAATGATATCTACAAAGGGCCCGAAGGCGTGTTATCATTAGCCTAAGACAATGACCATCTATAAGAACTGAAGAGTCTTGTAATGACCAAAAGCAGGGCCAAGTATCACGTATCGTAAACTTGGTTTCTAATAGGCATGCCTATCTATCCCATCTATCGAGGTTCTAATGGACAATTCATGTGTATTTATTATTCTATAATAAATCTTAGCCGAAGGTGTTTTCATCCAGGTGTAGGTATAGAAGAAACCGAGGGACATGACAATCGAAAAAATCAACGGTCCAAGGTCACACATCACTAAGATATTATGGAAGGATGTACAAGTCTAATATCTTTAATTTTGTTTTCTTTCATGACTTGAATAAATCCATAAATATTACAGACATATGGACATATATATTATGATACTTTATTCTGGAATATATTACAATTTATTATAACATTACTGATGAACAGCTTAAGACTATAGAGTATATAAGTTTAATGGATTGAAAATATCTTAAACACCCATAACTGAATACAGTTTAGAGTCTCCTGAATTAATTAGTATAGAATAAGGTTTGATTAGACTATGAAGTAGTTAGATGAGAAGCAGAACTTTAATATCAATTAAGTTCTGAGTTGGTCTTATATGAGACAAAGGCTTATACAATACATGATCACCTCTCTATAGTAAACCTAGATTGGGAGTCTTGTTCTCATTTATTTAGTTATAGACTAACATCTTCTAGCAGATGTAAAAAAACACTGCATTATTGAGAGAATTGGAAGCGATATGTGAGAGATATTTATTTCTATTACCTTCTTTACCTGTACTTTATTTCTTATGTTATATTGATTCAGCAGTATCATATCATTCTAGAGAATCAGACATGTATGGATCACCATTCTCTTCTAGCTCAATCAAACAACGAAATCTTTATATTCATGAAATCTACAATATGATACAATCTTAGAACCCAGTTTCTTTAGAAAATCTGGCGCTATGAATCTTTCATCTTATTAAACTTTTTAGGGAGCTGTAAGCTCGATCTTCTGTATTCTCTTAAGAATATATATCATTTGGATGACAGACTTACTCTCAACTTGATCTACCCAAACTCATATCAACAGTTAACTAGTATTATATATTATAAGTGAGCAGTTGAAACATAACATTCCCTGACCTTGATTCATGACAATAAATATCTCCAACAAGGCTCTTTTGTTCGTGAGTTTTTTTTTTTTTTTTGGTTATGAAAAACACAAAGAACATAAAAAACACTAAATTCATAAAACAAGATTAACAGTATTCAAAAGCAAGAATCAAACATGCCCTTTGTTTACAATTTTCAAAAACTGTTTTTTATTTTGAAAAACAAGGAGAATAAGAAAAACACAAAAAACACGTTTGATTCCTAATTTTTACACATTCTAAAAACACTGAAAATAGAAAAAGATAAAATTCAGATGACAGAATATTATTTTTCAAAATATTATAGATTTTCATTATTCTCTATCTTTTCAAAAACTACTCACAAAAATAGTTTCAAATGGAACTAAATATCTTTCATTCATCTTAAATGTGATAGAACTTTAAAAATATTGATTTCCCTTTTATCAGTAATATTATAACATTAAAATGCGCTGTTTGAAGAGTCTGCCTTTCCTTTCATTAAAAGAATATATAAATAATTATTGTTTTATAGGTAGATCAAATTTGTATATTATAAAAGTAAGTTTTTTATCTAGTGGTCTTTTTTTTACGTGGCATATATTTTCCCAAACACAGCATAACACCAATAGTTTTAACATCATGTATATCAGATATGGTAATAGATGATCTAATAGACAGTGTATTTATAATTATTATATATTTTTAATCAAATGATTACATCTTCAACAAAAGTATATATCAAAACTATGAGACTATAAGATGAATAGCTCTTCCCACTCTTGACCCAGATGATAGGAGCTAAATGCATGTAATCTTCACATATTAAACAGAAGGTCAAGATATTAGACTAACTATGGTTGGAAAGATGAGAAGCCATATCAATGATTAAACTAGATTCTATAATAGGCGTTGAATGTAGAGATCTATAGATACTATTATAAAAAGGAAGGAAGACTGAATGAAACAGTTAAGTTGAATATCTCCCGATAAGGAAAGGAGGATTATTCCAAATAAACTCCTTTGACTAATCCATTGCTAAATCTAAGGAAAGGCTAGTGAAACGATCCTCGAAAGGGAAGAAACTGCTGAATCGTATTAAAATTGAATGAGAATATTAAATTAAAGATTCAGCTCTCGCCTTCTTAAATTCGCCAGCCGACAAAGAGGACTCTGCCGCTTCTCTGGGCAGAGATCGGAAGCTGGGCATGGAGCGGTCGGTGACCCTGCCAGCCTTTTGTTTTCTCAGCGAGAACGAGCCGCTTTTCGGACCCGGTGGACTAACGTGCGGTATTCCTCTCGGCCCAAACGAATCGAAGGCGTCATGGTTTTGCTTCGTGTAACTGAAAACGGCAAAGCGCGGCGCGCTCGGCTTGATTAAGTTGAAAGGCATCATCGAGATGAAAATCGTCGTTTTAGAGCAATGGTTCCTTGTAATCTGCGATTCTGATTCTGACCAGTGTAGCTGGAATTGTTGGCGGAAGCGACACTAATATCTCGGATCACGGGACGCGGGAGATCGACAAGCGACCGCTGGGCTGGCGGAAGCGATCGGGCGGCGCTGGCAGATGGCACTCAGCACAAACCGACAGCAGCCCAGTGAGAGAAATAGACAACTCTGATGACCCTTTTCCGGAAAATGACGCGGATTCGGGAAGGTCACAATGTTCCTCCACGAGAGGACAACACGGCTATGGTAATCCCCAGAAATCTGAGCCAGGAGGCGGAATCTAGTCAAGCCGGGCGAGACCCCAAACTAGCCCTGTGGGGGGAAAGAGGGTGGCTGGAGTCTGGGGAGACGAGGCGGGGACACGGAACCCACAAACATCCCTCCCAGATCCACAGAGAGCGGACATGGGAGCAAAGGTTGGGACCTCGACGGAGGCTTAGCCCGTGTGAAGGAAGTAGTTAAGAGGCGCACAGGACACTATGGATACCATGATGACCGACCAAACAGAATCTGCTGAGGTCTTTGATACCGCTCTCGGCGAAGTCGGGATGCCTCATTTAGAAGCATTGATGGCGGCAGAATCCCGATAGATCATCTCATGCCTATAAGAATCGGATGGAGTTGCATGGGTATCGGACCACTGTAAGTCTGAAGCCAATTCAGCCTGCTCAGAGCGACTATGGCTGATTCGGCCAGTCCCTCTTAAACCCGAATTTTGTGTGGAGTTATCAATCGCGTTCGTCTCCCACTTCATCGGGGCTAGGACATACAGGAAGCCGAGCTACCATCTGTTAACCATCAAACAGGGAACACAGGAAAATTTGAAGTCATACGTACAACGGTTTAATGCCGAGTCCCTGAAGATAGATGTACTTGACGAAAAGTTCGCTGTCACGGCCTTCATTGCGGGGTTGGGGGTGCAGTCAAGACGTTCTTTCTATCTCAAAGGCGCTCAAAAATTGCTTTGTCGTGAGGTTCTCATTGCTTGAGAAAAATACATAAACGGAGAGAAGGCCCTCTGACCGAGAGGAATATGTGTAGGAGCTGAAACGTTGGAAAACAGCAGGGACAGGACTGGTGACAGGAGATCTGAGGGGCGAGAGCGGGAACGATCCACTAAGACAAAGGAACCTTAGGGATCGCGGGCCGTCACCGAGAGGCAGCGGCTACTCGCCCGCGAGGCGCTTCCTCCCCTTACTTGACCTCGGTGTCGCAAGTTCACCACATGAAGTCACGGAATGACGAGTTCTAAGATGGCAGTAGCGAGGCGAGTCAAATCCATTACCGAGAGGAATAACACCAAGTATTACGAGTTCCACGGGACTATGGACATCGCCGCGGATAAGCGTATTGATTGAGGAGAGGGAGATAAAGTGTCCCGATGCGGTAGCGGATATCTCTGGCGTTTCATATCTCAGGAGTCGATCTTCGAGGCGAGTCAGAATCAAGAAGAGCTGGTTTGTTTGACCTGCCAAATGGGAGTTGGCATGGCATTACAGATGATGATCAGGAAGTTCTTTGGAGGAGAATCTGGATTCATTTCGAAGGCCCTTGCTGCGACATAAGATCGCGAGACATGGGAGAGTCTGAGTCGATTATCTAAAATAAGCGAGTCGACACTACTATCATTCTCCATTTCCGAGACTTGGAAGGGTGTCGGCACCCCCATGGCGACCCAACGGTAATCCAGGTGCAATTGTGGCTTCAACTCTTTGAAAGTTATGGGATACAAACTAGTTGCGGGACTGGTGACATCATTTTTGCATGACAGGTAAGTGAGGTGGGAGGAGGAAGCTTCTGAACATCAGCGTAATATAAAGTGGGTTTCGGGAGAAAAGGTGTTACCATTGGGATCGATCACGTGGTTGTGTTTCAGGCCCCATTACTGGTAACAGGCGTGGGTTCATCGCTAGTGGACCTTGTCGGCTATGTGCTGTATTTAGGCGAGCCCTCTCTCAGCCTTGATAAGCCATCCCCTCAGCATATCACCTAGTAATCAAATTCCCGACGGTACGGTGTTAGGACGGTTCGAGATCTCGGCCGAAATTAGCACGAAGAATGCTACACCGCCTCTATGAAACAAAAGCGGTCGACAAATGTAAGCATGGGTGAGCGATATCGTGATGAAGTGTTCGCTCGGCCGAGCCTCGAAGAAGTGGAACCGGTAACATTGGATGACTGTGGAGCATCTTGCCTATCTCGGCTCCAGGTGGCGAAGGCCTCAAAGGCCTCCTCACCCAGTTCTTAAGACAGAACAGGGACATCTTCGCATGGAAGCAGGCTGACATGAGTGGCATCGACCCCGCAGTCATCGCTCATAAACTAAACGCCAACCCATCTTTCAAGCCGGTTAAGCAGAAGCGCAGAAATTTCGCACCAGAGAGACAAAAGGCCATCAACGAAGAAGTCGGAAAGCTCCTCCAAGCAGGGGCAATCAGGGAGGTAGAATACCAGTGGTTGGCTGATGTTATTGCTTTCGTCGAAGCGAAATGGCAAATGGCGACTCTGTATTGATTTGCCGTCTATAAACAAAGCATGCCCGAAAGGAGACTGACTTCCCCCTACCCCGGATCGATATACTCGTAGATGCCACGGCCCAGGAGCCACGAGGCTTCTGGCTGGCGGGCACTATCGGGATAACCAGGACCGACGCGGACCAGGTGACCGGGAGAAGGCGTCGTTCGATCCTTACCACAGGGGACCCTCGCACCTTATCGAGGTAATGCCATTTAGGCTCGAATCACGAGCTGACCTACCAAGGTTAGTGAGCGGATGTTTCGAAGCAGGATAGGTCGCAGCGATGGAGGTATCCCATAGGCGACATCTTGGTAAAGTCCACTACGGCCGTTATCCACGCCGGCTCACCTCTCGGGCGTTCCCAGGAATCACGAGGGATTATAACATGAAATTTGAATCGGCAGAATCTTGCCTGAAGTGTGATGGAGGCTGCGGATTTGTGATCAACCACGGGAGTGGAAGCAAATCCGGATAAAATAAAGCATTGCTTGACATCTGCAGTCACCATCGGGGATAAAGAGTCTGACGATTAACAAGGAGGATCGCGGCTCTAAGTCGATTACCGTGTCAGGCAAGTGAAACCAAATACCAGCCTTTCTTCAGTTTTGAAGAAATAACCTTTCAATCAGGATGAAATGTGAAGAGGCGTTTGTAACCTTGAAAACATACTTGAGCTCGCCACCCATTCTAGTGAGCCCGATAGAAGGAGAACCCCTCACATTGTATTTAGCAGTATCAGACTTTTCAACTAGCGCGGTGCTGGGTCGAGACAAAGGCGGATCGACCTGGTCTACTGCTGCGGTCGAGCCACGGGAGCTGAGGAGGTATCCAGAAATGGAAAAATTAATACTAGCTCACGGTGACAGCATTTCGGAGAACTTAGTCCTTATTTCGGGCTCACACCGTAGAAGTCCCGTGAATACCGTAGGCGAGGTGTTGCATAAACCGAGAGGTCTGCGGGAGGTTGATGAAATGGGCCATAGAAGCTGGCCCAGGTCGACATGGAATTACGGGCCAAAAGCGACCATAAGGACGAGATCGTGGGATTTCATCATGGGATTCGCCCAAGTGGGGCTTGTCGAGCCCGCCCGTCAGGCGACCTTCGCATGGAAGCTTTACGTGGATCAGACCTCGAATGCGCAAGGGCGGGGCGGGCTTAATCTGACCTCACCCGGAGGATATAGACAGTGAGTACGCACTTTCGGGTTTGGGTTCCACGCCTCCGACAACGGCGGGAATCACGGTAGTAATGCGGACCACCGATCGCTCATTCGTTGGGGTCGATCAATTTAGAGATCCATAGCGATTCCCAGTGGTGGTCGGTGGTCGAAGACACATACGAGGCCAAAGGGAGAAGATGATCACATATCTCCATAAAGTCCGTGACTTATTAAAAAAGTTTGTATCGATTAGATCAGTGTCCCCGGAGCCGGAGAATGCCGTCTTGGGCTCTTTGTGGCCCGGCTGCGGCCTTGCGGGAGACATCGGGATCGACTGATCCAGATACCTCGCGAGCCCTCCGTGACCATACGGCGCAGTAGTCGCCCCGGTAGGAGTCCATTACCATGGGATGATTTCTTTGGGATACATTAATAAAGGAACTTTACGGGCGACCCGAAGAGGCGCGAAGATAGAGTGAATCGCGGGTTTGCAATCCTGAGGAAGCCTGTGGGCGGGGATTCTTCACCACCCTTCCTAAAATGCATGTGGAGAAGACATGAATACGTGCTAAGAAGTGCACGAAGGCATGTAGGAACCATATCAGACTCGAACATTGGCGGGAAAGTTTGAGGCAGGGATATTATTGGCCCGCAATGCTCGAAATCTTGCCAACTTTGGTCAAAAGATACGAGAATCTGCCGGGAACACGCTAGGAATATCACGCCTCCCGACGAGCCTCGGCGTAAATCACCGACCCTGGCCCTTCCAGCGAGTGGGGTTGGACATAGTGGGCCCCGCCCATTGGCAAGGCGATAACAAATTTATAATGTGCGGTAGATTATTTGCAAGTGAAATTTGGCCAGAGCCATATACAATCACGGAGAAGCTGAAGATACGCAGCCGTGTAGCGAGCAATCATATGCAGATTTGGCATCCCGAGAGCCTTGGTTTCAGATAATGGAAGACAGTTTGATAGCGAGTCGGGGATTTTGTGCGAACTCGGGATTAAAAATTACTGGTGATCTTGACTCACCCACAATCAAATGGACAGGCCGAAGTCACCATCAGAACCCTCAAGGCCGCCTTGAAAACCAAGCTAGAGGATCTCAAAGGGAGTTGGGTCGAATACCTCCCCGAGGTACTATGGGCTTACAGGACAACACAGAAGTCGGCAACTCGGGAGACCCCATTTGCCCTAGCCTTTGGAACAGAAGCAGTAGCCCCAGTTGAGGTTGGAATAAAATCTCCTAGAAGTCGAGTTAGCATCGAACAAAATGGCGAGGCCACATACGAATTTGGAACTCTTGGATGAAAAGCGCGAACATGTTCCGTAGCATGAAGATTTAAGGAAGACGACCGGTACTACAACCGAGAGTCAAGCCCGAAGTTACATCTTGAGGATTTGGTCTTAAAAAAGCTTACTGCCCGACAGGAAAGAATCAACGCATGGGAAACTAGGTCCCAGAGAAGGTCCTTACATAATAGCAGTCGTCGGACAGGCAACTATAGGCTCCCAACAGAGGAGGAAAAAATCTACAACATACATGACGCGGAGCACACAGACGATTCTATCCAATAGGCATCGGTCGTAACAAAACCGGACAGAGTATCATGTGGCGGAGTCAAGCACATGACGGCAATTTAGTATCTCAAACAGTCCGAATATAAACATACACAACGAAAAAAATTCATGAAAATAAAAGTCCCTTTTTATTACAAATGAATCGCATTCAATTACAATCAGTGGTGTCTTGAAAAGCATACAGTACAAAACGCTCCCTCGTGATGCTGATGCGGTACCCTCAAAAAAAGCAAAAAAAAAAACAAAAAGGGAAGGAGACAAGAGGGAGAAGACATAATGAAAAGAAGGCAAGAAGGAGGAGAAGAGGAGAAAAAGATGGGGACGGAGGAGAGAAGAAGAAGAAGCGGATGAAGGCGTGGAGATAGAAAGAGAAGAAAAGAAAGAAAGGAGAGGTATAGCGGGAGAGAGGAAGGAAGAAAGAGCGAGGAGTGAGGGGCAAGGGACGCACCAACCCCCCACCCTTAGGACTCATTCCCTAGCGAAGCTAGGGAAAAACATAACTCCCATAAAGGGGGAACTAGGGAAAAACATAACTCCCACACAGAGGGATTCGAAAAGAGTGCAGGTCCGGAGGCGTCGAAGAACCCCAGCGGCGGCCAGACATCGAAGCATCCATCTTCTGCAAACTTCATCCGCCCCGTATGAAGCGAAATCTTAGCGTAAAGGTACGAAACAGAACCCCTATTTATAGAAAGCATGTCAGAGACACGAGTGGCCGTTCCAAATCCCCCATCAAATCGGCATTAAAAGCGGTTCGCACTTCTTCAATAGCGAAGGACACCTGAAGCGGCTCCTCTCATAAAGCGCCTCTTCATGCGGCGTCTCTCCCACGCGAGGAATACTCTGCAGCGGAGTGTAGACCGGACCCGCGAGCGCCATGAGCCTAGTTGCAGCTTTGTGACTCCCACTGTTGCCGGGACGAGCCCTCGTGTACTTCAAGCAGACCCGGCTCCTCCCTACAGCTCACTGTAGTGAGCTCTCCCGCTAGCCTGGGCGAACTGAGCTCCTCCTATTATTCATCGAGGCAGGCCCTTCTCACGTACTTCAGCGAGCCAGGCTCCTCCCTCGTGGCAGGCTCCCCTTCAACGAGCGGGCGAAGCTCACTCCTATTTGCTCCGGGGCAAGCCCTTTACGTACTTCAACGAGCGGAGCTCTCCCCCGTTGGCAGGCTCTCCCAGCCGGCCGCAGAGCGACGAGCTCCCCGCTATTCTCCAGGCGGAGCCCTCACGTACTTCCAAACGGGCGGGCTCCTCCCTACGAAAAACTCACCTTGATGAGCTCTCCCCTTAACCACGACGAGTGAGCTCCATCTATTTGCTCGGGGGCGAGCCCTTCCTGTACGCTATGAGTGGGCTCCCTCCCCCCGTTAATGACTCTCCGCAGCACGAGCGAATGAGCTCAGCTATTTGTCGGGGCGAGCCCTCCCTTTGTACTTCCAAACGGGGGGCTCCTCCTACAACTCACCTTAGCCAGGCTCTCCCTTCAACACGGGGCGGAGCGAGGCTCCTCTATTCATCAAGGCAGGCCTTTCTCTTGTACTTCTTGGGCCAGGCTCCTCATCGTGGCAGGCTCTCCGCCCCAGCACGGCGAGCCCAGGCTCCGTGTTTATGGGGCGAGCCCTTCCGCAATACTTCAACGAGGCAGACTCCTCCCCATTGTGAGCTCTCCCTTCAACAGGCGAAGGCTGAGCTCCCACTGTTGCTCCGGGGCAGGCCCTCCCTTTGTACTTGAAGCGGACGGGCTCCTCCCTGCAACTCACCTTGTGAGGCTCTCCAGCTAACACGAGTGGGCAGGCTCCCTCACATTCATCAGGCAGGCCCAATACGTACTTTAGCGAGCGGGCTCCTCCCTCATTGACTAGCTCTCCTTCCCAGCACACGACGGACGAGCTCCACTTTATTTATCCCGGGTGAGCCCTCCTTTATGCAAGCCAGACGGAGCTCGCCTACAGCTCACCTTGTGAGCTCTCCCGCTTCAACAGTAGTAGGCTCCATCTATTTATCGGGATGAGCCCTTCCACGTACTTCAACGGGACCGGGCTCCCTCCCCATTGACGAGCTCTCCCTTCCCAGCACGGGCGGACGAGCTCCCCTTTGACTATCCGGGGCAGGCCCTCCCGGCTTGTGCCCAGCCCGGGCGGGCTCCTCACTGCAAACTCACCTTGACAGCTCTCAGCCAACCGCAGTGAGCGAGCTCCCTCTATTGTCAGGATGAGCCCTCCTCTGTACTTCAAACAGACGGGCTCCTCACTACAACTCACCTTGATGAGCTCTCCCTTCAACACGACGAGACGAGCTCCACTATTTTATCGGGGCGAGCCCTGCACAATACTTGAACGGTGGGCTCCTCACCTGACTCACCTTGACGAGCTCTCCCTTCAACAGGCGAGCGAGCTCCCTCCTGATTTACATCAAGGCGAGCCCTTCTGCATTGCTTCAGCGAGCGGGCTCCTCCTCACATTGGCCAGGCTCTCCCTTCAACCTGACGGAGCGAGCTCCATCGTATCGGGGCAGCCGCTGCCTTACTTCAACGGGCGGCTCCTCACACGTGTGACTCCCTTCAGCACGGGCGAGGCAGGCTCCCACTGTTATCGGGATGAGCCCTCCCTTTGTACTTCAAGCAGACGGGCTCCTCCCTCCTGACTCACCTGTGAGCTCTCCCACTTGACACGGGCGGACGAGGCTCCACTTTGTTCTCCGGGGCAGGCCCTCCCTTTGTGCTAAACGGACGGGCTCCTCCGCCTGCTTTCTGTAATGAGCTCTCCGCTGGCCACGGACCAGGCAGGCTCCCTGCATTCATCCAAGAGCCAGGCCCTTCTGCCTTCCAGCGAGACGGGCTCCTCCCTCGTAAGTGAGCTCTCCCATCAGCCACGACGGAGCCCAGGCTCCCACTGACTATCGAGTAGGCCCTCCACGCACTTCAAACGGTGGGCTCCTCCTGGCTTCGCCTTGATGAGCTCTCCCTTCCAACACGGCGAGACAGGCTCCCACTATTTATCGGGACGAGCCCTCCGCTGTACTTCAAGCAGGCAGGCTCCTCCTACAATCACCTTGGCGAGCTCTCCGCTTGGCCTGGTGACGAGCTCCTCTATTCATAAAGGCAGGCCCTTCTCTGTGCGCCCAGTGGTGGGCTCCTCCCTCATTCAATGAGCTCTCCCTTCAGCACGAGGCTGAGCGAGCTCCATCTATTTATCGGGGCCAGGCCCTTCCTGTACTTCAACGGGCGGGCTCTCCCGTCAGAGCTCTCCCGCTAACCGCAGTGGGCAGGCTCCCACTGTTTATCGGGGATGGGCCCTCCAACGCCACTTCCAAACGGGCGGGAACTGTTTCACTGGCTCACCTTGAGCTCTTCCTTCAACATGGCGACGATGCCAACACGAAATATACCCTAACGAGTTTCGGACATGTTTAGGGTATAATAAAAGTAAAGTATATTTATCGGAATAAAATAAGCAATAATAGGTGTCTACTTGATTAAGGGTAAATTACTAAATTACCAATTCATGACCCAAGGGTCATAATATAATAAGTTTCATATGTCAAAGTAAGTTTTGATAAGTGGATGAGAATAAAAGCGAAAGGAGGACCAAAGAGCAATAAAAGAAAGATATTAGAATAAAATAAGGAAGAAAATTGTGGAAGAGACAAGTGGTTTGAAGGAAAGAGGGAGGAAGTTTCCTCCTTGGAAAGTGAAATAAAAAGGGGATAAGATCAAATAAGGAGAAGAGAAAAAATAAATATCTCATTTTGGTCTTAGAGAGAGAAGAGAGCAAAAAAGGAAGAAGAAGAAGAAGAGAAAAGAAAAGAAGGAAAAAGGAGAGAGAAGATGCAATTATGGAAGCCATGAATATTTGTATGAATCACAGCGTATCTTGGGTGTATGGAATTCTTAAATATGGGTATTTGTATGGAACTATGAATATAGTTTTGTTTGAAAACTATGGGAGTATGGAAATCTAGATTTGGTCTAGAACGTTTAGATACATGGTTTAAAACCCTTGTTTTTGTGTATGGTTTGAGTTTGGAAGCTCATTTCATTTCTTATAGAGGTTGAGTTAAGAAGAGCTTTAAGGCTCGAAATATGTGTATGAGAAGAGTGCAGTTGCGAGTTGAACGGAAAATTCCCTATTGTCGATCATATGCAGTAGCTGTATCTTAGAACAGGTTTTAGGTTAGAAGAAAAGGGAATTTGGAGTAAGTCCTTCTTGGAAATTGTAGCCACATGATAGACTTGATGTTAGGCTTTGAATTTCTTAATTCGGACTCCTGTAGACCAAGTTATGAGTCTTTTCTTTGCGAACGGTCCAGTGGTAGTCGTCAAACCGAGGTCGTCAAACGGTCGTCAAACAAGGGTCGTCGTGAACGGTGGACGAGTGCGTCAAACAAGAAATTAAAATGAGCATTGGTGGTAGCCGTTGGACGAAATTAGATCAAACAAAGAAGTGTCGGTGAAACGCGGTGGGCGAAGTACCGTCGAAAGCAGTGCGTCAATGAGCGGTAATTACCGTCAGCGGTGGGCGAGTGCGTCAAACAAGAAATTGATCGATGAAACGATGGGCGAGCCGTCAAACAGAAATTAAATCAATGAAACATTGATCATCCAACAATGGGCGGTGATCCAAACAAGAAATTCGTCGGTGGAAACGGTGGACGAAATTAAAATCGGTAAAAATTCGTCGTGAAACGATGTCGCCAGCCGTGCTTGACTCGTCAAGACTGGCTGCGCATGACCTCCAACTTTGGAAGGTCATATCTCCTTCGTTTGAGCTCCGATTTGGGTGTTCTTGGACTCTATGGAAAGCCCATTGAGTCAAGAATCCATCCATATGCCTGAGGGAGATATTAAATGTCAGACCAAGGCGTCAAACCGAGCTCGTCACTAGTGTGGCTCACGTCGGGTTCAAGTCAGCTCGTCAAGACTGACTGCGTTTGACCTCAACCGGAGTCATAACTCCTCAGTCCGAGCTCCGATTTGGTGTTCTTGAGACTATGGAAAGCCCATTGAGTCAAGAATCCATCCATATGCCTGAGGGAGATATTAAATGTCAGACCAAGGCGTCAAACCGAGCTCGTCACTTCAGTGTAGCTCGTCAGTTCAAGTCAGCTCGTCAAGACTGACTGCGTTTGACCTCCAACTTCGGAAGGTCATAACTCCTCGTCGAGCTCGATTGGTGTTCTTGGACTCTATGGAAAGCCCATTGAGTCAGAATCCATCCATATGCCTGAGGAGATATTAAATGTATCGGATGGTGTTAAAATAGGCTCGTGCTCAGTGCAGCTCGTCCAGTTCAGGATTTGATTGCGTTTGACCTCTAACTTCGGAAGGTCATAACTCCTCCGTCCGAGCTCCGATTCGGGTGTTCTTGGACTCTATGGAAAGCCCATTGAGTCAAGAATCCATCCATATGCCTGAGGGAGATATTAAATGTCAGACCAAGGTGTTAAAATGAGCTCGTCACTTCAGTGCAGCTCGTCCAGTTCAGGATTTGATTGCTTTTGACCTCCAACGGAGGTCATGCTCCTTTCGTCGAACTCCGATTTGGGTGTTCTTGGACTCACATGGAAGCCCATTGGGTCAAAGATCCATCCATATGCCTAGGGAGATAATTGTCAGACCAAGGTCCCAAAATGAGCTCGTCACTTCGGTGCAGCTCGTCCGGTTCAGGATTTGATTAGGTTTGACCTCGACGGAAATTCATTATCTCCTTCGTTTGAACTCAGGTTGGGTGTTCTTAGACTCTAAATCCCATTGAGTCAAGAATACGATGATATGCCTTAGGAGGATAGAATGTTGAATGAGGTGATAGACCAAGTTTACGAGGTCAGCTCAGCTCGTCGATTCGGTCGGCTCGATACAGGTTCACTATGCATGACCTCCACCCGACTTAGAGGTCATATCTCCCCTTCCGTCCGAACTCCGGTCGGGTGTTCTTAGACTCTATGGAAAGCCCATTGAGTCAAGAATACAGCCATATATAATATGATAAAGTGGAACTCATAGTAGGTCCAGAAATAAGAAAAGAAAAAAAAAAAACGATGCGGATATGAGCGAGGACTAATAACATAAGTAGATTTGATATGTAAAGAATATAGAAAAAATAAAATGATAAGTTCGGAAACGTATAATTGTATGACTGCCTAAAGACCCCGGATATTGAATGACAAGACATATATGATCGGTCATACACTTTCCTATGGGAGATAGAATAGTTTGATGAAAACCTGAGTAAAGCGTCTGAGTATAGAAATGTATGGGTATATATCGTAAGATATGATAGTATAATAAAGTACATGAAGATATAAGTTAATAAGATATAAGATGTTAACAGGAAGGGGCACCGGTACACGAATATTAAGCATATATGAATATAAGAATGAGTAAATGCGTGCATGATAAACTATAGGAATATATGTATTATAGAGAAATATGATAGCCATATGTGAAGCTACGGATATGAACGAATAGATTTAAAGAAAATGATGGTATAAATTGCATAATGTGATTTAAGCGAAACTAAGGAATAGGTTTGTTCTACTTACTCATATTCCTCGTTTCAGGGTTTTTGCATGATTGTTCTAAAAGCATAATGAATTAATGATTTAATTGATTTGAAAAGTGATTGTGAAATGTTTGCATATAAAATTGCATGATTGTAAAATAAACTATTTATACAAGCGTACATATTGTCTTATATTTTCTTTATAAAGGATTTGGTAGTGTAATAGAATGTGCAGTTTATTCGCGTGAAGGATAGATTGGTATACCCGATAGAGATTAAATGCGATCTTGCGAACTATTGATGTGTCACTCCGGTCAGTGACCCCGCGGGACATTATCGGTGGTGTTCACTGGCTGATTGTTTATAACCCGGTCGGCCCAGCCCGGAGGACCGTCTTGTGTTATAAAATAGGCTGATCTGGAGGCTGCGATCCAAGGAGGGCCAGGTGTCGGTGACTCTGATATCTGTGTATCGAAGACATGGGTTAAATTCGTTAAGAGGCATGCGAATTGGTTGCATAGTGAATTGATCTGCTGCGTGAATTGGATTACGGGCGAGCTGGATTTGTGAGCATAATTGAAATTATTTGAGATCCTTGAGAAATGTGAAAATGAAAGTGTATTTTTGGGATGATCGATGAACCATGACTAATTGTATATAAAACAAGTATATGTATCATTATTTATAGTAATCATCGTAATGATTTGAAGGTTTTGAATTGTTAAATTGCATAATAGGATCACGGTATATGAAAGCGGTACATAAAAATAGAGACCCGACAAATGGTATATAGTATATAACCATAAGAAAGAAATATATGAATAAGAATATGACATGCACATAATAGGATATATAATATAGACACATGATAGAAATGCATATGTGCTAGAGCGATAGAGATAAGTAAAAGATGACAAAGCACTAGAATACGAGTAGAAGTATAGATCGAATATGTCAAAGCGAGAGAACATGTGACATGTGATAGTAATGTAAAGATGATAAGTAATATAAAGTTATATGCATATGTATAAGCTTGTGACGGTTACCATAGGTGAGGTTGTCCCGTTCTTATGTTCCCCACTAAGCGTAAAGCAGCACGGTGTTCAATCCGTGTAGGTACGAAGCGGAAGACAGGATGGGCAATAGGACATCCACATCGCGGCGGGCGGTTGAGATAGGTGCTCACGCATGCGATCTTTGATGTTTTGCTTAGAAACAAAAAAAAAAAATGTACATGTAATGCGAGTAAAGTGGGACTCGGTATATGTATATAGATGTTGAGGGACACCACTCCGGTGGTAGTTCTTTTATATATAAAAATGATTTTGTTATTACGAAATTGTTTGTACTCTTCTGGTCTGATTAACCGACTACGAGAAAGAGCGAATTGATAGGTCCCGATTATATAGTCTCGCGCCCAGACTCGGTTCGGATCCGCCATTCGGGTCGGATCGGGGACGTGACAAGTTAGTGGTATCAGAGCTTAGGTTTAGGCGTTTCTGGAAGAGCCTATGTTTAGGCGAATCTAGATAGAGTATAAGATATAAAAGATAGAATTACATACGTATAGAAAAGTTTTGGCCTCTGATGTGGATGTCCTTGTGTTTTGTATAGATGGATCGTCTTCCGAATCTAGTTGAAGAAGTTGTTGAAAGTGTTAACCCCACGGAACAAGGGTTACCAGCTTCTGATCCTTCGGAATCTATTAGAAGTGAGGGTCAGACTCCAGCTAAGCCAAATGAAGCCTTGCTGAGAATAGCACAAGACATGGCTAGGATATTGGATGGACTGCATGAGTCTATCAAGAAATATATAGTACCTGCGACTACTTTCGTGGTGACGTTTCAATCAATTGGTCTGAGATGCTATGAAAGTAAGACGATGCGAAATAAGGAACCAAGAAGATCTCGGAAAAGGGTAAAAGAGCTAGAGAGTATCAAGCGAGCCATCTCTCATGGATTCGACTACAAAGAAAATAAGGCAAAATGTAACACCTAGTTCTTGGAGACATGTCACGGAGACGAGGAAGAACACAGGTGCCCTGTTGCCATAAACTGACATCTACGGGTGTTTGTAGAGTGTGGACGGGAGGGTTAGCCGGATGTGGGGTATAGATCATTCATGGCAAAGCTTGTCAAGAGAATCGAGTTAAGATAAATCCATAAGGAAATGGCCAGGAAGATCGGTTGCTACGGCAGAATTGGGGGTCGGTGGTCGAGGAATCAGCACATAGGACATGGAGGTCCAATGTCAGAGACAGTGGATCATCCAGCACCTATAGCGCCGGCACGATCTTATGCTATGCAGGCTCTGGAGGAGCAGGATGCTCAGATGTGATTGCTGGTATGTATTCTCTATTTAATAATTGAGATGCATGTATAGATGATAATGGAGTAGTATAGACACAACATATAAACTAGAAATGAAAAGAAAATATAAAGACATGAAAAAGAAAGGATTTGACATAACACATGCAAATGATAGTATATGAATTCCGAGGACGAAGTGCTTATAAGAAGGGAGAGTTATAACTTGCTTGAAATATACACTGTGATTTTTCGGACATGTTTAGGGTATAATAAAAGTAAAAATATATTTATCCCGGAATAAAATACATGATAAACTTGGAATTAATATCTGACAAATTAGGGTAAATTACTAAATTACCAATTCATGACCCAAGAATTAAATAATATAATAAGTTCATATGTCAAAAGTAGGATTTTGATAAATTGGATAGAGAATAAAGAGCGAAAGGAGGACAAAGAGTAATAAAAGAAAGATATTAGAATAAAATAAGGAAAGAAAATTGTGGAAAGACAAGTGGTTTGAAGGAAAGAGGGAGAAGTTTCCTCGTAGAGGAGTAAATAAAAAAGGGGATAAGATCAAATAAGGAGAAGAAAAAATAAATATCTCATTTTGGTCTTAGAGAAAAGAGAGCAAAAAGCGGAAGAAGAAGAAGAAGAAAGAAAGAAAGGAAAAAGGAGAGAAGATCCGCGAGGGTATGGAAGCTGTGGAATATTTGTATGAATACACGTGTCTTTGGGTGGTATGGAATTACTAAATATGGGTATTTGTATGGAACTATGAATATAGTTTTGTTTGAAAACTATGGGAGTATGGAAATCTAGATTTGGTCTAGAACGTTTAGATACATGGTTTAAAACCCTTGTTTGTGTATGGTTTGGGTTTGGAGCTCCCGAAAACTCATTTCTTATAGAGGTTGAGTTAAGAAGAGCTTTAAGGCTCCAAAATATGTGTATGAAGGTCTAGTTGCAAGTTGAACCCGAGAAAATTCCCTATTGTCGATCATATCACGTGGCCAAATATCTTAGAACGAGTTTTTAGGTTAGAAGAAAAGGGAATTTGGAAGTAAGTCCTTCTTGGAAATTGTAGCCACATCAATGAACTTGATGTTAGGCTTTTGAATTTCTTAATTCGGACTCCTGTAGACCAAGTTATGGTCTTTTTACTCTGAACAGTCAAATGGGCGAGGTCGTCAAACCGAGGTCGTCAAACAGGGGTCGTCAAACAAGGGGTCGTCAGTGAACAGTGGACGAGGAATTCGGTCAAACAGGGTCGTCAATGAGCAGTGGTCGTCGATAGTGGGCGAAGTGTCGAACGAAGTCGTCGGTGAGCGATTGGGCGAAGTCGTCAACGAAATTAGTCAATGAGCGTGGTAGTCAACGGTGGGCGAGTGCGTCAAACAAGAAATTCGTCGGTGAACGGTGGATGAGGGTCGTCAAACAAAGAAATTCGTCGATGAGCGGTGGTCGTCGGCGATGGGCCCGAGGGTCATCAAACAAGGGTGATCGGTGAGCGGTGGGCGAGAGTGCGTCGGTGAGCGGTTATCATACTTGTTAGCCAGCTCGTCCAAGACTGGCTGCGCGTATTACTCCCGGCGAGTCATATCTCCTTCGTTGAGCTCGATTTGGGTGTTCTTGGACTGCATGGAAAGCCGTTAGGTGAATCCATCAGCTATGCCTGAGGGAGATATTAAATGTCAGACCAAGGCGTCAAACCAAGCTCGTCACTTCAGTGCAGCTCGTCAGTTCAAGTCAGCTCGTCAAGACGACTGCGTTTGAAGAAACCTCCAACGGAAGGTCATGCTCCTCCCGTCGAGCTCCGATTTGGGTGTTCTTGGACTCTATGGAAAGCCCATTGAGTCAAGAATCCATCCATATGCCTGAGGGAGATATTAAATGTCAGACCAAGGCGTCAAACCGAGCTCGTCACTTCAGTGTAGCTCGTCAGTTCAAGTCAGCTCGTCAAGACTGACTGCGTTTGACCTCCAACTTCGGAAGGTCATAACTCCTCCGTCCGAGCTCCGATTCGGGTGTTCTTGGACTCTATGGAAAGCCCATTGAGTCAAGAATCCATCCATATGCCTGAGGGAGATATTAAATGTCAGACCAAGGTGTTAAAATGAGCTCGTCACTTCGAGGGTGCAGCTCGTCCAGTTCAGGATTTGATTGCGTTTGGCGCTCTGACGGAGTCCGTAACTCCTCCGTCGAGCTCCGATTCGGGTGTTAACTGGGCTACATCGGCTTGGGTGGTAGTCATCCATATGCTGAGGAGATGACCAAATGTCAGACCAAGGTGTTAAATGAGCTCTTACAGCTTCAGTGCAGCTCGTCCCGAGTTCAGGATTTGATTGCGTTTGACCTCCAGCGAGGAAGGTCTGCTCAGCGATCGAACTCCGATTTGGGTGTTCTTGGACTCTATGGAAAGCCCATTGAGTCAGAATCCATCCATATGCCTGAGGAATGGTGTCAGACCAAGGTGTTAAAATGAGCTCGTCACTTCGGTGGCTCGTCCAGTTCAGGATTTGATTGCGTTTGACCTCCAACTTCGGAAGGTCATAACTCCTTCGTTTGAACTCCGATTTGGGTGTTCTTAGACTCTATGGAAATCCCATTGAGTCAAGAATACATTGATATGCCTTAGGAGGATAGAAGATGTTTGAATGAGGTGAGACCAAGTTTACTGAGGTCTTCAGCTCATCGATTCGAATCGACTCGTCTAGGTTCACTATGCATGACCTCGACTTAGAAGGTCATGTCTCACCGTCCGAACTCAGATTGGGTGTTAGACTCTATGGAAAGCCCATTGAGTCAAGAATACAGCCATATATAATATGATAAAAGTGGAACTCATATTAGGTCCAGAAATAAGAAAGAAAAAAAAAAAAAAACGATGCCGGATAGACGAGGACTAATAACACTTAAGTAGATTTGATATGTAGAGGAATATAGAAGAAAAAAAATAAAATGATAAGTTCAAAGAAAATGTATAATTGTATGACTGCCTAAGATCGGATATTGAATGACAAGACATATATGATCAGTGCTTATGCACTCCTATGGGAGATAGAATAGTTTGATAAAAACCTGAAGTAAAGAAACGTGCGAGTATAAATGTATGAGTATATGTCATAAGATATGATAGTATAATAAAGTACATGAAGATATAAGTTAATAAGATATAAGATGTTACTTGAGAATGGAGGCACCGGTACACGAATGATAAGCATATATGAATATAAGAATGGTAAATCGTGCATGATAAAACTATAGGAATATATGTATTATGAGAAATGTATTAGCCATAATGTACTTCTGAATATAAGAACAAATAAATTAAAAAAAATAATGCGTCTCGATACATAATATGATTTAAGCAAAGGAAACTAAGAGAATAAGGTTTGTTCTACTTACTCTATATTCCTCGTTCAAGTTTTCACATGATTGTTCTAAAAGCATAATGAATTGATTTAATTGATTTGAAAGTGATTGTGAAATGTTTGCATATAAAGTGCATGATTATTAAAAATAAACTATTTGCTCTGTTTATATTGTACTATATTTGCTATAAAGTTTGAGCATCATAATAGAATGTTAACCGTTTATTTCGCATTAAGGATAGATTGGTATACCAGTAGGGTCGAATAGCGATCTTGCCGGGCTATTGATGTGTCACTCCGATCGGCCGGCCAGCGGGCAGGTATCGTGAGTGTTCACTGTTGGTGTTTATAACCCGGTCCCGACGGAGGGACGTCTTGTGCAAAACCATTGTCTGACCTGCGATCGGAAGGGACCGTGTCGGTGACTCGATATCTGTCTCTCGAAGACGTAGGTTCAAATTCGTTAGAGGCGTAAGCGAATTGATTTGCATAGCGAATTGATACGCTGTGAATTGAATTGCAGAAGCTAAGAGCTGGTTGTGAGCATAATTGAAATTATTTGAGATGTCCTTGAAATATTGAAAATGAAAGTGTATTTTGGGATGATCAATGAACCATGACTAATTGTATATAAAACAAGTATGTATCGTATTTATATTAATCATCCATAATGATTTGAAAGGTTTGAATTGTTAAATTGCATAATAGGATCACGGTATATGAAAGCAGTACATAAAAATAAGAGATTGACAAATGGTATATAGTATATAACCATGAAAGAAATATATGAATAAAATATAGTATACCATAATAGGATATGTAATATGAACATGATAGAAATGCATGTGCTAAGCCAGATAGAGAGATAAGTAAAGATGACAAAAGCACTAGAATACGGTAAAAGTAGATGGGAGATATGTCAAAACGAAGGCATGTGACATGTGATAGTAATGTAAAGATGATAGAAAGTAATATAAAGTTATATGCATATGTACAAAGCTTGGCGGTTTATATAGGTGGTTGTCCATTCTTATCGTTCCCCCCTTAGCGTAAGCTTATACGGGTGTTCCCGATCAGGTGTGAGTCGAAGCGGAAGACAAGGATAAAGTAGGACATCCCACATGTGACGGACGGTTGAGTGAGTGCTCACATGCCTTCCATGATCTTTGATGTTTTGTAAAACAAAAAAAAAAATGTACATGTATCGGTAGTGGGACTCGGTATGTATATAGATGTTGAGGGACTTCACTACGGTAGTAGTTCTTTTATATATAAAAATGATTTTTGTTATTACGAAATTGTTTGTATAACTACAGTACAAGTTCGGCTGAGAAGAGCAGTCAATGAGTCCCGGTGTTATATAGTCCTTGCTCGGACTGGGTTGGGATCACTTATTGGTCGGATCGGGGCGTGACAGAGACGAGCTCCCTCTATTCATGAAGGCAGGCCCTTCTACGTACTTGACGGGCGAACCTCCCTCGTGGCCGAGCTCTCCCACTTCAGCACGGAGTGACGAGCTCCATCTATTTAGCCAGGGCCAGGCCCTTCCACGTGCTTCAACGGAGCGGGCTCCTCCCCATTGGCCAGGCTCTCCCTTCAACACGGGCGAGACGAGCTCCCTTGTATCAGGGCAGGCCCTCCACGTACTTGAAGCAGACGGGCTCCTCCTGCAACTCACCTTGACAGGCTGCTCCTTCAGCACGGGCGACGAGGCTCCCTCCTGGTCATCAAGACGAGCCGCTTCTGCATGCTAGCAGGGCGAGTCTCCTGTTCAGTGACTCTCCGCTGCCGCAGCGAGACGAGCTCCGTATTTATCGGGCGAGCCCTTCCACGGCGCTTCCAAGCAGACGGGCTCTCCTGACTCACCTTGTGAGCTCTCCCTTCAACACGGGCGAGACCGAGCTCCCTCTATTCATCAAGACTAGCCCTTCTGTGCTTTATGACGGGCTCCTCCCTCGATGGCGAGCTCTCCCTTTAGCACGGGCGGACGAGGCTCCCGATGTTCGCCAGTTGAGTTCCTCGCACCTTAAGACTGGCTTGATTCAGGTGCTGAGGTTGCTCAAGCTCTTCCCATCGGTCAACACGGCGAGCCCTCACTCGCGTGCGAAGCTTCACCAACCACATAGTGGGAACGAACGGGATCAGCGGAATAGTATCTGAAATTTCAGCGATGCAGTTCAAATTACTAGGATCGATAACTCAGTTATCTGACTCGGAAAAAGAATAAAGATGGCTTCGGCCCGAACACAAATTTCAAAAAAATAAGCATTTGTTGAAAGAGGGCTACACGGACATCGAGGCCCGGGCTGATAAAGGGGAGAGGTTGACAAAAAAAAAAAAAAAAAAAAAAAAACATAAGTGAATCCAGTTCGAGGCGTCGAGACGGTGAAGAGTGAAGAGATGGTGAGGTGACGGGCTCTGGGAATAATTCATATCGAAGACCCCTCGCCTCTCGTGCTAGGAAGTCCAAAATGAAATCTAGATGCGGGTATGCCCGAGCGATATGTTGGCTTGAGCCGCGAAGCCTTTGGGCACCTGATCGCTGATTGTTTGATAACCTCGTCCCTGCGTGACCGTACTGACTTCGGCGATGAAGATCTGCCATGAGCCATTACGTTGTATTTCGTGCGTCTTGATAGATTTGCGGCCGGAAGACTCACGATGGCGACCTCCAACAACGCCTTGCCTCTGAAACCTCGCGACAAGCAATTTTGAGTTGTTTCATGGCATTTCGAGCCACGATGCCATGAAAGCTCAGATTCGAAGATACGATTCTCCACCTCGAGAGATGGCTGGAGGTTCCTCCTAACTGTTGGGCTCATCTGGCCGGACTTGACCCCTCTCAAGTCTCAACCAAATCATTTCGTGCAACCTGAAGTTCACTCCGAACCTCCCGAAGCTCGCCCTCAGCCTTCGTCAAACTGCTCCGGGCCTCGTTCTCTGTTCTCTTGCACGAGCACGGCCAGATGAAGTATGCTAAGTTGAGACTTGTCGCTCTTATTTCTTGATCAAGCTAGCTGCGCTGGAAATTCGCTACGGCTCGTCCGCTCGAAGTCAAAGTAGTCACTTTCGCCTTATAAATTTGGGCGATCCTTACATGTTTCTCATTCAGTTTGGCTTTTCGTAATGTCAAATGAGTGGCGACCTATGAGACAAACACAATTAGAACTCGGCACGAGGCCCAGGACGGAGAGTTAACACAATTATAAACTGAAGCCGTCACGAAGACAAGGCCAAAGCCTCCTCAACCGGCAACTTATTTGATTTCTCAGAATGATGAATTGATAAACGGCACCGCCATAGATTAACAATGATAACGAAGATCGACCGTCGACAGCCGATTTCTTTCTTTCACCTCGACTCGGACACCTTCCCAGGAGATGACTTGGCAGGGTCTGAAGGAGTATTCCATACAGTTATAGGCTAAGAGTACTTAACGGCTAGTCCTTCTGCGCCTCTTATAAGGATTCCCCACACCTCTGCGATGGGCTCGGAAGAGCGAGCAAGAACCGGGGAATCTCAGCCAACGGGGACGAGGACCGCTCGGGCCTTTGGATGAGGAGGTCGAAGGTATTTCTAATCTCTGAACTTTGTTGCAGACTGGCTGATCCCTCTTGGGAGAATCTGTTCTCCTCCTCTGCTCAGGGTTTTGAGATGTCCCTTCCCGGATGAGCTAAGATCTCCCTCGGGTAGGAGCGACCCGCGGCGGGCCCGAAGAAAGCTCGAGTAGATGAGCGAAGGCCACACAAGCGGAAGATTTGGCGGACTTGGACCGGATGGGCGGGGACATCAGGCCTTAATAGTTCTGCGTAGAGACGAGGCGAGCATTCGAATCAACGCAAGGAGAAGCGACGTGATATCTTCATCGCTAAGCTCAGGCAGGCATCTGAAAATATAAGGGAGAGCACAAAGTCGAGTATTCAACCTGACTTTAGATGAATGAAACCAAAGGTAAGGATGATACTCACGAAGGTTATCGGCGCTCACGTTAAGGTGCGCCTAGGGTGTCTTCACTATCTAAGAGTTGTCTCCCAGGTTGGAACCGGCCCGACAAAGAAATGTCCAGATTTTCCATGTCCTATGAGAAGAAGGAAGATCAAGAAATCACGAGGGCTCGGGATATGCAGGGAAATAAATAAACCCCCTCGGCGTGGCCGTCAGTTAAAAAGATGCGAGGAGCAAAGCCACATTAGGGGCCTTGAGTCCCATGTCTCTAAAAGACCGACAAACCCACTAAATGCCAACCATTGGGGGCGGTGGGAAGACGAATGCGAAAGTCTTTGAAGAGCTTGTTTGATGAAAGGGTCTGATGGAAAGCGGAGGCGGATTATCGAGGCGGCGCCGAAAAAAAACATATCATTAGAACGCGGAGGTAACATAACGAGTCAAAAAATCGGAGACCATATACGAACACCGGGGAAGAGTAGGTCGCTCATTAAAGTAGATTCATATAAAGGGCCAACACTCTTGGGACCCACCTTCCTGAGTGTCGAGCGGTGGTCATGGAATGGTAGACCCCCTAGGGTGTTTTATCGGTTATCTTCCTTCCCTTACCTAAGGGAAGGGAGGTGCCTCGAGGAGCGGGTTGGTAGAGCAGTAGCTCCACACACGAAGCAAGCGGAAAGGCTGACTTTGCCGGGACCGGCATCAGCAGAGGAATCTTCGTTGATATGCAAAAGAAGGAGGAATGTTTGGGACCCGTGTAACGAAACGAAATCCAGGACGATCGAGGCCACACAGGGCCTCGTCATTGTCAATCGAAAGAAACAAGACAGGGCGGGGATACCGCGGGCCCAAGAATAAGAAGAAAACACCCGAGAGAAAGGACCGGCCTTGACGGATAGAAAAATCCAGAGCGAAGCGCTAGACGAGCGAATAGAGAAGGTTAAGAGACCGGAGGAGCGCGAGAGCTAAGGAGTCGTCAGCTTGAAGGGCAGGGCGCGAAACCCGAGGTCATTATTAATACTTGACTATTAGGCGACCGAGGGGCTATCCGAGATAGACACGTGGAAATGGCAATTGACGCAGGAACAATTACAGCCCTTGCCCACGCCGGTCATTTTACAAGAATTTGAGACGGCGAGTAGAGAGTATAGAATTAGACCCAGTATCGCTCGCCCGGCCCGATAAACTGATAGGGCAGAGCATCCCGTATCCTTCCATAACAGCCCAAACAGGAGAATTAAAACCATTAGGCCCAACATGGATTTGGAAAGATAGGGAGGCCCAGACTCAGCCAGTCAAACTAGATTTCTACCCGATAGCAGACGATAGAATATTCGCCCAGGAGCGTCTATCAAGTCTATTATAAAGGAAGGAGAAGCAGTAAAGAACAGTTAGTTGAATATCTCCCAATAAGGAAGGAGGATTATTCGAATAAACTCCTTTGGCTAATCCATTGCTAAATCTAAGGAAGACTACGTGAAACCAATCCTCAAAGGGAAGAACCCAGAATCATCGTCAGGTGGATAAAGGCCCATTACAAATCTGAGAGTGCTCCGCCCATGTGTACAAAAGGTACGCCAAAACTAAGCAAAGAGGACTCTCTTTCTCCCTTCTCTCAGACGAGATCTGACTTAGGCATCGGAGCGGTCTCGGGCGAAGCCCTTGCCGGCCCCTCTTCCTTTTGTTTTCTCCGCGGGGAGCAGGGCCTTTTCGGACCCGGTGGACTAGCATTCTGATATTCTCTTCGGCCCGATCAGGCGTCCATCGGTTTAGCCCCACAGTGTCGCGGCTCAACCAACTGACCGGCCCTTGGCTAGGCGATTAGATTGAAAAGCGTCGTAAAACAATTACCAAAATGATAACAGTCATCCCTAAAAACTTTAGGGTTTGTACACTTCCATATGTTAACATGCACTTGTGTACAGGGGCAATTGTAAAGTGTTTTTGAAAATAGTTTTCAAAAGTTTATTTATGAGTTTCAAACACTCTTCAAATATTTCTACATTTTTAAATAAAAATTTTTCAAAAATAAAAACGGTAAAAATATGTTCTGAAAAAATACACCATGTTTTCTAGATATAGAATATATTTTTTCGAACTTATGAACATAAACTGTTTTTGAAAATGGTTTTCCTACAAATCTTTAATACCTTCCTTTTTTAACCTTTGAATTTCTTGCCCGGCATATCATATCATATCACATCATATCATATTAAGAAGAGAGGGTTAATCAAGTCAAAGCATGCGCTCATCTAACTTTTTTTAAACATACATGATGTGATTTATGTAATATAAAAACGTCAAATCGTCCTACTTAACCTAAAGATCTATGTACTGTCAAAAAAAAACAAAAAAACCCAGCAAACATGCATAGATAAAAGAGACTGGTTACGCTAAGCTTACATCCGCCGGTCTGATAAAAGATTTTACTATTTATGACGAAACATAAAATAAGATTATCTCATTCCCTTAATAACATCTTGACACCACGTGCCCAAATTTTCTTCATAAACTCATGTATATATAAGTATAACACTTAATACCCATAGAAACTTTCTAGATCTTTGAATCTAGAACTTCAACTTTTGTCTAGTCCTTTTTTTTTATTCTTGTGTGATTTTTAATTCACATTTATAAAAGGTTCCTTGATTGTTGCAAGTTTCCTTATGAAATCCTGATTTTATCTTCATAAATATCTCATCAAATATTTTGATTTGGCTGATCAAATATCCAAATTTTATCTCTTATATTTTGATTTATCTTCATAAATATTTTCTCATATATTATTGAGAGTAAATAATATGCCAAAAATGAGTCCCAAACGTGCAAGGCTCAGTTAAGTAAGTGCCCAGGTCGTATAGGTCAGCAATAGTGTCCAACTTAGAATGGACTTCCCATCTTGGCTCATGACTTGGTTCACCACCTTTTGTACCAACCTTGTGTCAACACCTATAAAAACTACTTTTTATCCTAAATGAGCCTCAATAAGATAACTAATACTACACTTTTGCATAAGATCATGCAACACATTTTTCTTAACAATTTCCCACATTTGGCATTTCTTTGACAAAACAAGGCTTCATTCCTCCAAGCCTTCAAGTTTCACCCAAGAGATAATGGAAGTTAAAAATGCTAGAAACACATAAATACGCAATAGAGGTCAAACCTTCCAACATATGGAGCATTCAACACATTGTTCATCCTCCCCTTGATCATCAATCTCCTTTTTAATCTAGTTGTTCCTCTTTTTTCGTGCAACCCATATCGGCTTTACAAACAGGTAAAATACCAGCAGATCTCAGTTAATAACTTAGAGCTACCTGCTCTAATACCATTTGAAAGAATAAAAAGTGTTTGTTTTGACATAAACAAAAATACGAAAATAAACTAGCAAACATGCATAAACACATGAGATTGATCAAGCAATTCGATCAAACCTACATCCTCGAAGCTAAGACCAAATATAAAGGATTCCACTATTCTTCAATCAAGTTACATTTAATCTTATATGAAACAAGACTCACCCTTTCTCTAATTCATTCTTTTACTTAATTTTGTCATAATAAAACTAAGAATAAGATCCTCTCGTTCCCCCAACAATATCTACATACCACATGCCCAAATTTTCTCCATAAACTCATGTATACATAAGTATAACACTTAATACCCATGAAAACTTCCTCAACTTTTGAATCTTAAACTTCAGCCTTGGTCTAGTCCAAAGGACACCTTGAAATGTTCAATATCTTTTGGAATATTTTCCTTGATTTGCAAGAACATCTTCAATTCGTGTTTATTGCTGCAACTTTCCCTTTAAAATCCAGATTTTATCTATATAAATATCTCATTAAATATTATGATTTGGCTCATTAAATACCGAGATTTTACTTCAATATTTATTGGAAAGGAGTCCCAACCGTGCAATGCTCTGTCAGGCAAGTGCCCAAGTCATACAGGTCAGCATCAATGTCCAACTTAAAATAGACTTCTCGTCTAGACTCATGACTTGGTTCACCATCTTTTATACTAACCTTGTGACAACACCTATAAATCTCCTTTTTACCCTCAATCAACCTCAATAAGATAATAAGATTATACTAACACATTTTTCCTAACATAATTGCACCCCACAATAACTTGAAATCAGTGGTGGAGCCAAGATTTAATATTAGGGGACACATTGAATAAAATAAGCTTTGAAAGTTATTGAAGGCGAGTTGTGACCCAATTATTCAATATTTTCAAATTAGAATGTAGCACAGCCAAGATTTAATGTTAGCGGACGCAGTCGAGTAAAGTAAGCTTTGAATGATTCAATATTTTCAAATTATAATATAGCCCCTAGCTAATTCAATCCCTTCTTAGGATGCAAAGGATTTTTTTTTAACAAGAAAATCTAAAATCCCTAATTGTGTTTCTTTCCATATAATCGATTAGCAAATTAAACGACAATCCAAACCATGTGATCAAATAAATCCTCTGTTATATGTTTATTAACGGCTTTTTATTTTTTCGTCGATTTATTTTGCGTTATAGTATCTACAGCTGCTTGTGTTGAAATTTGTAGTAAATTTAGTAGCTATTCTTTTTTTTTTTTTTTTTGTGAGTTATAAGGTGTCGTGAGGTAGGTTTTTTTTTTTTTTTTTGTATATACGGAAGACGTTTTTAAGCGTATTATGTAGCCCAATGCCATTCAGTCGAGATGGATCGTAAAACTGATAAAGCTACATTACGAGCAACGGTTGTGATACCGTAGTTGGCTAAAGGCTTTTGTTAAAATAAAAAACGCCCAAATGTCATCTTATTTACGTGTTCGATGATATTAGCAATCCTTCTTAAAACTCTTATTTATATTTTCTTTGACTTTTTTCCTTTCATTTCGTTTAGGATCTTGTTAACGAACTTTTAACCATTCGAGTTAGTTATTATTGAAAGAACTAAATATGATTTTAAATCATATAAAAAAAAATTATCAACGATTGCAAAAAAACGTTTCCCATGAGATATTCTCTTTTTCTCATGTTTTGTATAAATTTAAATATGTTTTAAAAATAAATTTTATAGATTATTTTATTTTTAGTTATTCTTTAAATTTGTATAATTATTTTTAAAACAAAGTTTAAAGAACAAATGAAAACAATTAAATTATTTAAGAAGAATATTAAATAATTTTTTAACAAATTATGAATCGGATTATCCATATGATGGGTCTCATGTTCAAGTTTACTATATTGTAATAAAGTATTTAATTATAAAAAATTAAAAAAATTGTGAACGTATTTCTGATTTTGGCTCCCAAGAAAACAAATTGTTTTCAAAATAAATCATAAAAGGTACTCATTCAATTAATTAATTAAAAAAGAAAAAGAGGGTTTATCCAGATGGTTGGTGAGAAAGCCACAATATCCCCTATAAAATTCCAAAAAGAGTAGGCAGAGGATGGCATATTAGTGTTTCCGACTAGTGACTAGTGAGAGCGGAGGAGGAGAAAAAGCTCCGGGGAAGAAAAATGGGGGCGAGCAGCGATCCGACTCAGGATGCCTCCGATGAGCAGCAGAAGCGATCGGAAATCTACACCTACGAGGCTCCCTGGCACATCTACGCCATGAATTGGAGCGTCCGCCGAGACAAGAAGTACCGTCTCGCCATCGCCAGCCTTCTCGAGCAGTACCCTAATCGCGTCGAGATCGTCCAACTCGACGATTCCACCGGCGAGATCCGCTGCGATCCTAACCTTTCCTTTGAGCACCACTACCCTCCTACTAAGACTATTTTCATTCCCGACAAGGAGTGCCAGAAGCCCGACCTGCTCGCTACCTCCAGTGACTATCTTAGGGTTTGGGGAATCTCCGATGACCGCGTTGAGCTCAAATGTCTCCTGAACGGGAATCGGAATAGTGAGTTCTGTGGGCCGCTTACCTCCTTCGACTGGAACGAGGCGGAGCCCAAGCGGATCGGGACTTCCAGTATTGATACGACTTGTACTATCTGGGATATTGAGAGGGAAACTGTGGATACACAGCTTATCGCTCATGATAAGGAGGTTTTTGATATTGCTTGGGGTGGTGTCGGAGTTTTCGCCTCCGTTTCTGCTGATGGATCGGTTAGGGTTTTTGATTTGCGCGATAAGGAGCATTCTACGATTATTTATGAGAGCTCCGAGCCGGATACTCCTCTTGTTCGGCTAGGTTGGAACAAGCAGGATCCTAGGTATATGGCCACTATCATCATGGACAGCGCCAAGGTCGTGGTGCTTGACATCCGCTTCCCTACTCTCCCAGTGGTGGAATTGCAGAGGCACCAGGCCAGTGTCAATGCTATTGCGTGGGCGCCTCATAGTTCTTGCCATATTTGTACTGCTGGCGATGATTCGCAGGCCCTAATCTGGGACTTGTCGTCCATGGGCCAGCCTGTGGAAGGTGGATTGGATCCGATTCTGGCGTACACTGCAGGAGCAGAAATCGAGCAGCTGCAGTGGTCCTCCTCGCAGCCCGATTGGGTCGCAATAGCCTTCTCGACTAAGCTTCAGATACTGAGGGTTTAAGCTCCTGGAAATGAAATTTATGGTGGGTTCCTGTTTTACATGTCTTTTTCTATGCTTTGTTTATAGTATTAAATGTACGGTTATTCATGTTCAAGTTTAGTAACTGGTGATGATAAAATTGCCTACCCTGTTCTACAAAATCTTTTCCTTTCCTTTATTTTTCATAAGCTTCCTTTCTTTTATGTACATGTGAACTTTTTTCAAGCTTAGATTTAAAATGATCTTAGATTTCATTTTTCATTGTATATTGGAAAATAATAATACCCAAGCATAGATGGGCGGGCCTCCCATGTAGTGTGCTATTTGTTATTAGGTGTGACTGATGATGTTGAATAGTTTCTAATATCTATGCTAACAAGATTTGTAATGGTCAACTAAGAGTTGGATAGTGGAAATTTTACATTGAGGATAGAAATGAAGAACTAAATAAGCTTGACCCCCAAAGTGATTAGACAACAAGACAGGAAGACTTCTGTCTTTTTTTGGAATATTGATGAGGATAAGAGATACTGATTCTTTATCTATGATGCATTTTATAGTTGTAAGCATGATGATGACTAGATTATTGGCTGGCCAACCAAGACAAGCCATATTTTTCACAAAAGGGCGATGCACCTTTCATCTAAAGGTCTTTAGCAAGCTCCTTGTTGGTTTTCTTTTTTTCTTAGTCCTCGGTTGGTAAGAAGACTTGAAATTTGCAAAGGGACTTTTTCTGTGAGGCACTTGGAAAGGAAAAGAAGGCTGATTGATAAACTAGATGGTTTTAGTTCAAAAGCAGGGGCAGAGTGAGCTAGGCATTATGAATCTGGATGAGGTGCATAGATGACTGGTTGTGGAGATGTGAGATTGAAACTGATAGAAGCTGGAAAAAAGGTTTTATCTTGAGAATATTGGAAGGGGTGGGGAGTTGGTGTTGTGAGGATGCAGATGGAGGAAACATAGGTAATCATGCGTCTTTAATGTGGGAAACGGACAGTAGACATCTTTCTAAAATGATTTATGGTCTGAAGAGAGCCTGGAATTTGAGATTAACTAATTTTTATAGGATTATGGTTAACTAGCTGGCTAAGGCAGCTGATTATTGGATTTTGGAGAAGGTAGAGAGGGGCATGGGATCTAGATTCTTTTAAGGCTTCAAAATTGGGAGATCTAGTAAGCTTTCTCTATATGGATCATATCCATGAGGTTTTGATGAGTTTTCTGAGGCAGGATCCTTTGAAATGGATTTTGACTCTAGCAATTGCATGCTAAGAAGAGTTTTTTTTTTATAGATGAAGCAATCCTAGCTTGAGGGACTCCTATTGAGGTGGCATTTTTTGCTGTGTAACAGTTTTGAAGAAAATCTTAACCATCAACCATATGGGAGAGAATTATTCCAAACTGGTGCCATATAAAATGGATAGGGAGAATGTGAACTTTTTGTTTTTCAATGACTCGTGGTTAACTCTTTTCAGTGTCTTTGGAGTTTCTTGGGTACCCTTGAAACAATGAAGTAGAAGGTGTCTAGCTAACATGGAAATTTTGCAAGGAGGGGAAGAGGAGAGTGTGGAGAGTAGTTTGCTTCAGTCTTCCATTTGAAGGCATGGTCTGAACCGAGTTGAAGCTCAATGAAGTTTCTCTTTTTTCCATATGTTCTTTCTTTTCCCCTGATATCAAGTGTATATCTTCTATACTTTCCATGCACTCTTGATGGCATTCTTCTAATACAGACAGAGAGTTCACTGAAGCAACTCATTGGAAATTAGGAAGTGAACATCATGCATGTTGAATTTTTAGGGCAATTGATACAGAATTGATTTTTCATATTTGGAGGGAAATTTTCAGTTCATGATAGGACTAGCTGTATTTGTGGTAAAACTTGTCATGCATAGTGAGTTAGTTTATATGAAGTGAGATGCATGAGAGGCAAAAGAGGAAAGAATCTAATGAGGATAAAAAAGGTCTTCCTGATTGCCTAGAGCTAACATTAATGAGTGAGAGTCAATTGGAATAGAATTCTTTTGTCATCATGATCTCTTTGTTTTGCTGCCTAATTGTTTTTAATATAGAACGAAAAACATTGTGAGATAAAAAGGGAGGTAGGCAATTTTCCATGAGGTATTCTCAATACTTCATTTTTAAAAGTGCCCGTTATAAAGGAGTAAGAAAAAGAAAAAAAAAAAAAAAGAAAAGAAAAGAAGAGAAAAAAACATTGTTGTAAAAACCTGATGTAGATAAAACTGCCATGATAAAAGGTAGTTACTGGCTTACAGCTTTTTTACACCAATTTTCGAAATCTAAATTTAGCCCCATACAGCCGCCCCCCTGTGCCCTTCTTTGATTCAGAAGAAAAACAGTTTCATCTCTATAAGATGACATAAAAAGTAGAATCAATAATGAATTAAAGGCTTTGTCAAAATTTTTGGTCTATGATATTAGAACTAATGTTGGCAGAAGCTAACAGGCTGACAATGATCAGATGATTGATGGTTGCCAGGATCTTAACCCCCCTTGTCAGTGAACAAGTTCAGAGGGGCATAAAACTAGATTAATCTCATATTTATGATTAAGTCAATTTGCTTCTGTACTCTCTCTACATAGAAGTTCTCTAACAAATTTTGAAATATTCAGAAGATTCCATCAAGTGAAGAAGCTCGGAAGGCAAAGATTGTCGCATCTGCACCACCACAACCACCAATAACTGCTGTTTTCTGGCGACTGCTGATCTAATCTCACTGTGTTTTCTAGAACATATTAATCAAAACGTTTCTTTATTATAGGCATATGTGCGTGCCATGGGGATCAAAAACAATTTAGTGGTTATGATCTTGACTAACTTTTGCTTTAATCTTAGGGTGGAAGAGTGCCAAACCTCTCTCTCTCTCTCTCTCTCTTTACATGTAGTACCTACCATGCACCCCCATTAGAACTTTATGTTAATCCTGTGTTAGATATGCTTTTGTAAAGTGCCCATTATGTTAAGATGGAATATGATCGCAGGCATAACTCTTTCTTTTCCTCTTCTTTAATATGAATTAGATGCATAAGTCTTTGTATAACACTTAAGATGCCAATCGCTGTCTATGATAATAATCATTATTTTTGGTGGAAGAAGATTCTCACCATCTCATTGACCATCCTCTTAAAGATAAAGTCATGGCAGCTCCTGGGCCGCTACATCAAAAGACTAAAACAGGGCTGAAATGACAGCAGGTACTCGTCATTGTCATTGTCATTTTGATCCTGCGAGGTTACCATCTGAGAAGCTTGTGAGAATCATATATCTACCAACAAAATGTATGCCATGTAGAGATGGCTGAAATCTTGCTTCCTGTCTCTATGACCATTCAAAAGAAGTTCCAAGTCCATTAGGTTTAAAGAATTCCACTTCTCACTGCTTTCTTTTCTTTTGCTATTCTTCCTATGCTGTTCATTTTGAGAATTGGGTTACCTTAAGATATGGGCAAAGGGAAAATATAGAATTATATATCATTCAGTGAAGAAATATTGGAAAAACAAGCCAATGGCCATTGAGGAAGAGGAAGCGATTAATACACTTCAAAAATTACCAGCCAACTGCTTGCTAAAACCATGCTAGAAAGAAAGACCCATCAAGTGGAACAGCTCTTTCCCAGTGACAATGGGCGGCCATTTTGGGCTCTCTTACATGACAGAACACCCCACAGTATTCTCCACACTGAAGTAATCCCCAACAAGTGCTACAGGCGTCTGGACTGGTGGCTGAGCCGACAACCTTTCCGAGCTGTACACTCCCTGGCTGCAACAGGTTGGAACAAGCGTAGGAGCTGGAGCTGTGTACGAGTGTATGGCATAGTAGGGCAAAGTGATTGCGCATGGCTCCATCATACAACAGTGCTGTGTGCATGACCTGATATTACCTGCTGTCTCATGCAATATACTACTAGGGTGCATGGTGAAATTTAATTGGGGAGGAAGAGGAGAGATTTCATTCTTAGTCACTTTAAGACTAGTACAACTAGTATTCACACAGCTGTTGGAGTCCTTCTGCTCCTTTGAATCCTTGTTCTCTCCTCCATCTCCACCCTTTGAACTTTCTTTAATTTTTTCACTGGCAGTGGTGCATGATTCAGAGCATTTTGCCTGCTCAATCCCAGGTTTTGATTTTTCCTTCTCTCTCTCTATTGCCAAAGCCGCATCCATGTCCTTGTTCTGTTTTCCGGCATTTTGATTCCCACTGCTCCATACTTCTGCTTGTTTTCCACATCTCTGTAGCTTCTTTATTAGGACTTTCGGATCAACATTCCCCACAACTGTAACTTTAGGCTGCAAAGGGTCTATTTCGGTCTTCAGAACACCTGATGATGAGTGGAGAGTCGATCAGAATCAGCAGCAGATAATAAGAGCTCTACTAACATGAAGAAATGAAGAGTAGTTGATAAAGGCAGTAGGTACAAGGTAGGCTCTTCTTTCATTACCTTCAATACTCTGTAACACCTTCTTAACCTTCCTCTTGCATCCATCACAACAGTTGACAGTCACCTTCAATTCAACCTTCTGGAACAAAGGCAATGAAACTCGGGTTTAGACCAACCATAGGTGAAAAACAAGAAGAAGAAGAAGAAAAACAAAGGAAAAACAGTGAGAGATTTGAGAAATGAAGGCATGTCAGTGGCTTCATCAGCGCACCTTTAAATCAACTTCCTTTGCCATGTCCTCTCACTCCTCAGTGTGAGAAGGTTGGAAGTAGAAGAAATCTCAAGAAGAAACAGAGAAGAAGGAAGAGAAAGGAAAGCTCTGACTATAACTACCAGTGGGGTGACTGGCCTTCATTTATATACTCCAAGAAAAGTACACAAGGTGGGGACATCAATAGAATAGTGAAGCTTGCTTCACAGCCTTTCTTTTTCTACAGTAAACTATATTATATATTGCATTTGATATTGTTCCAACTCAAAAGCACTAGGTCCAGCTTTCTCCTCAAGCAAAAAATATGCAGCTTCAACCTTATGTGAATGTTCTCAAATGTGATCCCCCTCCCCCTTTTTCTGCAACACCCCATGTAACATTTGCTCAAGTGGCATGCTTATGTACTTAAGCTGCATCCAACATTACCATGTTCCTTGTCTTCTTATTTATCGGCCAATCAACGAAGCGAAAAAGATTCTCTCCCTGATACTATCAAGCAAAAATTGAGTGGTTAGTTTAGATATCATGTCAACAATGTACAGTAAACAAACTATGAAAGTGAAGATGCTAAAATATTTTCATGAAAAAAGTTGAGGATTATTTTCTGGATAAATAGATAGTCTTCTTATAGTTTTTTGTCAGTGCTTAGAGTGATCCTGTTGAGGGGAGGAAGACCCCTTTTTTGTTGCCTGTGACATTTTCATGGGCATTTTTTCATATAGGTGTCAGTATTCAGTTTGGCTTTTCTGTAAGCTTTTCTAGGCCCCATAAGATTAAATGAGGTGCGTACAATTCAAACTTGGGATCTCCTGAAAACCATCTTACCCCTTTACCACTTTAGTGAGGCCTCAAGGACAAGTCATCTTTTTTCTTTCATAATCCTTATTTTTTACCAAGGTGAACTTATGCACTCTCAGTCTCAGGTTTTGAGGTAGACTATTATCGTGATGGTTTGATTTTTGGTACCTCCAAAGAGATTCATGATTACGAAAGAAACTCAGCCTTGGTGGAAATGAATTTGAATGAATAATTGTTTAACTTTATTTCAATAATAAAAAAAAAAATTAACTATAACAACTCATTCTCTGTAGAAGTAGTCCTTTCTTTAGTACACTTTTGTTTATTCTGTTTGATGGAGGACTTAGCAAAGACAACAGGGATCCCAATATTCGGTCTATTTTTATTACAACTATAATTGAAAAGGACTTGATACTCCATTGCTCCTCTTTCCATATAAAAAGTGGTTTTAATTTTACCATCACACAAACTCCGGCTGTTTGGAAGGGAAGAAAAAAGACTTCAACAGCCGAAATTAGTAACTGGGAAGAGAGAAAGAGAGCCACACACGTGGGGTCTAATGGCATATCATATCCTTTCTAGTACAAAGACAAAAGCATAGATGTAGTCTTAAGTTCATTCTTCCAAATGGTCAAATAAATTAATAAGATAGGAGTAGCGATCAATTGATTCCATATTGTTAAGCACCGAACATGGTATGCCCCTCTAAAACTTGAGTGGAGGCTTTGAATCATATCATCTTAAGAAATTGTATGTATGGTCTTGTGAGAGTAACAAAGTGTGTTGGAAAACATAAGAGATTGCTGATGAGCCTCCAGTGAAGGGATATTGTTCGATTTGTCCTTTTGGGTTGCACGTATATGTCCTATACACCTCTTCTTTTAAAAGATACTTAGCGTCCTAAACTCACTGTTCTTATTGTTTATCTCCAACTACCTAGGTTTCAACTAACATAAACCCTTCCGAATATTCCTCCTTGTCCTGGATACCATCTCACCAACTGGGTGTCTGTGTTTTGTCTTGGAGGCAGTGATGTGCATTAACCATAACCAATTAACCAATCTCTTCTCTCTTTGCTTGCATCGGACTAAGTCAATCCTTGTTATGGTATATGGCTCATATTGAGAGTAAAAGGACAGACAAGTACTAGACGGTACGATGAGTATTTTTATAATTTGGTTATATCCATGGTTATTATAAATATTCTCATATATAACCCTATTTCAGACATAGTGAAAGTTTGAGCCATTGTTTCCATGGATGTATGCATATTGTCGAACCACGTAAATCTATATGTTCTCTTCTTATTTTCTTTCACTAATATTTTAATCACCATTGTTACATGAATCACAACATTCCTAGTGATAATTTGGTGGGGGAAACTTTGAGGGTAATTCAGGTAGTTTGACTTTAGGTTTATTCCCAAATGGTCATCAATTCGAGTCATTTTAGGATTAGTGGAGGATTTATCCTATCTTAACTTCAGGTCCCTATGAGATTAGTCGAGGTGCAAGCAAGTTGGTCTGGATCCAACTTTTCGAGGAGGTATATGGATTACTCAAGTGGAATACACTTTGAGCTTGGTGAACACCGTATGATTGATAGACAGTCTAAGATAGTAGAGGAGGAGGAATTAGTTGCATACTCTAATTCTTCCCACTATAAGCGAATCCCTTTTTCCCAAAGTTCGAATAGGGGAGAAAAAGGATCCGGGAAAGATGTTAAAAATCGTCGCCGCCGATAAAATGGCCTTGGGGAATGTGGGGGGTGGGGCAAGTGACCCAAAAGCTCCATGTGAGGGCAAATAAAGGCACACCGCAATTGATTCCATCATTTCTATCAGATTCATTCACCCCCCCCCCCCTCTTTAATATTATGTGTGTGACTCCCATTTTACATCTCATATCTTGAGGGCATACCAATGATTTGTAATTTTTTATTTCTATGTAAATTTGTGGGGAAGTTGGTTCATTCATTGGAGAAGGCCCACTTGGGAAAAATCAGGCTGAGGCCCAAAGGCCATAAGGAGATGGTTGGGTGGTGGTGAGAGAGGAGAGGCAGACAATGGAACTTGGGAAGGTTGGGGGGGTGACCCAACCATAGCCATACATTAGATATGAGGCTATCCATAATCTCATCATCTCTTTCTTTTAGCCATCCCAATTAATCACCACCACCACTACTATTACTATCTCCTCTTCTACTTCAAATTTAGAAGCTTGTGAAGAGGATTTCCCAACTGCCTTGCCACTCCTTTTGCTACTATGGCCTCGGCTACTCTCTCTGTAGCCAAACCCTCTCTTCAGGTTCTTACGTCCTTACTCTTCTCATTACTACTGTTTTATGTTCTCATTGTTGCGGTACTAGTGACTTAATGATACTCTCTACTTTGTTCAGGTGAATGGGAAGGGATTTGCAGAATTCTCCGGATTCCGCAGCTCCTCAGCTTGTGTTTCCTTCAACAGGAAAACTTCTGATGATTTATTTTCTGTCGTTGCCTTCCAGACTTCTGCTGTGAGTTCTAACCTTTGCTTTCTTTTGCTCTGATGCTCTTCGGAGAAAAGAGATGCATGTGTTGTGTGTTGTTTTTATTCGGTGTATGAACTAATGTTGGATGATTGAAAGGCAATTACCTGTATTGATTGTGACTATTCAAACACAACAATGATAACCCAATTGCTAAGATTGGTGTCTAATGTAATGGATGGGAAGACAAGGCTTAAAGGAAGATGGGGTCATTACTGAATTATGATTATCCTGTTAATGTTCTTTTTCAGAAACTTATCCATACATTCTATGTTCAGCATCTCCTTTTTGTAAGGGTGTGGCTGATAATGTATACCTGCATTGAGTGATACAATTGAACAGACACTTACGGCATTAATGATTCTAATTTTTAGACATCAAAGATGGAACCCATGAAGCATTTTCATATGATTTGAGTAAGCATTGGTGTATTTTTATGTTATGTTGGTCTGGGAATATGTATATTGTTGCTGCTTGTATTGGGGATGGCACTAGTGATTTATGAATTGTGATTGTAAAGGTGGGAAGCAACAGTGGGGGATATAGAAAAGCAGTAGCAGAAGCAAAGCTAAAGGTGGCAATAAATGGATTTGGGAGGATTGGGAGGAACTTCTTGAGGTGCTGGCATGGCAGGAAGGACTCCCCCTTGGATGTTGTTGTTGTCAATGACACTGGAGGTGTCAGGCAGGCTTCCCACCTCCTCAAATATGACTCCATCCTCGGCACCTTTGATGCAGATGTCAAGGCAGTTGGTGATGATGCCATCTCTGTGGATGGCAAGATCATCAAGATCGTATCCAGCCGCAACCCCCTTGAGCTCCCTTGGGGGTAAGTAATAATGCTAATCACCACCATCAAGTTTTTTTTCTCAAATGGACCGATTAGCATTCAGATTCATGATGTTGATGGTATTTGTTACATGTTCCAGGGAATATGACATTGATCTGGTGATAGAAGGGACTGGGGTGTTTGTGGACAGAGATGGTGCAGGCAAGCACATCCAGGCAGGGGCCAAGAAGGTGCTCATCACTGCACCAGGAAAGGGTGACATCCCAACCTATGTTGTGGGTGTCAATGCAGATGAATACAATCCTGATGAGACCATCATCAGCAATGCTTCTTGCACAACCAACTGCCTCGCCCCCTTTGTCAAGGTCCTCGACCAGAAGTTTGGTAATTTTGCATACCCCTTTTTAGTCTGCTTGTCACCATGGCCTTCCCTCCATTGCTTTGAGTAATGAGAACTGAAAAAGAAAATCATGGCAGGAATCATCAAGGGTACCATGACAACTACTCACTCCTACACTGGAGACCAGAGGCTCCTTGACGCCAGTCACCGTGACCTTAGACGTGCAAGAGCTGCAGCCCTGAACATTGTGCCAACATCCACAGGAGCAGCAAAGGCCGTCGCCCTTGTCCTCCCAACACTCAAAGGCAAGCTCAACGGCATTGCTTTGCGTGTGCCCACCCCAAACGTCTCTGTTGTGGACCTTGTTGTTCAGGTGTCCAAGAAGACATTTGCAGAGGAGGTGAATGCTGCATTCAGGGAGAGTGCTGAGAAGGAGCTGGATGGTATTCTCTCTGTGTGTGATGAGCCCCTGGTTTCAGTTGACTTCAGGTGCTCTGATGTGTCCTCAACTGTGGATTCATCACTGACCATGGTGATGGGAGATGACATGCTCAAGGTGATAGCCTGGTATGATAATGAATGGGGTTACTCTCAAAGGGTGGTGGATTTGGCTGATATTGTTGCCAACCAATGGAAATGATGAGTGGATTTGGGGATCGTAGATGTTGCTCATCAGCATTGTTGGGGTTTTTTGTTTTTGTTTTTTTTCATTCCTGTTATAAATTTAGCGTTTGTTTTTGGGAAGAAGTTATGATGAGAATGTGAAACATTTTCTCCTGTATGTTATTATGCAATAAGAATTCAGTTCTATCATTGAGAGTTCTCTGTGCCACATCTCCTTCTTTCAGTTCAGAAGCATAGACTGCTGTTGAAAAGTTGATTAAAATTATTGCTTAATCCTGATCAAATTCAATTCGGATTAGCATATTTTTCAATTTCCTCAAAACCAACCAAGGATCAAAATATTAATAATCACGGATATATCGGTGGATATTTTGATAAAAATGATGATAAGCGAAATTAGAAAAATTTGAAATTAATGAAATCTTTTATTGACCCATAAAAAATACGTAAATAATGATATCTGGCTTATTTGAAGACGATATTCATTATAATTTATCGATAAATTACATTACAATAATATTTTAAAACCAAAATGAATACTGGTGTGATTTAATTATATTATTTGATGAAGGGATTCCCATTTTGTTGAAGATAATATTTAAAACAAAGATCTTCAAAATATTGAGATAAATCACAAAGAAAAAATAATTTGAGAGTCAAATGGAGTTTGGATGTGGATGGATGAATTTATAAAGAAATTGTATGATTTTAAAGGTATTTATAGAATTTTTTGGAATCAAAATAGCTATTGAATTGTCAAAAAACCATTGTGATTTAATTATAACCGTTGAATTTGATTTTGGTTTAAATATGATCATTGGATCATCATATATCATTTGGAAATCCCAATCTAAGCAGTTAGGTCAATTTGAATTTAAAATGGCTGTTGGATCAAAATAAGAGCCTTTTGATGCTTTAAAAAAGCGGATAAAATGCGGACCTTTAAATCAAAGCGATGCCAATTTGGGCGTCAGTTGTCGGTCAGTCGAAAAGGAATGATCGATATTTTGAAAATATCGACGATATATCTCCAATATTTACTGACATTTTGATGATATTTAACCGGAAATTCCAACCCATGCGACCGTGAGATACACTTTCGATATTTCGACGAAATACCGATATTTAGCAATGGCGATTTTTATGATATTTAGCCAATTTTTCAGTTGGCAAAATCTTACTGGTACCAATTGATATCCGATATTTCAACTATATATCGACCAATAAAACCGATATTTGGTTCCTTTAGTTGAATGTGTTAAAATTAAAAAACTACTTTAACATTGAGGGGTAGTTCAGTTGATCTAAGGCCTTGAGGTTTACTCAATGATCATCGGTTTGAGTCCCCTCAAGGCAAATAAAGATTTACCTAATCCTTAACTTCAAGGACCCCGTGAAATTAATTGAGGTACGTACAATCGGATCGAACAGCCATAGTTATCAAAAAAAAAATTAATAGAGTTAGCGTCACTTAATCAAGGACGACAATCTTGTTAAAAGAATAAAATATAATATTTAATAGAATCTCAACATCAGTGTTTACTTTTTTGTTGTGTCATCCAATCTAAGTACCTATAATACATGAACTGTATGGGAACAATGCCCCGAATGAAACCATGTGAGGAAAATATGCACATCATAAAATATTCAGAGGCTCCTTAATTTTCTGTCTAAAAATCACTATTTTCCTTCTAGAACAACCAGTGTTTCTTCCTTGGCTTATGCTGAATTGGAGCATCTGCACGACAAAGAAGTCAAATTTTAAAACCATTGAAATCACTTAAACCTTTTGAGGGCCGCACGCATATTAATTAGAATCAAGTTCAGTATGATACGAACCTTTGATTTCATATAGTGAGTTGTAATGTACCTCAGACCAGAAACTCAACCACAGCTCTATATCAAGAAAAAAGGAAGGTGTAAGAAGATAGAGTTAATAGAAACGACACAAGTATGCTTCCCAGATAAGTTAACTATCTTGAAGATGGAGACTACTAACCCCCCAAGCACTTATAATAGATTATAAGATTGTGCATGATCTAAGTGACCAAAATCCAAGTACACTACAAGTGCATGTTGATATGAAAGATGGACCAAGGAACATGATGGGGCACGATTTGGTAGCCTTTTTCTTCCATTTAAGTTAAATGGATGCTAGCAAATCAACACATCTGGCACCAGGAGCTTACTAGGGACTAGGGAGTAAGAGGATTTCCAGGATGTTAAGGATTAGTCTCCTAATTCATTTAGGGTTCTTTTTCTTATCTCTTTAGTCTTCTAATTCGACTCTAACTTTGTTTCATTTTTTTGTCATAACACTAGAGTATAAATATGTATGTTTCCTCCTTTGTAATTTAATGAGAATCAGAGTATTCATTTTCTCTTAATATGGTATCACAACCATAGAAGAGTTTGAGAATACTAGCGTTAAGGTTTGGCCGTATAGTCAATTCCGGCCAGTATCGCGACCGTGTCCATAGTTATTTAAAGTATGAGGCGCAGAAGTATAAAAACCTCTTGGGGCCTTGAGGCACTAGGCGTACTTGGCGCGGGGCACATTTGAGAGTGCCTCACATCTGAAATAAAAATTCTTTATCTAAGTAAATATTGTCTATAATTTTCATTTAATAATAAAATATAATAAAGTAAAAGATATCAAACATAAAAATCAAACATTAATAGTGCTCGTATCATACAAACATTCAAAGTTCCAAAACAAAATTACGACATTAATAGTCTTTAGATAGTGTGACACAATTGTTGGAGTTGGTGTTTTGCCAAACAACTTAAAATGTTTTAAAATTTTGTTCTAATTGTTTCATAATTTTACATAATTTTTTTTTCTATTTTTCATTAATTTTCAGATTTTTTTTCCTATTTTGTACATTATTTTTCTGAAATTTCCCTTTTTTTTTTCAAAGTTTAATTATTTTTTTTCTTGTTTTTAAGAATTTTATGAGGATGTTTAAAATTTTCTAAAATGTTTTAAATCTTTGCTCTAATTGTTTCTACTTTTTTTAGAATTTTTTTCACAACAAAAATAGGAAAACTGGAAAAAAAAAAAAAACCTCTTGGAATCTTTTTCTTCTTCTTTTTTTTTCAATCAGCTTTGAAAGTGTATTTGAGGGGGTTTTTTGAGGGTTTTAGGGTGCAATCTGAGTAAGAGGGTTTTTTTCATTCTTAGGGTCCAGATACATAAACGGCGTCATTTTGGTCGCTAGAAACCCAAAACGATGTCGTTTTGGGCGTCTTTTTTTTTTTTTTTTCTTTAAACCAGGAACCTCAAAACGATATCGTTTTGGGGTATTCTGATTTAAAAAAAATAAAACAAGAACCACAAAATGATGTTGTTTTAGGGTGTTCTAATTTTTAAAAAAACAAAAGAACAACCCAAAATGACGTCGTTTTGGGTTGGAAATCGAAGCCTGGCTCCCCTTCTTCTTCCCGGCCTTGAAGCGCTATAGTTCTCCTGACGCCCGCGGCTTAGCGCCACTCTTCTCCGACACCTTTTCTCCATCTCCGATGGCCAAAAAAGCAAAAAAAAAAAAAAAAAAAGAGGAAGAAGAAGGGGAAGAAGGAGAAGGAGAGGAAGGGCGTACTTGGTGGTGGTGGCGCCTCTCACCCTTGCGCCTCACCTGAAGCAAGGCGTTTTCACCGAGAGTGGTGGCACCTAAGCTTTAGGTGCGCCTCAGGCGTGCCTTTCATAACTATGACCATATCACACTCCTGTCGCGTTACAATCGTTATAAAACCTCACAGAAGCCTAAGCCGTCGTTGGAAAACCTTGCCGCTGGCAACTTTTTCCAAAGAACTCCATTCCAGTCAACAAGCACACCTACAGGATCGTCTCTCTCAACTCTATCCTTCAACAATGTTGTCTGCCGCTAACGAGCCTATCCAGCCACTCCACGCACCTCGTCGTCGTCGGAAAAGCCTTCATTTCCCACTTTTTCTCTCCAGTGACTGTTTCTAAGCTATTTTGCCGCTTGAATCTCCTTTATTTTTGTGTTTTCTAAAGCTCTATGACACCTTCAGGACCTTAGGAGCTGTTTTTGTTGATTCTATTGACCTTTTGCTAATTTCTCATCTCTATGGCTGAAAAAGGTAAGACTTTTAATTCTTTTGTATCTAGAACACCTATGATTACCTTGGATAAACTTACGGGGAACAAAAATTATAGGTCATGGGCGAACTCGGTGGACCTTAGGTTTATTGGTAATGGTTGTAAGGATCATCTTACTACTACAGACACAGGTATTCCCGAAGATAAACGTACTCAGTGGAAAAAAATCGATGCTTTACTATACAATATTCTTCGGCAATCTATTGATGCCAAAACTCTATATAATATTAGGGCCTATAAAACACTACACTCTCTCTCTGGAATCGAATTGAAGAAAGCGTACACTAATAATGATATTCAACGTCTCTACCGAGTAATATCCTCCATTGCTAATTTGAAACAGCCCCGTATGGATATATCTTCTTATGGTGGACGAATGTTTGCCCTTAAGGATGACCTTGTATCTATCTTGCCAAAGTCTACTAATGCTGAGACTTCACAGTCAAAGATGGATTGAGTATTTATGATCATTCTTCTGCTTAACCTCAGGCCAGATTTTGAGAACATCTAGGAACATATACTCATTAGAGCAGTTATTCCAAACTTTGATGAGGCTCTTGCTCGGTTACTTCGCCATACCTCCACTGCCACTCAGTCAATGCGATTTAAGATTACATTGAATACTTCTATGATTGTCTCTCAATCTCATTCTCGAAGTGATTCCAAAGGTGGACGTAGTAGCAACAAGGGTAGAAGACAATGTCCTCAATGTACATACTGTCATAGGCTTGGACACACCTGTGATCGATGTTATCAGTTACATGGCCGACCTCCCCGTACTGCTCATTTGGCTCAGACTTTTGATCATTCAGTCGGTTTGAGCTCAGTCTCGAAGGAGCTCATCACACCTCAGGTGTCATTCACTTACACGACGAATGTAAGTACCTTCGTCTCACTCAAACGTGAAATCTTCCTCCATTGTACATTTGCTTAGGCCGATAAATGTCTCTGCTTGCCTTACACATTCATCTACACCTTGGATCCTTGATACTGGAGCCTCTGATCATATCTCTGGTGATAAAGACTTTTTTTCTTCTCTTACCTTTCCATCTCATTTATCCACTATTACCTTAGCTAATGGTTCTCAAACCATAGCTAAAGGCATTCTTCGACTTGTCCCTCCACCCTTGTCACTTTACCTGCATCTTTTATGTTTACGATTTAAAGCTTAATGCTTATTTTTTTCATTAGTAAGTTGACTCGTAACCTTCATTGTGTACTTACTTTTTCATACAACTCTGTAACCTTGCAAGACTAGAGTACGGGGAAGACGATTGGCATAGGACATGAGTCACAAGGCCTCTTTCACCTCAGCTCGCCTCTTTGTTCCACTGCTTGCACTTCCATGAAAGCTCCTCTCCACTTCCATAGTCGTCTCGATCATCCAAGTCTCTCTAAGTTTCGGAAGCTGGTTCCTCATTTTTCCGGTTTATCTTCGCTTAAGTGTGAGTTGTCAGCTTGGGAAACATACTCGTGTCTCGTTCCCACAGCGTTTAGATCCTCGGACAAAGTCTCCTTTTGAGATTGTCCACACTAATGTTTGAGGTCCTTCTAGGTCTACATCTATTTTAGGATTTCGTTACTTTGTTACTTTTATAGACGATTATTCTCGATCTACTTGGTTATTATTAATGAAAACTCGAGCTTAGTTATTTTCTATCTTTCAAAAATTTCATGCTGAAATTCACACTCAATTCAATACTTCTATTCGTATTTTAAGAAGTGATAATGCAAATAAATATTTCTCTATGCCTTTCTCTTCTTATATGTCTTCTCATGGGATTCTTCACCAATCCTCTTGTACTTACACTCCTCTATAGAATGGAGTGGCTGAGCGTAAGAACCGTCATTTAGTTGAGACAACTAGCACTCTCCTCCTTCATCATAAGGTTCCTTAAAGTTTTTGGGGGGATGCTATCTTAGCTGCATGTTATTTGATTAATCATATGTCATTCTCTGTTCTGCATGATCAGATTCCTCATTCTGTCTTGCTACCTAATCAACCTCTTTTACTTTCACTCGCAAATTGTCTTTGGTTGTATGCATTTTGTTCGTAATGCTCTTGCGTGAGAGACAGGCTCTGAAATTTAAAGCCGCAAGTGTGTCTTCTTGGGTTATTCTCCCCTTCGAGGAGGGGTTATCTTTGTGTCTCGGTGTCATTTGCTTGTCTTTGTGATGTCACACGAGGATTCCTCCTCCTCTACAGCGCGTCCTCCTGTTTTGGATGTCTTATCTATTCCTCTTGTCTTACCATCTCCAGATTTCCCTTCTCCACCTACGGATGTCGTGACTCGACCACTTTAGGTGTATACTTGCCATCCTCGTCCTCCTATAGGGCCTCTTGTTGAATCATCTTCTATGCTACATTCATCTCCTGATCCTTTTTAACCTTCTGATGATCTATCTATTGCCATTCGGAAAGGTACCCGCTCTACTTCTAACCTACATCCTGTTTATAATTTTCTCAGCTTTCACCATTTATCTTTACCCTACTTTGCCTTTGTTTCCACCTTGTCTTTTGTCTCTACCCCAAAAAGCACTAGCGAGGCTCTCTCTCATTCGAGCTGAAAACAAGCAATGGCTGAGGAAATGAATGCTCTTTACTCCAATGGCACATGGGAACTTGTCGCTCTTCCTCTTGGCAAGTCTCCCATTGGTTGTCGTTAGGTTTATACAGTAAAGGTGAAACCTGATGGCCAGGTTAATCGGCTTAAGGCCTGTTTGGTTACTAAGGGGTACACTCAGCAATATTGCTCAGACTATTATGATACTTTTTCTTCGATAGCCAAGATTGCCTTTGTTCGTTTGCTTCTTTCTATGGCTGTTATGCGTTCATGGTCCCTTTTTCAGCTAAATATCAAGAATGTCTTCCCTCATGGTGATCTCGTTGAGGAGGTTTATATGGAGAAATCACCTGGTTTTGTTGCTCAGGGGGAGTCTGGTTTGGTATGCAAGTTATGACGTTTCTTATATGGTCTGAAACAGCCTCCTGGAGCTTGGTTTAGTCGGTTTAGCTTAGTGGTTTAGAAGTTTGGCATGATTTGAACCATTTCGTTTTTTATTATCATACATCTACTAGACAGTCATTTACTTGATTGTTTATATGGATGACATTATTATTACAGGTAGTGACCAAGATGTCAGAAACTCAAACAACACCTGTAAAAACCTAGGTAAATTTGAATTTTTTCGAAAAATGACAAAACGGTAAATTGTCGCTACAATACAGGTTGTAAACCTGAAATTTTTCTAAATCTCGGATGATAAAACGGACCTCACCATTGCATTAGGTCTCCTCAATCCCCAGTTAGGGCAATTTGTTGGTCGAATAATTGAATTTTCCACGTTTCGAGACGTCGGGCGAGTCGGCGACCCAACGGGATTTTAAGAAAAAAATCTCGAAAGTGGAAAATAAATTAAGTAAAGTTAATTTAAAATAAATTGAATTTGAACCGAGATGAAATAAATTGTTTCGGGACAAAAAGGGACCCGGACCAGTTGCGGACACGTGGCGCGATGTGGGCCAAGTCTTTAAGACTTAAGTCAAAGGTAGAAAATTAGATTGGAGGAGGAAAATAGCATATTTTTGATGGAAAAAGAAAAACTGTAGAGAGAGAGGGAGAGAAAAGAAAGAAATCCAAATTTCTCTCTTCAATCTACGGAGTTCGATCGGTCGGAATTCGTCGAGGCAAGAAAGAAAGTTCATCTACTCAACGAAGGTTACGCGTGGGTACCGAAAACACAGGATTTCACTGAGGATTCAAGTAAGGAGTTCGCGAAATCAAAGGTTTCGGGGTTTAAGAAGTGTTCACGGGACTTCCTAGAGTTTCTTCTATGCTCTAAGAGGTAGAACTTCTTCCTACTTTGGTTTATTTTCCACTCTAAGGGCTGTTTGGTTGTGTTTTATGCTCTAAGGGGCTGTTTGGCTGTGTTTTGCCCTAAGGGGCTGTTTGACAAAATTTTGGGGATGTGGGAATAGTGTCATGTTTTTGACCCTATACACTGTCCAGCTTTTGGGACAGATTTTCGGTTGGGAAAAAGAGGGAATTTGGGCTAGTGTTCTCATGTAAATTATAGTTGCATCTGTAAACTTGATGTAGGCTTTTGAATCACCCAAATTGGACCTATATAGCTCAAGTTATAGTCCATTTTCCGGGACTACCACAGGTTGCCTTGTTTTGATCCTATATATTGTCCAGATTTTGGGATTGATTTTTGGTTAAGAAAATGAGGGAATTTAGACTAGTGTTTTTCATGGAAATTATAGTTGCATATGTAAACTTGATGTAGGTTTTTGAATCACCCAATTTGGACCTCTACAACTCAATTTATGGTCCATTTCCCGAGACTGCTACAGCTTAGGTTGGTTAATGGTTTGTGTCCAGATTTTGGGATTGTTAGGGGACTAGTTTCTGAACTGGGTTCTAAACTATTATGTGGTCTCTTATGGCTTGTTGTATGGAATGTTTTGTGGGCATCTCCATGCCACAACTGGGTCTTGAGAATCAAGTTGTCATTGCTTGAGTTTGAGTGACATGCTTGGTGGTAATTGATTAGAGGTCAATATGTGTGTCCTAATGTATTGACATGTGATGAGTTTGTGTATGGATAAAGTCATTACATGGCTTGTTTAACAAACTATTTGTGGACATGTTATGTGATTTGACCCTAGAAGGATAAAGTATGTCATTGCTTGATTGGTGATGACTTGTTGATGTTGATATATGTGTGTGCAAATATGTTGACATGAAATGTGTGATCGTTTGGAAATTTTATGCTGATTGATATAATTGTCCATGGTGCATGGGTGATATGCATGAGTAGAATTGTTCATATAGTATTCATCATATATGTGACATGGTATAGGCATGAAATGGCACATTGCATTGCATATGCACGGGGATATCGCATGAAATGGGTGTGAATGTATGATTATAATCAACACTGCATTTGGTGTTTGATTGGGTGGGCTCGGTATGGTGGGATAACGTCCAATAGGGTCGAACGGTTGTATACATGAAAATGAAAATATGTGTCAGGTAATAGCAAGTAGGGATAGATACCCCCTCAAGTGAAAGCCCCGTTATTTTTGGTTATACATATGTGTCCAACAGTGAAAGCCCGTGAAAGTGTAGGAAGGCGTGAGAAGCCTGCAGTGAGACCCCGAAAAATTCGCTACCCACAAAAAAAAAACACATGGTTTTGAATATAAATAATCATTGAGGTGTAACATCCAAAAATCTTTTGATTTGAAAACAAATGAAATTGTTTTGTAAAATGATCATTGGATGCAGTCTCGAAATGATGGATTTTATCACGCATGAGCTTTGACATTGTGTGATAGAAGTCGGTAAGAACTCGAGTGTGATGGGAGTCGGTAAAGACTCGAGGCATGGTACATGGTTGAGTCTCATCTCATCTCATGACATGTAGAATTCCAACCTAGGATTGCATAATCTTGTTTGAAAACAAATGAAATTGTTTTGTAAAATGATTATTGGATGCAATCTAGAAATGATGGATTTTATCACGCATGAGCTTTGGCATTGTGTGATAGAAGTCGGTAAGAACTCGAGTGTGTTGGGAGTCGGTAAGGACTCGGGGCATGGTACATGGTTGAGTCTCATCTCATCTCATGACATGTAGAATTCTAACCTAGGATTGCATAATCTTGTTTGGAATGTGTGAATTGTGGAACATGACCGTTATGTCTTGACTTAGGTGGGAGTAGTCTTAGGAAGTTTATTCCTCTTGGGCGTGGGTTACCTATGTAATGAAACATTTTGGTGCGGGATAGACGCTAGTGGATGGCCTTTCGTTCGGGCCCATGATTGTGGACGTAGACATGTGGCGCTGATTCTGGATTTGTAAAATATTTTGGAACAATCTTGTTCTAATGTGTAATATTTGTAAAAGTGTTGTAATTAAACTCTTATGAATTGTTTTAAATATAATTTTATATGTTTTAAATGAACATGGATAAATGGACCATGTGTGGTCATTTTTACTCATAAGTGGACCCGGTGAGGTCATTGTATTATATTGGGCCCCGGATGGGCCATGTTACTATGTTTTGTACAGGTTGGATTTTGGATGAAACTACCGTCTGAAAGGGTATGTCCGATTTTGTTAAATTATGGATCATTAAATGGGACATAACGGTCGTGTCGGTCACCCAGATAACCAAATTTTATTAGGTTGACGGTTGGTCAACGGACCCCCGGGTTTTGGGGCGTCACAACACATCTTCGATACTTTAGACCAAGACTTGGGGGCTTCGAGTATTTTCTACAGCGATGTGAGTAGCTTGGTCACAATTAGAAGTGGTTATTTCTCGGATAAAGTATACCTTGGATGCCAGCGAGATCTTGGTATTTTAGGCGTAAGCTTGTAAGACGCTCCTATAGATCGAATGTAACACATGCCGATCGAAAGGCTTCCTACGAGATCGGGGAGATACTCGGCGACTTGTGAGGAAACTAAACTATCTCACTATCACTCGGCCTAACATTTCTTTTCTTATGAGCGTAGTAAGTCAGTTCCTATAATCACCTTGTGATAGCCATTGGAATGTTGCAATTCGCATTCTCCGTTATGTCAAAGGAACACCAGGTCAAGGGGTATTGTATGAGAACAAAGGTCATACCCAAATTATTGGCTCCAATGATGCAACCCCCGGATAAACGTTACATTGGTGTTTGAAGCGCATATTACAGTGGTAACATGAGCGTAAAGCAGTGTAGTAGTAAATCTAATGTTGAAGTGGGTATCAGCTTCATGGCCTTAACATAACTGGAACTCTATAAGTTAAACATATCTATCAAGGCTAAGATTTTAGGAATGATGGAAACGGATGACTTCGCTGGCGATAATCAAGCCGCCTTGCATATTTTCATCTAACCAGTTTCATGAGAGGACTAAACATCAGGAAGTGGATTACACTTTATCGAGAGAGAATATGTGGGATCGTATTCTACAGTTTTGTCCCGACTCTAATAACCAGCTATGGATATCTTTGCTAGATCTTAAAGGATTAAGGATGAAGTACATAAATAATGACAAAACTTGGTGGCTTTTTCTGAACTATATGCTCCAACTTGAAAGGGAAGGTCATTAAGGATTGGTCTCTAATCCGACTTGGGATTCTTTTTCACTTCTCTCTTTGAAGTCTTACAATTAGACTTTATAGCTTTCTGTTTGTGCCTATGGCTGGTATAAATATGTATGTTTCTTCCTTTATAATTTAATGAGTGAGTATTTCTTTTCTCTCAACATGCCTGGGGATATATAAATTCTGGCATGCCTTACTGACTGGCCAAACTTTGGGGAAGACATGCAGGAAGGAGAAAACAGGCTAGATTTATTTGGCAAAATTGGGGCCTTTGTGCGTGTGTGTGTGTGTGAGAGAGAGAGAGAGAGAAAGAAAGAGAGATTCAACATGGGGAGGGGAAAATAATTCTTTACTGTCTTACCTCGTTTGGATTTTGTTTTGAGGACCATTTCGATAAACAAGTATCTAGATGAGGAAGTCCAGAGCATCACTCTTTACCTGTTCACATACCTCGATGGATCAAATTCTTTAGCTCACAGAAGTATTAGAAATGACATAATAAATTAAAATGATAACAAATAAATGAAGCTAAAGCGGTACCGGCAGAATAATTTAAGAAACAAACAAAAAAGGTCAACAAATGTAGGTTTCCTCCATACAAGCAAGTATATATCTAATACTAGCTGCATTGGCATCAGCGTCATCTTCCACTTGCAAGAGGAAAAAAAAAGGAAGTGGAGGATTCAGTAGTTATCTGAGAAATATCAAATGGACACTCTCTTATTCATTAAAATTTTTGATGGACAAACAGCACAAAAATATGGAAACGAAAAAGCCCGAATGAGATACCTAAAGTATACAGGGAGCTGAAGGCATGATCTCTTTCCTCAGAAAAAATGGAATATCTTGGTTGGTTGACACAAATGTTTTTAAATTTTATCATTGTCCCATGGATTGTATTCAAAAACCCACTAACAGCTATCTATAGTTTTGGATACAACGTCGTAATATCTAACATTTCATGCATACACAGGTACTGTTCATCTCAGCCAGATTAGACTTCATTTCTGTATGCTAGCTCTAAGAACTCGGCAACGAAGAATCTATTAAATCTTTAGACCAATACAAATTTCAAATCATGAGGTTAAAGAAATCCAGAAGCTTGTGAAATAATACAGATGATAACCAGAATCAAATATGACATATGAAATGAATTCCATATAATGAAAATCTGATTCAAGTTAATTCCAACAAAGGAGGGCAGCAAGCTGCTCAGTTGACCTGACAAATTCTTCCAGTAAAGCAGTGGAAATAACCTGTGAGGGTATAAGAAAAGTCCCAGTCAGTTGTTTCAAAGACCCAACATTTTCCAGACGGTTTAAATCCTGCCTCCAGTTGACTCTGAAATGAATTCATACCAGTATTTTTCTACTTATTGAAACACAAAATTCTCCCAAATATCACAGTAATCAATGAACTTAGAGAGAGAGAGAGGCCACCTATCAGCTACAACTTGTAAAAGTAACATGATCACCCCCATTCACCAGATCTGCATCAAACAGAAAGTTAGAGAGGCACAAATAGAAATCACTGTAACAGCACATATGAAACATTCTAAACATAGTATAAATAATCTAACTAAGTGTACTTAATTCACATTAAAATGATGAAAGGAAAAACATAAAACAAAACAATCCTACTTAGCCATCTTTTTGTAATAGCGTTTGTACTTCATTGAGACATAACCTTCTATATAGAATCGGTAGTCCTTTAGCTGTGGAAGAGTATAATACAAAACAAGAATGAGTTGGCATTTTCATCAAATCTAGCCAAACTAATTAATGAAAGAATTTTTTATCAGGCTGGATTTATAACAGCTGGGTACTATCATCTGAAGGACTAATTTAGCAGGTCAATTTGATTCATCAGTCTTTCAACTATTAGTAGTCATGTTCATGAATCTTCATTGATCATTCTGCTCTATCTAGGTTCACACATGGCATAGTATTTGATAGAAAATATTTTACATCTGAAGTTCAAAACTATATGGCTCCCATTTTTAGTTTAACATCACTGCTTTGTCTCTCTTAGGCTTCTTCTTCAATAATTGAATCTGATTCATTATCAGAGATGGGACACAGTACATGGAGAGTTAAATGAATATACCAGATCAATTTTACCATAGAACAATATTGAGTGCATGAAATTCTCAACAATTGGGGAGTTAAAACTTAAAAGCACCCTCAATGGTGGTGCCTCCTGCAACGACTACAAGATGCAAAAACATAAACAAAGAGGTTTATATCAAACCTATTTATCTGGAAGCATTTAAATACGAAATCCAGGAAAGACTAGGAGGTTATCCTTAAAAATGCCAAATTTGTTATTGGTGATGTGTGAGTCTGGTTTTGGAAAGTTTACCAGATGTGGAGGTGGCTTTGTGCATGGCGTATCCGACTTTGTTTAGCTTGGTTGTCCGAAAAGAGGCTTTGATCAGAGAGGTTTGGGACATATCAAATGAAGGTGGATGGACCCCTTGTTTTAGTAGGCCTTTTAATGACTGGGAAGTGACAGAGGTGGAGAATTTTCCGCATACAATTCAACCATGGAAGTTGATTGTCTCAAATAGGGAAAATAATTTGATCTTCCAAAAATTCTTCTGGGTATTTGTCAGTGAGCTAATGTGTAGGCGGGCAGCCACCTTTGAGTCAAGGCCTTGTCCTGCTCTTTCAGTTTGGAACCCTTTGGTTCCATTAAAGGTGGGAATTTTTGCTTGGGAGGCGTCTTAGGGAAAGGTGTTGACACTAGATCAACTCAAAAAAAGGGGAAGACCCTTAGCAAACAGATGCTACCTCTCGAGAAGAGGAAGAAATATTAGCCATCTTCTTGTGCCTTTAATACGCATCTTTAGAGTACTCTAGACTTATATTATTTCACTCGTTGGTATTGGGTGGGTCTTTCCTTTCTTAGATTCAGTGAGTTTCTCCTTAGCCAACCGTCACTCAAGTGAAAAAGAAACAAAAGAAAAGTGTGGAGGGTAGCTCCTTGCCTCTTTTGAATGATGTGAAAATGTTGAAAGAAATAAGTGGCCTTTGATAATGAAACCCATTCTACGTAATCTGAGATTAAAGAGTTCTTTGTTTGTAATTTTGGTCTTAGTCTACTTTTGTCTTTAGTAGGGACAAAACGGGAGTTTCTTGGATTTCTAACATGGATGGGTATAGATGATTTTTGGTTGGTGGGTTTCACAGCTTGGCTCTTTAGGCTGTGTACTGTACTACTCCAGTGTACTTTTGGGCAGCTTCTTGTGTACATGGTTAATACATGCACTGTTTTACCACCAATAAGTAAAAATAAAAAACAGAGGGTTTGTATCATGTACAATAGTTCCTCTCCATAATATCAGAAGACTTAGAATATTCTGCCCTGGTTTTATCAGTATCCGATGATCTGATATGCTATTCTTTGGGCTAATTTTGTTGTGATACGATAGTGGAAAAATAAAATTGGTTTATGGATGTTAGAGGGAGCTACTTAAGGTGACAACCACAAAATGAAACTACAGATTCTCATTAGTTACTTTCAGAGACATTTATTCTTGCAAAATAGAACCAGACAATCAAAACAGAAAAACCTTCCATACAAATTTGGAAATGACTGACCCATAAGGCCCTATCTTTTTGTGACACAAGGGAAGGTTTGATCTGTCACTTGATATCAATGTGGAGAGAGAACAGAAAGGTATCAATCATTATGACGTAGATGTTGGTTATAAGGGAGACATTGGTTCTAAATGCTTCAGTTCTGGAAGGATGAGCCATCCTTGGAAAATAATCTTGAAGAATATTTTGGGCTTTATTTGGAGAGAATTTCTTGTTAGGAAAACAAAATTGTATTAACAGTGCCAAATCACAGAAAAGGCACACTAAGTACATGGGACAGATTTAATTTGGACAACATGGCAACATTATTCTCTAAAATCCTTGCTAATATATAGAGGGCATAAAATGATTGTTCAGAGTGAAATTTCATCAGGATTTTCCACTCATGACAGAAGATTTAGTAGTAAGGGCCCCAAATCTAATCTCCAACCCCAAACATTAAGAACTAAAACTACCTAATTCTCCAAGACAAATTTATAATCATTTCAAAGGCAGTCTACCTGTTTCACAATGTCTTTGCGAACATGCTTGTGATATTCAGGTGACCTATACATCTGGTCTGAGAGTGCACGAAACTGCAGATAAAGGGGAAAAAATCAATAGATCTCTTGAAGGTTCAAGGTAGCATTTCCAATTTGCTTCAGAACTGCACAAACCTGACAATTGCCATCTCCAGAGACCTTCACTTCATATAACCTGTAAACATTTAGCCTGGGAAAAAACAATGAAACAAATTTATTCAGTCCAGTTGGAGAAACGAACGCACATATCCATAGAGAAAAATTTTGGCATGGTTTTAATAAAACAAACCAGTTGACTAACACTGTTTAAGAGAAAAAACACCAGGTGAAGTTAGATGATCTTGAAAAGATAAGGCACATGCCTTGATATTAGGTTCATGCAGACTCAAAAAGAGAGATTAATTCCTTAAACTTATCCAAGTTGAATAGCAAATAGAAAACATAGGCAGAACATTTCCAAGGTCAACTATGGAACAAATTGTAGAAAGGGAATGATCAACTTCAAATTGTCAAGGAAAAAGCTTAAGTCAAAATTTCAGCCTCTCCAGTTTGAGAAGTAAATTGAGAGGTTACATAAAATCTGATTAATTATTTGTTTTTGAAATGAGAGCCTCCATGTTTATAGCCATTCCCGATAAGTAATAACTCTATCCTTAAGATGGTTCAAACATGGCATGGTGATCAACAAAAACACCATTAAGGAGGAGTGGCTTGACTAAAACCAAAAGAGCTTAGGCTGAGAAAGTGAAGAAATGCATGAAAATCTTAAATGAAATGGAAAACAAGGTCCTAGGATAGAGATGAACATAGAGTCATGCAACCAACCCAAAACATCTAGGATATCAAGGGTTATTGTTTTGTGGTTATAGTTATCATTTGAAATTCTTTTTCTAACCATTCCAAAAAAGTAAAAAAGTAAACAAACAAACACAAACACACTGAGCAATCATATCAATATATTTTGGAAGAAAAGCTGAAATTTTTAGATTGCATCAATACTTCAAATATCATTTCAAACTTAATAATCAGGGTTCTATATTTTTTTTTTGTAGGCAGGAGGGGGTGACGAATGCGCAACGCCCAGGCAGGGGTTCTATATTTTATATTTTTCAATTTTCCTAATTTTAATCTTTTAATCATGTTTCCCAAAAAAGAAAATTCGTATTAGAATCATTTGATATTTTTTTTAGGAAATTCACCAATGAAGATATCTCTATGGAGCATTATGACTATCAAATATAGACATGCTTCTCTGATAAAAAAAATATAGACATACCTTTGCTGCAATCGTTGGTGATCTAAACTTGCATCACTCAAGTTTGGGATATAGAAGTTTATCCGTGGGACATGCTGAAATTTCAAGAAGTCAATTCTAGAAGAAATCAAAAAGTTTCTTTCAGTGACAAACAGGAAATTTAGACAAATGAAACCATATGAAATCAGCAAACAGAAGTATTTGGAATGCAATGATCATAAAAGTTGATCACAAGATAATGGAAGACATAATATCATGAAAACTCTTTTGAATAAGCAAACAGTAATGACCCCAACATTGAAGTAATGCAGAAGAATAAGAAAAGAAATGCACAAACAAGCCCACAAATTCTTCAGCACAAAGGATACAAGCTTTCTTCATTTATAAAGAATAAAAACCTAGACATTGCACAAATCTTGAGAATTCTTGGATAAGTCTTAAAAAGACATTATATCATCCTTTTAGTCCACAAACATACGCTGTATGCATGAAAGCAGAAACCCCACCACCTAATGGCCCTCCAAACAAACCCCCCATCCCCTACTCCCATGTTGGTCAAAACCATTTTTTTCCAATATATAATGCAAAAGGTAACATTTTCACTCCTCAAAGGAACCTAGACCTTACTCCAACAATGGAACAATTCAACTGATGATGGTATATGCTTTTTTTTTTTATAAGTGTACTGTATCATAAAAACAATCAAAGGTTCTTGAAAGCCATGCAAAAATGAACATAGGAACAAATGCAAGTGTCGATATTTGACATGAATTCAGATACAATCATTCATATAGACAGAGTAAGATGAATACTAGCTAGACATGTTTGTACATCATGGTTTTAAATACATAAATTGCATAAGGATATGGCCCGCTTTCTTTCACCTATAATTCAATAAATGAAACAGTGTCTTCATATTCTATGGCCATCCACCAACTTCAGAAAAATTTTCCCTACACAGATGCCAAATTTGGTGGAACCCATACATCCATCAAAACTTGACAGTTCAATCAAATGTATAGCAGTGGAGAGATGTTACAAATTTATTTCTGAAACAAATCATCTTAAATATCCTAGAGGCATTAAACAACAGAGGTTGATCTAACCCCATGAATCAAAGTAAAATGCTAAAAAAATGAAGGGATTAAAAAAGATCAAGTATCTTACAGGAACAGGTTCCAGACTGGAGAGGCGCCTACCAACTGCACCATCTAATTTAGCATACTCTTCCGACAATACAACAGCAATCATTCGGTCATCATCCAAATCCTGCTGACTGCTTAAGGAAGTTGAGCTTGAACATTCACCAAAGGCCTGCATTCCGTTGGTCATAGCCTGGGTAACAACAGACAATATGTCCACACAATAACAACAAAATGTCAACAACCGCTACATCTTATCTCCAGGTATACATCACGAGTAAAAAAAAAAAAGGAAAGAAAACCCAACAACCCCACAAACAAGAACCCATGAATAATCAACAAGATTGCCTCTTTCCTAGTTTATATGATCATAATACCATATTTCAGCCAAATCAACCATAAACAAGGAAGCTCATGATCATCCTACGATGTATTCCAGAACCACATCAACCCCTCAATCCCCCAATCAAATGGGGGCCTGAATCAACAAATCCTGACACCTAATCTTCAGCAACACAGAAAAAGCCAGGATCCTTTTCAAGGATCTAGCGCATCTGAGTGAGATTTGAGGCGCAACCAAAGCACAACTCACGAGGTGAAACGGCTTGGCTTATCATAGAAATCGAATAACTTCAGCTGATCCGTAGGGCCGAAAGTGAAATCATCCGTACACACACTGGCCTAACAATCCAAAAAAAGGAAACCGGTCCTAAATCCGTATCTACAGCTGAATGAATTCAACCCAGACGAATCAAATTGAAATGTACATCAACAAATCAGATAGAGAACCCAATTACCTCCGGTCACCGATCTCTACAAAGGATGTAGAATTAGATTTCGGTTTTTTTTCAGAAAAGAAGAGTTTTTTCTTGAATTATTTTTCTGCTTGCGTATGGTGGAGTAATGGGTATTGGGTGGTTGGAACAATGGGCCCGTTTCTGCAAGAAAGAGAGAGAATCCTGTGCTAAATATCGGGTTGGTTGTGCTGCTCTTCCCGCCCCTCGAGACGCGTGTTCGCGTTCCTCTTCAGTATTTGGAAAATTTGAAACAAAACACGTTTGCTATGTTATTTAGATTAACAAAACCCAATTGGCTATTCCTTTTGGGCACCGACCAAACACTGTCTTACACGACTTTGTCCTAATGATACACATGGCTTAATGACCCATGAATTAATGTAGGTCTGAGTATGACCTATTCCTTTTTTGACAAAAATAAAAGACCATGTCACAAATAGCTTCGATTTAAATGGTCACACACCTTATATAATATTATTATACATCCCCCACAGGCCACACGGGCCACCCTGCTGATCTTCAAAGATTTTGTACAAGAAAGATACCAATAAAAGTAGGCGTTATGAAACACGTCCTTTCCTATTTCATATGGGTTTATTTTGTGGTGACAGGAGCATGTAGGGTAAAGACGGGAGCAGCATTCAAGGGGAGAAGACTCCAGTAAGAACCCTGATCGTCAACACAGCAGCTGTGCCATTTAATTTCGTAGGACCCTGCTGGAAAGCTGGATACATCCAGCAAGCAAGTTGAGAACCCTTGTCCTCTTTCATTTGGTTCAAAGCATACAAATGCTTTTACTCCATCATCACCATTGTTAAGCCTTCTGCCCTTGGTGTCGGCGGTCTTTCCGTCCTCTGTCAAGTGCTCGAATAAATCTTTGTTCAAATCAATCATGTCGTCGATTTCCCAGGATTGGTAGCTCGATTGCATCCGTTGTTTGCTTTCTTCAACTGGTTTGGGTGTGGTGAAGGATGCTTTACAATAGAGAATGCAGTACAACTTGGTCAGCTGAATTGAGAGATCTGGGGGCACATTTTTGAGTTGAAGGCAGAGATTTAGTGAGAGGTGGAAGCCTAGTAAGATAGATATTCCATCTGGGCTTCTAGTGTCCGCACTGGAAGCAAAGAGTTCTGAACCAACACAGTGCCTGAAAATTGATGCAACCCACAACATTAGACATAATTATCCCAATAGGATGGGAAGAAACCTAAAATAACAACCAAGATCCTGAATCCACATTCTTTGATACTTTAAGAATTTTCAAGGAAGAAGATTCTATTTGTTTTCACCTAACAGTCAGCTGATTCTATTATTCCCTATTGGTTGACTATCACTTGGCATGGAATATGGATAAGAAAGATGATATTATATCATATACCATGTTTGGTTGGTGATGAGATGGGATAAGCTATCCCATCACTGACAAGTTGCAAAGGAAATATTAATACATCTTAGGCGTCTCGGCCAGCTCTACATTTGCAACTTTAGCGGAGTTTAAAATTTAGTAAGCGGTCTCCCGGCCTCTTTCTGATGGCTCTCTGTTTACTAGTTCTTGAATGGTATATGAATGTGGTGATAATTTAGCTCTCTAAGTCTCTCTCTGCATTTTTATACTCTGTCTCTACATATGTATGTTTTTCTTAAATTATTGGAAGTTAGTGAAAATTAGGTGTAAAATAGAGAGTGTGGTTGAATTAAGATTTTAAAAAGTTGCTAAATATAAAGTAAATAAATTTAATATTTAAATATATTTTTGGTAAATTTATTTTTATTTGAGTGTGGCAAAAGAAAAAATATCAATTTTTAAATTTTTTATATACTCATTTTGTAAAATAAAAAATTTTATTATAAAATTAAATTTCTCGTTAAAATAAAGACTAATGTTGTTTATAGAATAATATTGATATAAGAAATATAAATTTTTGTATACAGTAAATAACATAATATAAAAAGAAACATTTATAAAGTTTAAATATTTTTAATCATGAATAACACTAAAACATAAGAAAATTGGAGCATTATTTTGCATACCTTACTTGAAAGAAGTATGTGGGAATTCGGAAAGGGATGTGAATCCATTTTGTAACAACATCCAACAGAAGTTGCCAACCATCATTCACATCCTCCCCGTTATGCCCTTTATTTGCCCCATTTTTCAAGGCAACAACCTTGGTGACAGCATATCTACAAACCTTTAAAATATCTTCCACTCCACAACCAGAGTTCCATATTTGATTTCCAGGCTGAAAGTGGCAACAGCTCTTGGGCCGTCCAATCGCCTTTGAAAGCATCCACAGACTTGCACTTGTCTCATGGTCTATACGCCACAGCCGCCCAATTAAATCTTGTACCAATGCTGGATGTGAAAATCTTTTCAAGCCTTCCAAACTGCAAGTTGTAACATTTTCATACATGGGCATTTCTGGAAAATAAAGACTGAATCCAGCAATAAAAGCCAGTATTGAACAATTTAGGGCAAGTGCTGAGATGATCTTTAAACTTTTTCTATCCATGCCAATGAAGGATGTCACCATCAAATCAAATTCATGTGCTAGCCTCTTCGCCTGGAAAGAAACTTGACTTATTTGTTGGAAAAGTTGTGGATATTCCGCCAGAATACTTTTCTTAACCAGTTCATTTTCCGTAATTGTATCGTGGTTAAATGGAACAGTACCTAAAAGTTTCACTATATCCGCCAGTGCTGCTAAAACCTTCACTCTTAGAGCTAAAAACCATCTCTGAAAGCAAAAGGCTTGACCTGGTTTGACAACGTTTTCTAGAGCTTCCAATGAAGAGTAAAGACTGGAACAAGTCTCAATAAGTTTCTCATACCACTTAGGTAAGTCAGCATCTAGGGAAATTTCAACCGGATTGTCCTTGAAATGTATGCTAGAAACTTTCTTAGTCTTTAACCAATCGACTAAACTTGAGCCTTGTTTTGGTAAAAGCAACAGTTGGATTTCCTTTTCAGAATGAGAAAATTGAGCCAAGGATTTCAACCAGCAAAGACAGGAATCAGACTGAACCTTGGTCATTAGTTGCTCAAATATAAAACTAGCAGTGAACCATGCTCCTTGGTGTGCTGCATATTTTCCAGCCTTGTAAGCATCCCAATAATCCCTCCCAGCCAAAATCTTCTCTGCGAACTCCAGTGCAAGGATTTCACACTCAATCAAGCGATCATCAAGAGTTACAACCAAGTTCTCATCGCTATTGTCAGTTTCCTCATTTTTATTCACCACAAAATGCCCAACAATACAAGAGTACAACAGAAGAGAGTACATCATGTGTGTAAAGCAATCAAATAAGCCGCATCGATGCACATGTTCAGCCAGAAGCTTCACTTTGTCAGCTACTTGAGTAGTGATGGACTTAGTTTCCTTGAGATGTTCGAGGCAAGACACCACAAATCTGTAAACATAAATTGCAAGTTTAGACATGATGAACCTGCTCGTTTTTCCTTTGAAGTCCACAATCTCATTAACTGACAAACTTGCTTTACTTGCTGATGTGTCTCTGTCAGGCATATTCACCAGATACTCCATAAATAAATGAATTTTATCCAGCACTATAACACCTAGCTCAGGATGCTCTTCAACCAGAAGGAGGAAAAGGCTGAACAAGTCATTGCATTCTTTTCCCACTTCAGAGTGACTATGACAAAGATCCAACACAGGCTTTACCAAGGAGGTAAGCTGATCTATGACAAATGGCATGATCTGTGAGAGAAGAAGGGTTGAATCAGCTCCATCAGATTCAATTCTAATTCTTTCCTTAAGCATGCCTGATATAACTACCAAAACACGGATGGCTAACAATTGCTTCACTGTGATTGAAGACTTGGATGCATTCTCAATGACGGTTAACAGTTTATCAAGTTCAAGAATGTCCCTGCCATCAGCTAAGCAATACACTACAATCTGCAATAGACCAGCATAAGTCAATGACTTCATCAGTATAACAAAACTATATCATAAATTTAACAATATGAGCTCACAAAGGACCTTATGGAAAATCCTTAGAGCTTGGAATTGCAAGTCTGATGGAAGTTCAGGATCATCTAACATGCTGAAAAATGTTTTGAGTGTATGTGCGCTAACAGGAAAATGACACACACTCCTTGTGAATATAGAATGCAAACATCTTATTGCCATAGTTTTCACACGCAAGGTTGTTTCTCGGCTGACAAATGAGCAAAGCAAGTCTACCTGAAAACAGAAGACAAAGTAAAAATATATTAATAAATCAAAAAAACAAAAAAATAATAACAAAACACTAATCCACAGTTCAAGACTACTCATTCAAATAGAGAAATGGGTATAATGACAATTTTTTTCCGAACTTGTCCATACTGAAACCTTGAAATAATTGAAAGGAAAAACAGAGATGAAATATAAATCTTATTTATCTTACATTCAACTAGTCTGCAACCTACACAGAGGCTTTGTTGTTAGCTTTTTGGATCGGTAAAGGGCTGTGACACACAATCTAGACTATAAAGTCAACCAAGACCCCTCCAATAATCTAGTTCTGCATCATCTTAATATTATAATATTTTGTGACATACTAAAAATGTAATACAAATGGCAGCCACTAACCTTTTTCGTCATTTATTTGAAATGAAAAACAGCAAGAATATTGAATACACTTTTACTACTTCAAAAAGACTATTAGAAACTTTCCATGTTAAAAGGAGGCAGGCAGACAGTTCCCCAGTGCATCAACTGAACTAGAGTATGCACATACCTGTGCAGAGATCAGAAACCTAAACATTGAAGCAAGTTTTGAGAGTGTAATCAGCATCACATCCAAGAAATCCTCTTCTGAAGAGTCCACAAGCAGTTTTAAACCCACCTGCAATAAACTAATGGTGAGTATCGCAATTCAACCCTATCTATAAACAACAAGTCTGTCATGTTTTTGAAATACTATTGTCTAAATTTCCTTGGGAAACAGTGCATTTCTCTACATATATTTCAGTAGACCCAATGTTGTGTGTGTGATACAATCATAATTCATATCACACGTTGGTTGGATTAAAGCCCACAAATGCACTACAATTGAAGAACAGTGCCCCTTCTCATGCAGAATTGAGCATATATGTTCAGATGAGATGCAAAACCTTGTACGCTCTATGTGCAAGTGAAGATGAACACCCCATTTTAGCAAAAACCCGCACTCCTGCTAACCTTACACCTAAGGCAGTCTGAGATGAAGACACCATGTTAACCAACATCTCCAAGACAACAGAAGCAAAGTCATCAGACAGCTCACAGAAACATGCTGCAGCATAAAGAGCAGCTCTCACCTGCAGAAAACATATCAAGATATCACAGGTGATTTCCACTTAATCAGAGTTCCACCCGGTTCTATCCACACAATGGTCTCATTACATGAAGGAAAGCAAGAAAAAATTGGTTTACAAAAATGGAGGGAGGCAAAGATCACATGAATATGAATTCATGAGGGGATTCTAACCCTGAGGGATAGTTCGGTTGCTCCGACCTTGGTTTTCCTCCCCAATGGTCACCAATTCGAGTACCCTTAGGGCCACTGGAGGATTTACAAGACCATTAACTTCAAGGTCCTATGGGATTAGTTGGGGAGGCCCAAGCGGGCTGGACACCCACACTCCCACGGTTATAAATTCATGCGGAGATTATTATACACAAGTAGAGTCTTGAGTACGTCACTCATTGCTGTAATGAAACAGATAACCAAAGATAAGCTAAGGGAGGCCGGATGCGCACAGAATTACCTCCACAACATCACTGGAGACTAAACTCGAGAATATAATGTATCTGATTTCAGCGCTATCTTTAGCAAAATCAGCCCAGCAACCAAAAAGAACTAAAGCCAGTGCTCTGGATTCAACATCCCCACTATCAAAAACAATCTTTACTCTACTCAGCAGATGTGATTGGTTGTGTACCCTCTGTTTTGACAAAATCCCGTAATTTCTTCCACCATTGTGCTTTTTTTTGTTACGGCTCCTCAAAGATAAGAAAACCTTGACAACAGAGTGCCTGACATTAAGGTCACCAAGACGAAAAGTGTCGGCTAGTCGAAGGAGTATTGCGTTAGCAAAAAGCCTATCCTCCCCTGGAACCAAGCCAAACATCTTATACACAGGCAAGGTTGGCTCCGGTTCTCTATTCCACTGTTCAAGTCTCTGCCCAGTCCGTAATATGGCTTCAACAGACCCACCTGAAACCCTTAGTATTGTTAGTAGTTAAGAATACACATAGAATAGAGCAGAGCAGAGCGGAACAGAATAGAGCAGAGCAGACTCAAAAAAAATGAAAAAATTTGAAGAAATCTAACCAACGGCTTTGGAGCGAAGCCCTTTCTCAAGATCAATGCTCCATTCCATGGCGCAGGCAGCGGAAATCCTCTCCATACTGCTGGATTCTTCTCCCTCCAACTCCTACTGGAATAAACCCTAGTTATCAAGATGCCATCTCCGGAGACTGAGTTCAATTATTACACTATATACAGATAAATAGATTTCGTCAATCAGAGATTCTTCTCTGCCAAACCTTCTGGTTCTGACTCCGGAGAGTATCAGGGCGGCAATGAAGAGCGTGAGCAAAATATTTTCAGAGTTCTTTTTTTTTTCTTTTTGCCAATTTTTGATTGGAAAAGTAAAAGGGATAAAAATAAAAATAATAAATACAATAATATGGGAAAATGTTTATTTATATGTGATTGCAAAAATACTAAATTACGCATCGATTGGTCAGAAAAATTGGAGGAAGAGAAAATATAACAAAAAAAAGTGTAGTATGTTATAAATAATGGTAAATAACTATTTGAATTCCATAACGGTTAACGATCATACGAATTCCATAACGGTGAATGATCATGGATTTTTGTCAATAATGATCATAATTCATATTGTGTAATTATGAGAACAATATAAATATGAGTTCTTTTGAATGAATTTTGAACAAAAAATAATTTTATCTTTTCTTATTTTCTTTCAATCTCTCATTTTCTCTTCATAGTTTTCTTTATTTTCATAATACATTATCAGCACGAACATTCTTCAGAAGGCAATCCAAAAACTTTGATAAAAAACCAAAAGTTTCAACTCATCTTAGAAGCTCGAAAGATCAAACTTGCAAACCTAAGTATCTTTCCATCTCCATCTCCAAATACTTCTTGTTAATTTCAATTTTAAAATTACATATGAATGGTCCGATGCCATGTTTTTCATAACCATAAGTTATGTTGAAGAGTATAGTGTTCAAAACATGTTATAAAATCTTACCCATAACTAAGAAGTTACATGACTTTGACTAAAGCTATATTATCAATTTGAGAACTGAAGTTTGAAATATAAAGTTTTAAATTTTCATGGCAGAAGCTTAAAAAATATATTTTTTATTTTATTTTTATATTGTTACTTATTTCAAACAATGTCTAATATAACCAAGCTCGAATTTGCTACCCTTAACATCTCAAACAATAACTATTTATCTTGAATTTTGGAGGTTGAATTCATTTGACTGCTATGAATATTGGAAACACAATCAAAAAAGAAAATACCGCATCCCTGCATGATCGTGTTAAGGGATTAATATTTCTTTGTCATCATATTGATGAATGCCTGAAAAGTGAATATCTTACAGTCAATGACTCATTGATCCTCTAGGACAATTTAAAATAAATATATGATTATCAAAAGACTATCATACTTCTGAGAGCACATTATGATTGGCCGTTTTGCGAATTTAATTTCAAATATGTCGATGTCTGACTCGGCCTTATTTAAAATTGGCTCATTTAAAATTATGTAGAGAAAAGATCATTGATGAGGATATGCTTGAAAAGACGTATACTACTTTTCATGCCTCTGATATGCTCATGCAACATCAATATAGAGAACATCATTTTACCAAATATATTGAGTTAATCGCATGTCTTCTTATAGCTGAGCTAAACAATGAGCTTTTATTGAAAAAACATCAATAACATCCCACTGGATCTATGGTATTGCTTGAAGCCAATGCTATATCAGTTTCTAATCATAGATGTGGACGTGGGCATGGACACTATTATGGCCAAGGTCGTGGCCATGGACATGGTCGCCATAATTCTTAGAATCATGATAGCCATGGTCCACCCTAAAACAAGAAAAATGGTCCTAACATGAGACAACGCAGGGGCCATATAAGTAAAATAAACATGGGGTAATTTGCTATAAATATGGAGTGAAGGTCATTGGTCATGCTTGTCGTACAACTAAGCGTTTGGTTGGCGGCTGTGGAGCCTCGCTAAAGGAAAGGAAATGAGTGAAACCAACTTTGTGGTGATCGAGCCCAAAATGGATGGTGTGATGCAATTTCATTGATGGTGATGATGTAGTGCCTTTAACTCATCTCGATGTCTCTGCTTTCTTTGAAGACCCAAGTGGAAAAATTGACCATTTGATTGGCAATGGCAATGTCTAGTTATTATGTTATTTTCTATGTTTTATTTTCTTCTTGTTCAACTGCATTACTTATTTAATGAGTACCTCAATGTTTACTTTCTCTTTAAAATTTTGTCACTATTTTAAAAATAATGGATCCATCTGTTGGAAATACATGTCTTATTGATTGTGCTACAACCCACACAATCTTACATGATAAGAAATATTTTTCAAATCTAACATTAGTTTAATCTAATGTTAATACTGTATCAGATCCTGTTGACCTTATTATAGGCTCTGGAATAGCTACTATTATTCTACCCAGTGGCACTCAGTTCCAAATTATTGATGCTCTTTACTCTTATGCATTTAATAGAAATTTACTTAGTTTCAAGGATATTCGCCGAAATGAATATCATGTTGAAACTATGAATCATGATGGACTTGAGTATCTACTCATTACCAATATTATTTCTGAAAAAAAAACAAATCTCGGAACAACTAACTTCTTTATCATGTGGATTATATCAGAAAATTATTAGACCTATTGAATCTCATGCTACCATGAACCAGAAGTTCAATAACTCCAAAATGTTTATACTTTGGCATGAACGACTTGGTCATCCAAGACCCTCCATAATGCGCCGCATAGTTGAAAATTCTAATGGGCGCCCATTGAGAAGCAGACAAGTTTTAACATCTCTAAGTTTTACTTGTGCTGCTTATTCTCAAGGTAAGTTGATTATTAGACCATCGTTCACCAAGGTTATATTTGAATCCCTTGCTTTTACTATAACGTATTCATGGGGATATTTGTGGGTCCATTCACCCACCTAGTGGACCTTTTCGTTATTTTATGGTTTTAATTGATGTGTCGACTTGGTGGTCTCATGTAAGCCTTCTATCGACTAGAAATATTACATTTGCTAGATTATTAGCTCAAATAATTTGGCTTAGGGCACAATTTCCTGACCACCTTATCAAGACAATTCGTCTTGATAATGTTAGTGAATTTTCATCTAAAATCTTCCTTTACTATTGTATGTCACTTAGCATAGATGTTCAATATCCTATTGCTCATGTTCATACTCAGAATGGGCTAACCAAATATGTTATCAAACGTTTGCAATTGATTGCTAGACCTTTACTTTTGAAAACCAAATCGCCTTTATCAGCATAGAGGCATGCTATTTTACACGCTATAAATTTAATTCGCTTTTGTCTTATTGCCAATCAAGATTTATCACCTTTACATCTTACTTTAGGTTATCAACCTAATATTTCATGTTTGCGTGTTTTTTTCTATGGTGTTTATGTTCCAATTGCCCCTACACATCAAACTAAAACGGGTCCTCAACATTGTCTTGGTATCTATGTTGGTTTTCAATCTTCATCTATTATTAATTATCTTGAGCCCCTCATAGGTGAAGTTTTTACTACTCATTTTGTAGATTGTCATTTTGATGAAAGTGTTTTCCCACCATTAGGGGGGAGGAAATCCAATTCCAGAAGAATGACAAAAAATTACATGGAATGAATCCTTATCTCATCTCGATCCCCCTACAAAGCAATCTAAATAAGAAGTTCAAAAGATAATTCATTTACAAGATCTTGCAAATAGATTGCCTAATGATTTTGTCAATTTAGCGAATGTTACAAAATCACATATACTAGTTGCAAATGTCCCATCACAAATTGAAATTCCAATGGGAAAATTGGAAGGTATAATAACTAATGAGTCCAAGCCACAATTAAAACGTGGACGATCTCTTGGCTCAAAAGACACAACTTCTAGAAAAAGGAGAAATATTCAAATTCATGCTCCTGAAGAGCATATAAATATAAAGGGATTAAAAGAAATAGATCTTGAGCCTCAAGTTGATGGTGGAATCAATAACCCTACAGTACCAATCAAATGGGCTTATCTTTTGAGAGTGTACCTGTTCATAACAATGAAGAGATCCCTATCAATTATGTATATAAGGGTAAGATATGGGATCGAAGTACTACCCTTACAAATGATGTTTTTTCTTTCCAAGCAACTATGAACATCATAAATAATGATGAAGGGCAAGAGCCACAAAATGTGAATGAATGTCGACAACGACATGACTGGTTACAATGGAAAGAAACAATCCAAACAGAGTTGAAATCACTAGCTAAATGAAAGGTATTTTGACCAATAATCCAAACACCTACAAATATACAACCTATTGGATATCGATGGGTCTTTGTATAAAAACGAAATGAACAAAATAAAATTGTACAATATAAAGCACAACTTGTGGCACAAGGTTTTTCACAAAGACCTAGAATTAATTATGAGGAAACATATTCTCTTGTACTAGATGCAACCACATTTTTCTATTTGATATGTTTTGCAGTCTCTAAAGGACTTGTTATGCGACTAATAAATGTAGTCACAACATATTTATATAGATCTATAGATACTGATGTATATATGAAAGTCCCCGAATGATTTAAATTACATGAAACAATGAATTCTCAACCACGAAACATGTACTCAATTAAGTTGCAACAATCTTTATATGGACTAAAACAATCTGGTCGAATAAGGTATAATTGTTTAATCCAGTATTTACTCAAAGAAGGGTATGTTAACGATCCAATTTGCCCATGTGTTTTTTACGGACGCCAACAAGTGTATAAAATTGGTATGAAAATGTAGGCCTGTACGTGCAAGTATACGCGTCGAGTTTACGTAATATAATGGCGAGTCAAGTGTCGTCCCACAAGGAGAAGTGTGTTGATTATTGATTTTACGCTTTAAATATTATCTAGACCTAAAATTGTATTTAATCCCGATTAACAAAAAGAAAAACTAATCCTAAGTTGTTTACTAGATTAATTTATGAAAACTAGGGTTTCGCCTTCACCTGCCACACTCGATGGATTTTAACCTAGATAGATTATTCATTCAGTATATTAGAAGGTTCACGTTGGTAGGTTGATCGTACCTACAAGATACTCTCTCGAGATATATTTGCCTATCTTGCCAATAGGGTGTAATGCATCTCTACCTCAACCCTGGACTCTGAAACGCTTAAATGTTTAAACCCTAAATGTTACACTTGGAACCAAGATATCTCTATTCATTGATTGACCAAGTGTTGGTATATTCATATCCCTAGGGGCCATCATCTCTCGATCTCATATTCCCATCAAAAACATGTCAATGTTGGCCAAACACTACCATGTAAATAAGCACAAAAATAGAGCAAGTCAAGATGAAATCAATACATATACTAAATGAAAAAAAATATAATAATTAATCCATTCGAACATAGTGAGGCTACGACAAAAACCTAGAAATAAAACTAAAACATCTCTAAGTTGAAGAAAACCATCAAAAGAAAGAGAAACAAAGAAAGAGGATGAGAATAAACGATTTTGAGTGAAAGCCCCATCTCATTTTCTTCAATCTCCTTCTTCTCCAAGTTTTTCCCCTTCAAGATTTGTGCCCTAGGGTGTTTCCACCCTAAGAGAGGGCTTCTCCACCTCCAAAAAGCTCCAAAATCCGTCCTCCATGCTTCTAAGGCTTGTTTGGCTTTTTATAGCTCTAAAATCATACCCAAAATGATCCTAAAATGAGCTGGGCTTTCCTCGATAAGCTACAATGGGCTTTTTGCCTGTTGTAGTGGGCTACTATAATAACCAAAACCCATTTTGGATGTTGTAGCGGGCGTTTTGCTCGCTGTAGCAGTCACCCGCTGGAGCAGGCACTGTAGCTCGCTATAGCAGGCTGAAATTCTTCATGAATTGCAATTTGTATAACTTCTTCGTTTGGATTCCAATTTTGGTGTTCTTGGCATCGTTGGAAAGCTCTTGAAGTGTAGAATCCATCCATATAAAGCTTGCTTCCATTTGAGCTCATCTTATAAATGAAAATTTCAAAATATAGTAGCCTTTACTGCATGTTGTAGCAGTGTTTACTGATTTTCCATTTTTTTGCTTTGCTTTGTTTTCACTCCAATTTCGCACAATTCGCCAAATGGATAACTGTTAAGACCAAACTGTATGATGTGACCAGTGTATGCCAAACTTCTGGTACTGCCACTCAGAATTTTCAGTCCCCGGCAACGGCGCCAAAAACTTGTTAAGACCATTTGTTACATACATGAAAAAATGGATTTGTTAATTTCTTGTAAAATGATTCATTTAAAATTTGTGTGTGTGGTCTGACACGCAAGGCACAAGTCGCATGCTAATAAAAGTTGATATTTAAAGTCTCGTATATTGTTCCTAATGTAGGAAGAATGATAAATCAAAAAAGACTAACTACTTGGTACTTTAACTACTCAAGATCATTACTATTCAACCTAATTATTATGATGATAAGAGGACTAAAAATGTAGTCCTAGACTGAAATCTTAAATAAAAAAAAAAGTTTAATAAAATTGGGGTTGAAGATTCACTGAGTGAGACAAAACTGGACATGGATAAATTAATAATCAATTTCTGCATCATTTTGATTCATGGCTCAACCATAACTTGGAAAACTGAGTTTGTCAAAGATGTCAGGTAGTAAAGTTTGGATTTCTCCTTCAATCATACTTTTCACTGATTAAAGGTTCATATTCATTTATGAGACATGATTCTAATAAGTTACTTGTAATATGTAACCCTTTTTCTAAGATTTAAGTATTTTTCCTTTCTCAAGACTTCATACTTGTATCTTAGAATAAAGAATCATCAGCTCTATAGACGTGATATCGCAAGCCTCTCCAATTGATTGACACCTCATCCTACACTTCGATTTAAAATTTCCATTTTTGATTAGATCTTTGCTAACACGGATCGAATCAATTAAATAGATACTTCATTCAATCCATCCTCAATTATAAGTAAGTTGGTGATATATCCTCGAGTGGACCTTCAAAGTTCATTAGTTCCATAGTATTAGTCTACTATACCCACAAGGAACCGGCTTACATTCTCGGATTCTTCCATTCACAGGTCACCGTGAGGGCCTCCGGAATACAAGACTCAGACGTAGCAAATTTACTTCTCCTCGACCCAACCCGTTTGGTGGGTCCGAACCGAGTCCGGGTTGCTCTAATATCACCCAATCACCTTATCAAAATAAGTTATCAAAAACACGTTATAGCGTTACACTTCAGTTGGCATAAAATTGTTTTCAAATATGCGGAAACGTTTTTATAGGGGTAAGCCCATTACATTTCATTCATACAAAAGTACAATTACTATAAAGACATATCAAGCCTTTTCAAATGATTTACAAAATAAATATTCAGAGTTCAAAATATTTTTGCAAAATATCAGGGATTAAAAGAAACAAGACAAGTGAGACATACTCCTGATTCCTTCTTTATGACTCGACGCTCGCTTGATCTTAGGTAAGCTTCGATCATTCTCTATCAACCGGTACGGCATTAGTAAGCAATACGCCTAAGCTTGTTTTCATGCTTAGTGGTTCTATCTGAAATTCATTCTTGATTTCATTTTTAATTCAAATCATGCGATTTAACAAATTCAAAACTTTCAAATCTTTTTAGATGATCAATGTCATTACAATACATATACTTGTTTATATACAATCATTTATAGTTCATTGATCATCAAATATACTACTTTCATATTCGATAAATCGCGCATTCCTGATACTCTTTTCATTTCGATTGGCAAACATGCTTTTGATTCTAATATTTCTGATCTCGAATCAGATTCAATTACGCACAAATTCGATTCCTTACACAATTCAATTCAGTGCGCCCATACTTAATTTAACACATGTTTTAGTCTATCACGGAATGCTCGAGAATCACTTAGCATCAATCCGGGTTGAAACTGTGGCTAGTTATTAAAATTAATTAGTGAACAACTACGATATGGTCTCTTTGGGCTATTAATCGAAGTAACCCCCATGATGTCGTTCTGATCTTTGCTTTATTTTGACCCCTGTTGAGTATACCAATCTATCCTTAATCTTGAAATAAGCGGTTAACATTCTATTAAGGGCATTCAAATCATATAGCAAAATATAGTACAATAACGTACATTTGTATAAATAGTTCATTTTCAATAATCATGCAATTGTCATGCAAACATTTCACAATCACTTTTCTCGAATCAATTAAATCCAATTCAATATGCTTTTAACAGCCATTTAAGACAAATAGTTCAAATCTTGAAGCGAGGCAGGAGAAGATAAAACAAACCAAAATCTTCGCTTTGATTCCAATCTTCGGAATCTTGACTTCAATGCAGACTTTCACTCCCTCATCGCTTTAATAAAACAGTGACAATCTATGAGTGGTTTATTACAAAGGTTTTTTGAACAGGTTGAAGATCTGCATTTATAACTTGCAGACACCACAGAGACACATTAGTATAAGGCATATGTAACTAAGAAATTGCAGCTTTCATAGTTCTTTTGTGGGATTAGAATATCTGTTTTAGATCACCAAACTCAGTTCAGGCATTTAATGCAAGTAGTCGATAATACTTGACTCACCGGGTTACCTCTTTATTCCCGATTTAGGTGCCTTTCAGTAATTTGGTAATAGTTCGCCTAACTCATTGAAAGGCTATGGTTCTAAGGTTTCTTCTTCAACTAGAATCATCCAATTTGAATCACCAAAACTCAAGTTATTGCATTTTACATCCAGACTACTCTAATTGCAGAGAAGAATCAGACTGTTCTTACACATAGCTCCACTTTGACATATTTATGGGCACCTTGGGGTAACAATTTGCATACACTTCCTTCAAGTAAATTATTCTCCTAGAATTATATTTTACCCATAATTTTGAATCAATCAATTTGGATGAGTGAAACTCAACTTATTGCCAAAACACTATAACAATACCCAAAATAGAGCATAACCCGTTGAGCTACGGGCTCACCTTTAAGCCGTGTTGGGAGCCTTAGAGCTACAATTTGCTCCTGGTCCCTTCTATACATTTGTAGCCCTATCTCTTATGGTTCTTTACGAATTGGAATCACTTTATTTGGATGGTTATAACTTAATCTGTAACCAAAACAAGAACAGGGGTTTTTTTACAAAATTTTGATAGCATTTCCTTTGAAAATTCAACATTTTCCCTTTTACAAGCTTATTCATAAAACCAATCGACAGCCGGTACAAAACAACCTTAACATAATCCCAAAACTCATTTACAACCAAAACAAAACTCTTTTTATCCATTTGAGGTTTTTCCCAACTCGAACCACAACAAGGGGTTTTGGTTTATTTGCTCTGTAGGCACTCTTAAATCTTCGTTTCCTAGTTGCTTGATCTCTTAGGAGCGAAATGGGAAACAAGCCCAACCAAACAGATCTCCCACTTTGCCCTAGCTCTTCTCCTTTTCTCCTCTCTCTTTCTCCCCAGCGGGATTGCTGGAGCTGGGCTCCACACTATCTGCCTTTTAATTAACAAATCGCTCATTTAAGTGTAAGGCCGTGTTGGCAACACTTCCACATAAGTACTGTTTGATAAAATGAAAAAATTAGTCTTGAATTTCGCAAGTATTGAATCATTGCTATAAAAGCGTTTGATAAGTTCTTGATTGAATCTTTGGTTTGATAGCGTAAATCTTTGAAAATAAATATATTGTTTGATAACTGTAAATGCTGAATACTGAAAATAATGTATTTTACATATTTATCTTTATTATCATTAAATTACATATTATCCAAAATAAATAGAGTTTCTAATAATATTTTATTTTTCATTACAATTATTAATTATTGTAAATAACATGTTTAAAAAATATGTAAAAAATATTTATTCTAATAATATTATCAAAAAAAAAAGACATAAATATGTTTAAAAAATAACCAATAGAATCTAAACTTTTTAAAACTATCCAAACTAACCAAGAATGTTGCAAAATATTATATTATTTATAAGGGTTTTTGGTCCAATTTATTTTCATTTAAAATTTTTTTTTTTGTTGGCCAAGTATTCTGCATTCCACGTTAAGTAGGTCTTTACTACTTATAATTTTCAATAGTTTTCATTTAAAATTTTCAATTAGAGCTTCCTAAAATTTGTTATCAAACATATTGAAAAATTAAAACCCATTGAAAATTTTCTTTCCAATGGTTGAATTATTCAATAATTTGTCAAACGGGCGCTGAGTCACCGGCCTCAACTTTTTTTTTACTTTTGGTTTAAATATCTCATTTCCTCAAGGCCTTGTTGGCTACGAAATGCATTTTTGGGTTAAGTTATCACTAAATGACAATGGCAGCGACATTCCCATTCTTGACGTCACGTATTCTGACTTAGACGTATAGAAACTTATTTACAATTGTGTAGATTATCATTTTCACATTTCCAAATTTGCCCTTACCATGGGTTGATTTAAAGGTCACGTCGATTATCGTTTAGCATGTATCCCATTTCAATCACTTGGAATCATTTGCATTTGACCTTTTGTCATACAATCATTTAAATCAGTATTCATTTAATAATTCCCAGAAAATACCAAAATCGGCTCAACTTATACTCGGAATATATAATAAAATTATGATAAAAATTCTATGGTATTTTTGGGGCGTTACACATTGAGTACACAATACTAGTAATGAGAACAAGTAAATTTATAAACAATGTCAATCAAATAAATTCAAAAATTCTAATTAAAACTTCTTGAAACTTATGCTTAAATGACTATCATCTGATGACCAATTTCCGGTGAAACTCGAAGCTTTTCAAAGTGGTTCACTCATATCGATGTGTTGTCAGAAAAATTCACTAAAATCATGAACGAACTAAAATAAATGAAGACCTAAAACTTTCCATCATCCATTTAAATCAAATGATAATGGAAATAGGTAAATTTATAAAAATACGACTCGAAAATTTGCACCTCGGTACAATACCCAAATCCAGAAAATTAAAGGAAAACTAACAAAATAAAAATACACTAACTCTAAAACTAAATCTACTAAAATGGAAAAAAAATAAAATAAAAATAAAAATATACAATAGTCTTCAACTACCCAGACTTCTTGGAGTTGTGGAAGCTGTGCACATTGCCCCAGAAGCGTGTATTTATAAGCTTTCCAATGTTGGGCCTCACTTCATTAATTGTTTTGTGGATCCCCAAAATTCTGGTCCAAATTGGTCTTTTTGTCGTGACATAGAAAGGTCTATCACGACAGAACTTTCAATATTTTTCGTTGCCTATGTCGTAGCTTTTTGTTTTTCTGTCGCAACCTATCTATGAGCTTGTTCTTGGATTGTGTCACGACATACTTTGATAATGTTGTGACATAAATTTTATTCACCAGTCTTGTTCTTGTCGCGATAAGAATGCCTTGTCATGCAACCACCGACTGTTGCAACCCGGTACTCTTATCCTTGTCCATGGTTTATCAAGACATAATTTTTCTTAATCGATGAGACATTTACTTTTAAACCTGTCGCTCTGTCGCGACAGGATTTCTTTGAGTCCTTAGCAATTTCTGTCGCAATAGGAAACTCCTTGGTTAAACGAAGACTTACTGTACTAGGGTTCTTGTCCTTGTTGAGTTGTTTGTACTTGGCGTAGAATTATCACATTCAAACCGCAATTCCTTGGTCATTCTTAGTTCTTTCTTGATTTTATGTGACCTAATTTTTCTCTGTTTAGGCATAATTTTTATCATTCCATAGCTTTATTGTCATGTGAAACTACCATCGCGACCACGGGTTTGCTAAAAATTTCTTGATTATGTAAATAACAGAGATTTCTTTGTGCCACATTCTTCTTGTGTTCACTCTTCATGCATTTGCGTGAGGAATTCCACCTCCTTAGTGGCTTGATGTTAAGAAAACTTTATCATGACGCCAAAAACGCTGTCTCGGTTGGCTTGTGATGTATTCTTAGCATTTTACATCCCACGACAAAGCTATCTTTTGTAAGTAGCAGGGATCTCATCTGATAATCGCCCGGCCTTTTATGTTGTAGCAGAGAAATCTTGGCCGCGACCGCGGCTCAATGTATTTGCTTTGATCGGTATCGCTCTGAGTAAAGTTATCGCGGCAGTTTTCTTCTAATTTTCTTGATAATGTCGCGGCGAGGAAAAACTCTTTGTGTGACCATAAATTTAGCTTTACTGGCGATTATGTACGAGCTTTGTTGCGACATTTGGTTGCTAGCTCACGACACAAGCTCCTTCAACTTCTTTGAATTTTGTGTCGCGACATACAAAGTATGTCGCGACCACGGTTTGTTGCATTTTCATTTTTCTTATTTTATGCTTGTTTTATCTCATTTTTCAATTAACACCTGCAAAACACAAAGTAGGTGAATATTCCATAATTTTGCATAAAAATAGATCTAAAACTGTAAAAAACATGCTAGAAAAATGGATTAAAAATAGATGAGTTTTAGACTCATCAATAACGTAATCATAAATATGAACATTTAAAGCATTAGGACACTTATTTAACATAAAAACACTAAAAAACTAAGTAAAACATAGGGATAAAATGAGTATTTAAGATACTCATCACACCCCTAAACTTAAATTATTGCTTGTCCCCAAGCAAGAGATTAACCTAAAACAAAACAAAAATATTGAAAATGGCACGAACTAACAAACAATAAGATAAGTATGATAACATAATGTCAAATGGAAGAATCGCTATGAACACAATTTAGCAATATTAGCATTTTCAACCAAAATTTAGGATCCTTAAACTTTGAAACTCTCTAAGGAACATGGCAAAGCAAAACTTGGTGAGCAAAGAAAATCAACCCCATAAGTCCTCAATGACCTTTCCCAAGGAATCTAATTGTGGGTTACAGTATGATCTCCAGTGTATAGCAAGGTCCTAGCACCCCTAAACTTAAGCTTAACTCATCTATTTTGAAGAAGCTAACTAAGAAAGGATAAGAACACGCTATTTTTATTCATACCAAAATACCTAAAAATTATCTAAATACCTAAAAATGAAAGAAAACTAGTGCTAAGAAGTTTTAGATGAGTGCCTCCCCATTGGTGACTCCCCATTAGTTGGTTAAGGGCACTAGGTATTAAATTCTTTTCAAAATTCACCCCGAACACACAACCAAACTCAAATGCCCTAGTTTGTGGGAAGGATCCATCTTCTGTTCCATGTAGCGGGCAGTGAAGTCAATGACTCCCAACCAGTTAGCTCAAGGTATTAGGCTTTGAAGACCCTTAGGCTGGCGTAAGGTTCCGATTGGATGATCTGCGCGCCCCCAGGCAGGGGGCCGTTGACTGCCGTCGGCCGCGGAATACAGGTGGATGTCGGGTTGCAGCGCCACGGAAAATCGGGCGGAGTCTCCTTTATGCGGGAGCTCTACCAAAAATCTGACACACCATAAGCACATCCCCAAACGGTCAATATAACGATACATGATTAAAGCGACCACTTGGGCTCCTGAGCCAATACTAATAACAATGTATATATATATATGCCTCACCATATATATCAATATCCAATATAGTTCGAAGTTCCAAAGTTTACTCTTATACAACACATAAGTAAAATTAGAGAATTCTAATACATGTCATCGTCTAAACCAAAGCGCCAATCAGCTTTCTTCTAAACCTCAGTCTACAGGGTGAGCGTCCCTACTTGCGCTCACAATACTTTGTAAAATAGTATCCTTCGATAAGGGTGAGCTAATGCTCATTAGTGGAATCACCACTAGAGTGGGCTACTCTCCACCTAAGTGCGGGTCACTGATATACAAAATAAACACATTCAAGCGAATGCATGATCCTACTTGAATGTCAGCGATCATCTCATATCAAGAGTCCTCCTGAGCTCCCTCACACTTACTAAGCCACATATGAGAACCTTAGTTTTTATTTGTTTGTGGACAACCCTCCGATGTATATATATCAGTTGGTAGACTCTAGACGATTGATATTTTTAGTATAGACTACCCTCAGATCCAATGTTGTTTTTTGAACCGCCCTCAGAAACCAGCTTTCTCACAGACTCATCTCATGCACTCCTCTACTAGTCTAGGATGTCGATTATATGGAATTAACATGATCTTGATTTCATTCAGATTCTATAACAAATGTAAATATATAAACATGCGTATATTCACATAAAATTCAATCACACAATCATGTGTTGCTAATTCACATTTCATCACATTAGAAATTAGCTCATGATACAATAATTGACAGCGGTCGGCGACGACGACCAAACATATTAGTCGAAAATTATTTTGTGAACCTTTATTCCGAAATAGTAGAGCCCTCGGTTACTATTCTGAAAAATCACCAATGTTAGGTTCGCACATGAACCGAATTTCCACGGCCATTCGGCCTTTTTCACATCAGGCATACATTAACACATGATTTCCACGACAAAGCGGCCCCGAATCAGCGTCACGGTCACGGTTGGACATTTGGATTGATAAATTCAAACACGGTCCCGAGTTTTGGGACCGATCCAAATGACCGTTCAAGGCCTTAAGCTAACGAGAAACATTGAAAAACACTTAAATAAATTAAAACCCAAGTAAGGAGAAACCCACCACCTCTCGGAGTTTGAGGAAATCCTAAATCCGGTACCAGCGCGGCAGCTCCGGCGTAGAAGCGGCTTCCGGCCTTCTTTAATAAAACGGCTAGGCGGTCGGATCATGTGATATTTTAGAAGTCTAACCTTCTCACTCTACTTTATCATTTCAAGCCATTATCGATTTCTCCACGTTTTTCTCCCTCTTTTTGGTCTTTAGTTCGATTTGAAGGCGATACTTGTAGCTTTTGTCTTTCTAACTTAAACGATTCAAAAATGACATTATATCATGCTTCCCACGGTTGGCGTCGACATTATCTCGGCCATCCATTTTACATCGTTCTGTACTCTCATACCACTTATGGCACATGGTCACGATGTTATATGTGACTTCGTCGATATCGAAAAATCGTTTCTGACTTTCGAATAGCGATCTTATCAAAACGTGTAAATTTCATTTGTCTCGAATTTGTGAAATTCGACGATGCTAGCTAGATTTGAGGCGATTCCAACGATTATGTCCGTTTTGTCATCCGAGATCTAGAAGAATAAATTACGGTTTTAATGAAATTCGTTTTGCCATTTTCGAAATTGGAATTTTCTCGGGTCTTCTGAATCCCATTTATTCTAATTCACAAACCTCTTTTTGACATTTTTTTTTCTTTTGCTTTTTATCTTTATTCTTCTTTTTTTCTTTTGTTTTTGTATTTTTCTCACTTTTTTGGTTGAGGCTCAGATGGCGATATCATGCCCCAGTTAGGTGTCCCATCACTTGAAGTAGCTAGAATACCAAGTTAGATTGAATTCAAGGCAAGGGTCTAGGACCAATATCTGAGAGACCAAAAGTGTGTGATAGATTCAGAAATAGTTTCTTGAAGCCTGAGGAGAGTGACCTTAAGCTAAGTCACCCATACCAAGCAAGCACACAATTCCAGATCAATTAAAAACCTAAGGGTCCAATCCACTTTACTCTTGCCCTTTTTCAAATGTTTGTGTTCAAAATGACCTTTTACTAGCTAACAAGGCATCAAACTCACTCATATGAGACACAAAGCGAATAAAATAAAGAATGTAAATAACCTAACAACTAAAATAGGTAAGGAGGTACAAAAGTTGGATTTTGGAAAAAATTTTGAATTCTTGAATTCAACCCCCCCTGCCCAAACTTGAAATGAACATTGTTCTCAAAGTGAAACAAAAGCAAGAAGGGATAACGAGTACTCTCTTGAGGGTGATCAAGACTCCGAAAGTACCTCCAATGAATGTGACTTGCTTTGGAGGCAAAGGTGTTAAGAGATATTAAATAGTTCCAAATGAGAAGGCTTGAAAATAGGAAGAATATATGGAATGAAATGATGGAGGATGCTGAAACTTATTTCTTTGTTCAATTTTTGTTCTTTGAACCTCCAAGATACTATAAACTTCCCCTTTTCAAGATTCTCACCTCATAATAGCTTTGAACTCAAAACCTAAAGCAACACTAAGAAACAAAGAGATCAAGCGAGAAAATTTATTCAAAAACAAACTCAAAGTAACTAAAAAAAAAGGGGGGTTTGCCTCTAAGAAGCCGTAATTTTCTAGAGTCCAGCATGACTCATAGAACTATGGAAACGATGATGATGCCCTCCTCCATCCATTCCTAAGAACCGGTAGTTGTGCTTGTAAAACCCGAGTAAATTGGAATTTTAAAAAAAAAATGGCAAAACGATAAATTACCGCAAAAGTATAGGTTGCAAACCTAAAATTTTTTTAGATCTCAGATGAAAAAAAGGACCTCACCGTTGGATTTGTCTCGTGAAATTTAGTTAACCAGATGAATTTCGTCAAATTATGAGATAATCAGAATTTTCACGTTTTTCAAAGCGATGGGCGTCTATTGAACTCCAAAAAAAAGGGGATTTTTTAGAAAATCTTGAAAATTGGGAAATGAAATTGGATAAAGTTCATAGAAAGTGATTTGAACTTAAAACGGGATGAAATAAATAGTTTTGGGCGAAACGGACCGGACGTATGGGTGACACGTGGCGCGCGTGAGCCTCACTTAAACTTAAGTGAGGCTTGGGACAAAGATCGATTTTCACTTGAAGTAAATGTGAGAAAGGGAAGAGCTTCCAAGTTTTCTTTCGACGATCTACGAAGTTCCATCGGTCGGAATTCGTCGAGACAAGAACTAAAGTTCATTGCCTCGATGCACATACAAAAAATGAGAGATTTCACCGAAGATCCAAAGAAGGAGATTTCGGGATAGGGAGGCTTCCTACTTGTGCTACTACACTTCAAGAGGTAGGGATTCTTCTTACTTGGTTTATTTCCAACCTTAGGATTGTTTTAAGGTAGGATTGTTGTGTTGATGCCTTAAGGGGTTGTTTGGACTATGTTAAAACGGCTTTAATGGATGTTTTACGGCCTGGTTGTGGCCGACTTTGTGAATTGTTTTGTGATAGTGTGTAATATGTCCCAAAAGGTGTTTAAGGGACTGTTTGGATTAAAAAAATAATAATCTGGATTATTAAGGGGTTGTTTGGACTGTGTTAAAAAGACTTTAAATGGTTGTTTTACGGCGCGGTTGTGGTCGGCTTTGTGAATTGTTTTATGGTTGTGTGTAATATGTTCCAAAAAGTGTTTAGGAACTGTTTGGATTAAATAATAATAATCTGGACTGTTAAGGGGCTGCTTAGACTATGTTAAAACGGTTTTAATGGCTATTTTATGACCCGGTTGTTACTTTGTGAATTGTTTTATGATTATGTATAATATGTCCCAAAAAGTGTTTAAGGACCATTTGGATTAAAAAAAAAAAATAATCCAGACTGTTAAGGGGTTGTTTGGACTATGTTAAAACGTCTTTAATGGCTGTTTTGCAACCCGGTTATGGCCAGCTTTGTGATTTTTTTTGTGATTATGTGTAATATGTCCCAAAAAGTGTTTAGGAACTATTTGGAAAAAAAAAATAATCCTGACTGTTATGGGCTTGTTTGACCGATTTTGTAGCCAGTTTAAGAGCCAGTTTTGGTGCTTGTGTGGGCTTTTTTATGTGTATTGTTGTTACCTGGATCGTTTAACCTCAGGGGCATCATCGACGCAATGTCCACCTGCAAAAAGAGCCATCCGGCGATGGTGGGTTGGCCGCCTCTCCGATGATTAAGTCAACAAAAATACGGAGAGGAAGAAGAAAAGGTTCGTACAATTGGGATTACATACCTTTTCATTATAGATATCCTCTTGATTTATATAGGGTGGTTTGGAGAATTCCTCTCTCTTTCTTTGGAAAGAATCCCTCCCATAGTTCGTCTACCATATCTAGGTCCTTAGAGATGGCTTCAGAATTAGCTGTTCCAAGAACCTCAGTTCGAAGTGTGGGAATAATGGCCTCCATACCATAGGTGAGGGCCAATGGTGACACTCCAGTAAGCTTCTAGCTAGTTGTTTTATAGGCCCAAAGAACTCCCGATATTTCGTCCACCCATTTCCATAGGCCGAATGCGAGACGCTTTCAAGCGTCAGAGATAGTTTTGTTGAGCTTAGCGCGTAGCTCCTCACCAGGGTATCAGCGTCGGGTTAGTCTGAGTTTCTGTTTTCAACTCGTGGTAGAAGTTTCTGTATACTTTGCTATCAAATTGTGGGCTTTATTAGTTATGATAGACTGAGGTATTCCGAACCGACATACAATATTCTTCCACACAAATTAGGTGACGTCCTTGTCTTTGATGGAGGCGAAGGCTTCAGCTTCAGCTTCTATCCATTTGCTAAAGTAATTGGTGGCAACTAACAACAACTTTTTCTGATCTGGGGCGGTAGGTAGTGGTCCAACTACATTGATTCCCCATCGGACAAAGGGCTAAGGGATTGTTGTAAAGTCAGATAATATATGTAGAAAATATAGCGAGGAGTAGAATGTGGTAAATACTCGAAATTGATTTGAAACAAAGTAAACACTCCAAGCGAAATGAAAAGTATTACCACCTCAGCCCATTTCTACAAGTGCATGGGTCATACAAATAATAAAGTGGACTCTAAGATGGGATATCGATACCACGAGTTGGAGGTTCTCACAATTAGAATTTGATCACCCCTGATTCTGAGGGCTCTTCAGCTATTTAGCGACCAAACCAGGATGTGGAATAAAATCAATTTAATTGAAATAAAAACTGATTTAAAATAAATCTAAAATCAACTAAAAATAAACAACTACTTAATTCTAAGAGTATGAAGAGAGGCATTAGGGATAAAATAATTATTTACAAACGATTTTGCATTTCACCAGCAAACATTTGTAAAGTTGAATGTTTGGTTGTCAAGGGAAACAATATCAGTATAAACTTGAAATTTCTCGACACTATACATTTCACTATATAACACCATATTCCTTTTAGGGACAAATGAGTTTAAATAGCTACTTGTAAAACCTGAACCTCTTTAAAGTTTGATTGTTTTCTTTTTCAATACTTCCGCAGTCATTTCTTAGGATCGAAAATTCCTTGCCCCCGCAAACAGGAAAATACATAAGCATTCTCCTAATGTAATTGGTATCTCACTCTTCAAAATCTAATAAAATTTTCTATCTCCTTGATTCGATCTTTGCTAACCGGGATCAAGATCCTTTCATTAGACTAGGAGAAACCTCACGATCAACTAAATTGATACATCATCGATAATCTCTTCATGAGTAAGTGGTGATCTATCAAAATAATTTTCAGAGTTTATTAGTTCCAAGATATTAGTCTAACATACCCTAAGTTTACGCTCTTTACTCTCGGGAATCTCTATCTCGTGTCACTCAAAGGTATACAAAATCGGAGCAAGGATTACGACTCTTTTATATGGGTATAAGCTGCGATATTTGAGCAGTTCATTATATGAATAGTACGATTATATAAATTTAGTATTCAAACCCACTTAAAATAATGAGAAAGCGCTAAATCTGGAATGATTTCAACAATTAATCCCCATCCCTAAAGTGTTTATCTTTCATTGCTATGTTTAATCATCACCAATTAACAAAAAGTAAGAAAATAGAAAGAAATCAAAGACAAGGAGTGAGAAAAAATCTAGATTTTAGCTTCAATCTGTACGAACGATAATGAAATCTGAATTTACGATGTACAACTTACCCAGAATCTCTTTGATACAAGAAAATCTGCTCAAGTACTCCTAAGATCTACAAAAATCAAAATCTGCGGAAAAACTGAAAAAAATGGGTAGTTTAGAGAGAGAAACCACAGCCAGAGAGGTTCTCTAATCTTCGATTACCCTCTTACCTAAAAAGCAGTATATATGGTACAGGGTGAAATGGAGAAACTGAAAATAGGCCAAAATATCAAAATTACTCTAAGATCTACTAAAAAATCAAAATATCTGAAAAGCGAAAAAATGGGCGGTTAAGAGGCCCCATGAGAGAGGTTCTCGATCTTCTCGTTACCCTCTTTACCTAAAAATAGTATATATATAGTCGTAGGGTGGTAGGCTTGAAATGGGCCCAATATCAATTTTTCGGCCTTTTTATTTTATTTTCAGCTTCTTGAGCCGTGACAAAGCTTGCTTAGTCACGACCGCGATTCTTAATTCGCGACAAACTTGTGTCCACAGCCCCTAGAATTTCTGGTGTGAGCCACCGGCTTGCCGCAGTCTAACGATTTTGGACGATTGCTTTCTTCTCCAACTTGTCAGGGTTATAACTTCTTCGTTTTGACTCGGATTTGGGCGCGTGAGGTGTCATTGGAAAGCTCTTTGAATGTAGAATGCAATCATGAGGGAATTTGAACAATTTAATGTTCTATATGGTGTATAAAAATTTATCTTCCTAGTGGCGCGCTGTGAGACTCTCGGTTGACTTCTTCTTTTGGAAATATATTACTCATTTCTTGCCAAATCACTTAATTTTCGTCAATAATCCTAAAAAACCAAGTTTAAAGGAAATGTTAGGAGTTTTACATGAATATGGATATAAAATACGCAAAATAGTATGTGAAATGAACTCAAAACATGGATGAGTTTTGCACTCATCAATTGTAATGGTGGCTAGGTTTCGAGCTGGCATCCTTGATACGAGAGCTTGTCGTTGGCATCGATCACACTTCTTGACATAGGCGACTACATTTGCTCTCATGGTTAACGAATAATACCCTTGTGCATGGACAGTAATTTAAGGATTATAACGCCACTGATGGTTTTACGCATACCCCCTCATGAAGTTACGCTGGTATATCGCATCCTGCTCACGGTGAGGCACTTAAGATATGGCCCGTCCAGAGACCGTTTGTATAATTGCCCGTTTACCAAGGAAAAATCGTCTGACTTTAGCTGGACCTTGTGAGCCTTGCTACATTATTCGATGGTTCTCAGGGTTGAGATAATATAATATGAAATTGACGAAGGGTTTTGTTTTGTCTATCCAACACTCGTCTTTTCACGATAGATGATGTTGGTTGGTAGTAGATTGGGAGGAATCTGATTTCTTTATTGGGTCAGAAGCGACCACTACTACAAATGTGTCTACCTTTCGTTAGAGTCCCAGCCCAGGATATGCTCAGCTTCAGCCAAAAATTCCACAGTCATTCTTAACGAGCCCACGTATACTTGGCCATCTGTTGGTCACCGTGTTTTTGTATTCTCCATTTACCTGTTCTACTACCAGTTGAGAGTTGCTACGTATGAGGAGTTTCTCGTGGGGCTGAATTAGTAGATTGGTCAGGCCAGGATTGCTTTCTACTTAGTCTCATTGTGGACGCCGGAGAAGTCTAGTCGTAATAACCCGCTTCATCCTCTCCTGGCCGGGCTTTTTCGTCAGAAGCCAACCCTAGCTCCTATTTGGCAAGAAGCTTCGTTCACATGAAGGGTCCACTAACCATCGTTATCCTGGACCACATTAGGTTGGGGTAGTTTTGCTAGGAAATCTGCCAATACCTACCCCTTTAATGCCAAGCGAGGTTTATACTGAATACGAACTCACTTAGTTCGATTGCCCACCGGGCCATCCTCCCTGACAGGTGAGGCTTGTGTATAGTGTTTCATAGAGGGAGATTGGTCATCACAACGATAAGGTGTGCCTGAAAGTGTGGGCGGCTTGGCTACTACATGTGGCTAGTGCCGCTACACAGAAAATAATGCCGCTATTCTAGATAGGAATATCGAATTTCGCTATGCCCGTGTGGATTTTCTTATGAAGAATATCGCCGCTACCGATTCCCGCATTTCTAGGAGGACTTATATGGGTGCGTAGACTGCCTTGCGACTCTTTACCAAGCTGCATTACTTGGTGGGCCCAAGTCTTATAACTGAATCACAATAACATATACAAAATAAAACTACCACCGTAGTGGTGTTTACAGTATCAATACATATAGTCCTGAGTCCCATTTACATATACATATACAAAACTGTACATTTACATTTACATATTCAGAGCATGGAACCTACATGTGGTGAACCCCTACAAGTGTGCTAGCCCAGCAAAATGCGGAAGATCGCAGACGTCCTCTTCTGTACCTACACGGATTAAAACCCGTGCTAAGCTTTACGCTTAGTGGGAAACATATATCTTATACGTACACATGCATTGATACTCTTATACAATATGCATATGTAACAATGTATATACGCAGCGCGTATATCATAATTTTTCACGAATTCATATAACAAACTAATACACATACTTGTACTTATAGCAGACTTAGGCTTGTTCATATCTCCCGTAGGAGTTACAGAGCTTATACTTATACTTATACTTTTAGCAGACTTATACTTGTACAGAAATACCCGTAGGTACTATAGAGTTTACACTTATACAGAGATACCCGTAGGTACATTCAGAGCATAACGATGTACATTAATTTACTCTTATTCGTCATTCAGATTCTTATCAATTTATCAGATTTACCTAGGACCAGCATTAAGAAACTAGTAGTGAGACACATTGGTCAAGTACCCGAGGGTATTGACAGCAAGACTGAGTAAAAAGTCGTAGCACAAAAGGTATTTTATTCAGGCTAATCATCGATTAGAGACTTGCCTACCCACGTAATGTATGTCATAGCACTAGCAGGATCGGAATACTAACTTAACGTGCCTCGCCCACCCAATGTATGTCAGAGCACTCAGCGTGAGCGCCGGCTAATTTATCGAACACAGCCGCCACGTGAATGCAAGTGTCGTGTTATTCAATATCTGGTCTTAGGCATTCATACAATTATATATGTTCAGGAACTTAGGAAATTATCATAGAGGCGTTTAGTTTGCCATCATCCAACTTTGTCCGCCGAGGCGGCAAGGTACGGTATAATTTTTCCTTTACATTACAAACATGAATGAACCCTTTCATACACTTATATAATCCACATTAATCCAATAAACGAGTCCTTTGAGCAACGGAATGACAAAACAAAACAAACCACAAAAATCTCCATGTGTGAATAGTAGCTTCATCGCGGCGAACCCGAAGCTTGGCCTGCCTCCCACTCGGCCTCACCGTGGCAAGGGGTCCCTACGCCGCGGCGGAGGGCCCCCGAAATTGCCCAGATTTTGCTCATTTGTCCACTTTTCCAGAAATCCAACTCAAAAACCCAAAATAATCCATAAACATCACCACAATAACTCAAGTGGGTTCTAAACTTTCAACCAAACCAAACATAGAGATTAATTAGGGTTTTTCCAAATCCAAAATCAAATACTTGTAAGTTAGGTTAACTTTCTAACACCCAAACATGTCTCCAAACACCATAAACCAAGAATCCATACAATCCATACTCATCTTATACAAACTAGGGTTTTACCAACCCAACTTTCAACAAATCTAGGGTTATGATGAATTCCTAACTAAACCCTAGAAATTGGACAAACTTATATCCATACAAAATCATAGCATCCAAACATAGATTCCATACTCAAAGGTCTAAGAGTCCATACACAAATAGTTCCATACAAAATCCTAGTTCCATACCTTTCCTCCTCCTCCTCTTCTTCTTCTTCTTCTTCTCTTCTCCTCTCTTCTTCACGTTTTTGCTCCCAAAATGCCCAAATGAGAAACCAAAATTGGTCTTATTTGGTCTCATTTCATATGGCCTTGTTTGGCCACCAAAAATGCATTAATTTGACTTAAGTTTCTCATTTTATCACTTATCCTTCAACTATTTTCTATTTGCTCCAATAAAGGTGTTATTTCTATAATAGCCTCACATCTTTTTTACCTTTATAGACTTTTGTATCCTAATTTCTGACAAATTACAAATTCTTACTCCTTGTATCTTATACAAATTCCTGTTTCGATTTCACTTTTTGCATTTAAATTACGAAAAATTCAAATTATACCTACAAAATACCCTAAACATGTCGAAAACGATTAAGGTATATTTCGGGGTGTTACAAATATCGGTCTATGTTTTCGGTTTTCGCCTTCTTTAAACAAAGCTACACTTACTGAGACTTCTGACACCACTAGGTAAAGATAAAGTGTGTCCCCTGCCCTTGAGCTAGTCAGGATTGGTGGTTCGCCGAGGCACTATTTGATTGCCATGAAAGCCTGATCACATTCCTCATTCTACTCAATCTGTTTAGCCTCCTTTAGAATTGTAAAAAATGGTCTCAATCGGTCTGTAGAACGGGATATAAATCGCCCGATAGCCGCCAGTCGGCTAGTCAGTTGTTGTACTTCCTTTCAGGTGGTAGGATATTGAGAGTCCATTATCGCTTTAAGTTGTACGAGATTAGCCTCCATTCCTCTCTAGGTTACCATAAAACCAAAAACTTACCTGAGTTGTCTCCCAATGCACATTTCAAAGGGTTCAAGATATTCGGCCTCACAACATCTCAAAGGTTTCTTGTAGATGCTTCATGTGGTCGGGGCATTCTTTGGACTTGACAAGCATATCGTCGATATAGACCTCCATGGTTTTTCCTATCAGTGGTCGAAATATCTTGGTTACCAGCCTTTGATAAGTTGTTCCGGCGTTTTTCAAGCCAAAAGGCATTACATTGTAACAATATAATCTACGCAGTGTAATGAAGGTCGTTTCTACATCAGCAAACATTAGAATCGTGGTATTCAAAAAGGCGTCCGTAAACGACAAAGATCCCGTGTCCACCGAGGCATCAACGATCTAGTCTATACACAGCAAGGGGAAGCTATCCTTTAGGCATGCTTCGTTGAGGTCCGTGTAGTCTACACATACTCTCCACTTACCGCATTTCTTTGGAACCACCACCACTTTGAAGCAGTTTACGTAGGTACTTTATTTCTCCCGATGAACCTCAAGGCTCGCTTTGAAACCGTCTACTGTCCCATAATTTGATGGTGGTCCGTGGAAACATCTCACTTTTGTCTTATGGCTCGCCGCATTTGATATATCTGAAATCCTGCGGGAGGCCCATACCAGGTCGATTCCGATCATATCTAAGTGACTCTAGGCGAACACGTCCGGGTTTTTTAATAGCACGCCTTGTACCTTCTCCCTTTCTTTACTGGATAGGAGAGTATTAACGTATGTGAACTTCTCTAGCCCGTCCAACACTACTATTTCCAAGGGATCCACAAACAATGGGTCCTCTTCACCCCGACCAGCTTCAACCCGTGGATTGATACGTGGTACGACCTCGGGAGGGGAGGTTTCTTATAATTGTTCGCTCTTCCTACACCTCGCATAGACAATTACTAAACTGGTCGTGAGCACAGTCACCGCTTAAATGGTCAATTTTGCCTAACGCTATTCAAATAGCTGCACGCTTGATTGTGTGTGTAGGATAGCTTTCTTCGCTGAGCGCAAATTTTAAGTCGCCTCATAACGGTGTCAGAAGGGCCCTAAATCATCGACAATTGATAATAAAATTTACTGAGTGACTGGTCTTACTGTTATAGGGAGTGCGACATCCCCTAATGTTATGGTAGTAGCCCTGTTGAAGCCAGAGAGGATTCACTCGGCTAAGTTCAGCATTTCTGAGGAAAGATTCATCTACCTGAAGGTTGGTAGTTGTAATAAATCTAACGCACTGCCAAGTTCCACCAGTACCTTATGTACATCAAAACCATTATATATAGAGGGTGAGCACTAGCGCATCATAGTGGGGCATAATGACCCTATTCGGTTGACCAAACAAAAGGATATGGGGCTATCTATTGGCTAATTTTTGCACCTAGTCATTCTCAGGATGGCTGCCACCTTTTAGCCTTTATCCGTGTAATGCTCTCAAGAGTTTCTTCTGTTGGCACTTTTTTTTATACTAGTCTTCGTAATCTGACCGTCAAAGATATAGTTTATATTAGTCTAGGTTCCATGGCTTATCGCACACCGCGATTCTCACCGCATCTTGCCTCGTTCTCAAGGCGCTTAGACACTTCGACATACCTCCTAAGGTGGCTCGCTTTGATTAGCTTTTCCACTAAGAACTTTATACTTCTTCACCTTTCGGTCTCATTCCCGTGATCTCTATGGTAGTCGCATCGTAAGGATCTTTTTCTTTGGGAAGGATCTGCTCTGATCGCGCAATTCATTTAAATTTGAAAGTCACGAATGATCGGGTCATAGGATCGGCTTCCGCCTCTCTATCAACCCTTCGATTCGAGGGCTTTTTCCCAGACGGATTATTTCCTTCGCCCAACTGGCTTGTAATCATGTTAGTTTGGGTTGCTACACGGATATTGTCCTCCAACATTGAGTATCTATTAGCCCATCTATATACTCCTTCCATCATGTCGGGCGTTTACATAGTGACCGGGAAAGAAATGAGTAGACGGGCCCAAAGCTTCTCCCAAGTTTTCGAGGATCAAGGCTCTATGCTACAACTCTATTTGCCGGATTCGCTTTGCCCGAACATCCTCGCGGAAGTCAGCGCATTGATTCTTCTTCCTGTTTAAGAATGGTTTGTAAAGAGCTGATGTTTCTCTTTTGTCGCACGGAGAAGAGATACTATGATATGAATTCAGCCCATAGTTCGTCGAACAAATTTATTGAGTAGTGTAGGAGCTTATGAAACTAAGCGAGCACCAGCCCCTGCAAACTGGCTGAGAATACTTTGCATAACAGTCGGTCGTTACCAGCATTCATTGTCATCGCCTGACTATAATGAAGCATATGGTCGTAGGGGTAAGCCAAGTCATCGAACATGGTGAATGCCAGAATGACAAACCCGCGGGGTGGATCATAGTAAAGGATGTGTTGCCCTAGGGGTGAAGAGAGCATGTCAACGGGTCTTCGGATGAGATTCAGAGATGGGGAGCTACCTGAGGACAATTCATCATCCATTGGGGAATTGACATCGTTAGGAACAACGAGCCCCTTCCTTTATCGTAGGTGATTGACTACGCATCGCGACTGCTATCTTGCACGTCTTTTCCAAGATCGTGACTTTTTTCGATCTGGGTCGACAATTGGTCATTCTCGCATCGTAAGCACTCGACCTAACCTTGCAACTCCTTCATCTGTCTAGCTTGTTCCTCTTGTTTTCTTTCCATGTCCTAACGCTAATGGAGGAATTGATCTTTTGGTGACTGGGTCATTGGAATTCCTCATTAATACAACCGCCGATCGACGGGGACATAGAACGGGGATCGACAAAGTCCCGTGGTGAAGGGGCCATTAGACAATCGTTGTGCCCAAGCCCTTGCAAACCTTGTGTGAGACTTTGTCTCGGGCCTCACGCACGGCGCTAATTGTTGTTACCTAGATCGTCTGACTTCCGGGGCATCAGCGACGCAATGTCCACCTGCAAAAAAGGCAATTTGGCGATAGTGGGTCAACTTCCTCTCTGATGATTAAGTCAGCAAAAATACGGAGAGGAAGAAGAAAAGGTTCGTATAGTTGAGATTGCATACCTTCTCATTATGGAGATCCTCCTGATTTATAAAGGATGGTTTGGAGAATCCCTCTATATTTATTCAGAAAGAATCTCCATTTTTTTAGGAACAAAATCTCTCATTCCTTATCAAAGATTAATTCTTACTTATTAGGGATTAATCTTCCGAGAAGTAAGGGATTTGGAAGCTAGGAAATTCGGGGATAAATACCTTTTGCGTATTTCTTGCCTTTATCCATTCGTCCATAGCGAACTTGTCATAAATGGGAGGACAACCAACTGGGGTACTTGGAAGTCTAGACAGGCTGCCCTGAAACTGACCTCTGGGAGGATACTTCGACTTTCACACACGGGCATTCGGATTTCCCATCTAGGTAGTGCCTACCAGTTTTGATATAGAAGATGGGCTTGGGCCACTTCGCATCGTGGGCCAGGCGGACTATGGACCGAGAGGGCCGGGCCATGGGCCCATTGAGTAGTGGGTTTAAAACCTATTGTATTCACAAGCATTATATATGCCACAATTGGCCTTGAGGGTTAAAGGTGTTATTACTTGATTGGTGATAACATGCTTGATAATTGTTGTTTGATGAATGTTGATATGGGTATGCTTATATATTGACATTGAAATGAATGTTTGTTTTAGAAATTATATGCATATAATATAATTGTCCATGATGCATGGCAAAGTGTATGGTTTATATTTTCCATAGACATTCATTACATATGTGACATGACATTGACATGTGATAGTGCATCACATTGCTTATGCACAGTAACATCTCATTTCATGGATGTGAGTGCATGGTTAGAATCAACACCGCATTTGGTGATTGATGGGTGGGCTCGATACCATTGGACAAAGTCCAACAAAGTCGCACGATTGCATGAAAAGGAAAACTTGTGTCGAGTAATAGCAAGAAAGGCTAGACACTCCCTCGGATGAAGGACCTGATTACTGGTTCACTACACTTTAACGATGAAAGTCCAAAAAGTGTAAAAGGCGTGAGGAGCCTGTAGTGAGACTCCAAAATCCGTTGCCCACAAAAGACACATGGTTTGAAAATTAAATGATCATTTGAGGTGTAACATCCAACAAGTTTTGATTTGTAAACAAATGAATTTTGTTTTAAAAATGATCATTTGATGTAATCCACAAATGACGGATTTTATCACACATTAGCATTGCATTGTGTGATAGGAGTCTGTAAAGACTCAGGGTTATGGTGCATGAGTGAGTCTCATCTCATTTCATAGCATGACATGTAGAATTCCAAGTTAGAATTGGCATATTCTTATTTTAGGAATGTTAATGTGAATTATCAAGTGTAAACATTGCATGTGCACTTAGGAGAGGAGTAACCTCTGTAGAAATTACTCTACTGGGCATGGCTCACCCTATACGGAAAACATTCAGTGCTGGACTTTCAAGGGCCAAATGATCTGCCTTCCTCATTCTGGTCGTGTATGCGAAGAAAGCCGACGTGTGGCTTTTATAATTACTTTTGTAATTATTTTTGTAAAATAATTTGGAACAAATTGTTTTTGGTATGTACTAATATGTAAAGAGTTGTAATTAAACTCATATGGACTGTTTTTAATATAGTCTCACATGTTTTTATATGAATGTGGATAAATGGTCTTGGTGCGGTCAACTTTTACTCATAAATGGACTCGGTGCGGTCATTGTGTTATATTGGGTCCCAGATGGGTCATGTGATTACATTATTGTACAAGTTGGGTTTTGGATAGAGCTCCCCATACAAAGGAGACTCTATCCGATTTTTGTTAAATTATGGATCTTGGTAAATGGGACACAACGATGTGATATCGAGTTACACAATATCCACAGGCTTTCCGCGGGTTGATGGATGATCAACTATCTCTGATTGGGAGTCATTATACGCTCACTCAGCAATCCTCGAGCACATAGTCTTCCAAGATCTTTATTTTTATTTTTTTATTTTTTATTTTTTATTTTTTTCTTCACAAAGTTCCTTTCATTCCATTTGCTCAATTGAATGACGTACTCATCCACTCCCCTGGTCAGTCATCTTTTCTTTTTTCAATTCCTCATGCATCTCACCCTATAAAGTCATCTCCAGCATAGTCTTTATAACTTCATCTTTTACCTTTTCATATGATTTCTATTGACCAATTTTTCGACACGGCTACCAAAGACCAACTAAAGTCCTCGGCAATGATGCCAAAAACTTATTGACCAATTTTCCGACACGACTACCAAAGACTAACTAAAGTCCCTGACAATGGCGCTAAAAACTTGTTGAAAACCAAATTTTGGAATATACCTAATTTCTCTGTAGTTTCTTCGTTTTGTATATAAAATATCTAGCAGCAGTGCTGCCCAGAAATTTGTCACTTGTTTTGGGACTGAAATTTCTATAGTTGGTTTTTCTCTCTTTAAAATGAAGATTAAAATGCAGATTGGTCTAAATTAAATCGCTCCAAGTGCACAGGTCATACAAGTAATAAAGTGGACTGTTAAGTCCGAGTTATCATTCCAACGGAGATCGATAAGAAACTATAGACCAAACTACCCCACTACTCAAGGTCCTCACTATTCAACTCAAATTTCTAAAGATTGTAATTAAACCGAAATGCAAAAACCGAAAGAACAAAATCTAAATCTCGAAACAAGATAAATATATTTGAAATAGACTGCATCGCTGAGAGTAATCCCAATAATCGGAAACGGGACTTGTTCTAATCATAAATCTACAGCAGGTTCTTTTAAAACAGGTATTTGTTATGGGTTTGAATTCGGAACTTGTTCAAAAGCAAGGTAGTATAGCTTAGATTCCTCCATACACTATACATTTCACTATCTAACACACCATATTCCTTTCCAAGACATATAGGTTTAAGTGACTACTTGTAAAATTTGACTCTCTTTAAGATTTGGTTGTTTTTCTTTTCCAATGCTTCACAACCATTTTTGAGAACTGAAGTCCGTTTGTCCCCATACACAGGATAACATAAGCCTCCTTCAAAGTAATCGATACCACCCGCAAGTCGGCGTAATTCTCCTCTCCCGATTAGACTCTACCTAACACTCTGATCAAGATCGTTTCGGCCACATCAGACGACGCCTCTAAACTTTAAACTGATACATCAACCAACCAATCCTTACACCATGAGTAAATTAGTGATCTATCAAAGTAATCATTTAAAGTTCATTAGTTCCATAATATTAGTCTAACATACCCCAAGTAATCGCTTCCATACTCTCGTGAATCTCCATCTCCGTGTCACTCCAAAAGCCTCCCGAAATCAGAGTAAGATACAACCATTTTCCGGGCAGCGCTTACTAATATTAAGAATAGCTCACTACATGAACAATACCGATTAAATCAATCCAGTTCTCAAAACCCAAAACAATCATTTAAATGTTACAAATCATGACCAAAACACCTAGCCCTTTCCCAGTAAGAGCTTAACCTTACATAACTGGACTACAACTATCAATGACTAGTTGATCAGGCAAATTCACTGAAACTGCAATCGAACTGAAGAAAAAGAGAATTCCAAAAAATTTCTAGAAAACCTTGTAGTTTGGAAATAAATGGAACTAAATATTTAATGATCTCAGCTCAAGATTACACTCAGATCCTTTATTCCAGTTCTACGGAAAGGAAAACAAAAGAAATTACAAGAAGAAAAGAAAAGAAAATGAAATAAAAAAAAATTCAAATTTCTACTCTACTGTTACTCTTCTTAAAAATGGCGGCTCTCCTTGTTTTCCGCTTTCGTCGCCCTCCCCTCTTTTTTATTTGTGCCCTAAATATTTCTATTTATAGGTTCATTAATGATGCTGGGCCAAAAATCGAGGTTGATGATATGGGTTTTTGTGCAAGCCCAAATTGTCGTGTTTGTCGTGACATTGCTATTCTATGTCGCGACATAGCAGTCTTTGTCTTTTTCCGTAGGCTTTGTCGTGGCATTTGTTGCAATATAAGATGACATAATCTTGAGTCTTTGTCGCGACAAGGTTTGTAAATGTCGCAACAAAGTTTCTGCCTCTTGTCTTGAATTATGTCGCGACATAGTTTCCATGCCTGCATTGTTAACCTTTTAAATGTTTGTCGCAACATAAAAATCCTTGTTGTGACAAACTCAACATAACTTGACTGCCAACTCTGTCGCGACAAAGTTTGCTTGTGTCGCGACACAATTTCTTCCTTCTGCACTTTTTATGTCGCGACAATCAATTTCTATCTTGCGACATCGTTCTCAACCTTTAGCTTTGTCTTATGTAGCGACAAACAATTTCTATGTCGCGACATACTTCGAAGCCTTCTGCTTGGTTTTATGTCATGACATAAATTTCAAGTGTCGCGACATACTTTTAACTCTTTTGCTCTAACTATGTCGCAATAGACTTCAAAAATGTCACGACATTTTGCAATTCTCTTCTAAGTGCTCTTCTCAAAATATGTCGTGACATAGGTGTGAAATGTCACGACATTCTTCATTGTTCTTCTAAGTAGTTCAATTGTTGCGAAATATTTTGCTGTCTTTCTATTGTTGGGACAAACTTTCAGTTGTGCTTAGCTAATGGCCTTGTATGATTGTCGCGACAAAGTTTAGTAAAATTCCCAGGCAGTTCTCTTCAATATAGTCGCGACATAAAATTCTTATGTCACAACATAAGTTCGGTTGTCTTTGCCTAGTATTGTGTCACGACAAACAATAAAATGTCGTGACATAATTCTTTTGTTTACAAAGGAATAAAAATAAATCTTTGTTGCGACAGAGAACCTGTTGTTGCGATAATCCTCTGGCTATTTTTTCATTTGTTTATCGCGACAATTTTTCATTTTGTAATGACAATAGCTGCTTCCTGCCTTAGCCAAATTTGTTGTTGCTATCTTTTTAGCCATATTTGCTGCTTTTTCTTGCTTGTCCGCTTCTTTTCTCTAAATTCCTGCAAAACACAAATTTGGGTGAATTCTCATAATTTGGCATTTAAATCGTGGCGAAATACGAGTTTCAGACTTCCATCACTCAGGAGAAGACTCTTTCCCCTCATAATTCATCTCTCGGCTTCAAAAGCCTCCACATCATTCCACTTCAGCTCAATTTTCACACTTTGAGGTGATTTCCATTGTGAATAAGTTCCCTTCCTTCTTTATTCACCTCAAGAGTAGATAGCAAACTCTCATGTTGTCTTTTAAAGGACATTGTTGTGAGTACCATGGTCTTTAAACCCACTAATTCACTCATGCCCAGTCCGCAGCCCAAGCGTCCACCCGGCTTCGCGATGTGAAACGATCCAAACTCCACTTACCATATTAAAATCGTAAGTACCATTAGACTAGAGAACTGTAAAGCCTTTTTTGAAACCGAGGCCCCCACACACGAGTCCTGGTGTCCCGCTCCAGATGATCCCGCCTACTATCCTTTCTTTATATAGCAAGTTCGTTAATGATAAATATATAATACGTGAAATACAAAGAGGCTTATTCCAGCCTGACTCAAATCAATTCTGAGGAATAATCTTGATAAGAGATCGTTCCTTGATATGGAAAATCAATCATAGATATGAAATGGTTTATCCCTGTAAATAGAGATTCCTTCCCAGATGTGGAGTGAGACTCAAGAATAAATTTTCTATAATCAAAAGATCCCGCAGTGAGGGATGCAATTCCAACTATTCAAATCTCTCATTCTTCCTTCTCGTATCTTGCCGATTTGACCATGTGGAGGCTTATCAAATCACCGCCCCAAACGCCTCTTTCAGAGAGTTATTTATTATTGATGCCTCAGATCGCATTTATCAAGGTCACACATCGCCATCTTATGGAATTGAATAGAAAGTTCTGTTTATATGCATGTTAGTCTCGGCTACACGATCAGTCCACTAGTCTCTTCAGCATTCGAACTGCCGCTCTTCCGCATCTAATTTTCTCGGAGAATGCTAATGTCAATTAACTGGCGACCCAGGTTGCAGATTACTCTTCGATTACGCCGACATTTTTAGAGAAACAGATACCGCAAATAGCGAGTTACAAGATCGCGCCGAAAGCCAGAGTATGCAGAGAACGCATCAACGCGTAGTTCGTAAAGAAAGATGCACCGTGAAGAGATGTGTAAGATAGCTACAGCCTTGCATCCGGGCCCTCGCAATAAAGAAAAGTGGAGCCCGTTATTCAAGATACCGTCGATGTCTACCGATAACGAGTTGCCCTTAGGTAGCTCCCACCTTGTGCCCCCTTACGCAAAGAAATATAAGTGGCAAGCACGCAGAAGAGGATCTTCAGATCGCCTTGTTTCGCGATACCTCGCATGATATGTCTCGCCGAGCAGCGAGAAGTAAGGTGGGGCAGATTAACTGTACAGCACCCAACGCGAAGTCGGCGCCCCGCAGATGCGTACGTCGTCAATGCCGCTCAGAGGTCTCGTGATCTCGACATTTAGCCAACATCTACATGCCGCTACGCGCTCCTAATCCGAGGACCCGACATGCTTCTCGCCCCAGGCAACATTTCCGACACAGCCACCCCGCGTTCGCTCATACTGCGCACGTTCGACGACTCTACTTCACCACACACGATAAGCTCATCATAATCACAATGATACTAAACACCTGCAATGACTGCCCGCTAAAGGTTCTTCATTTACGAGGCCTCACATTAGCCCGTTTCATAAGCTCCCCGCGCACCTCACACAAATCATTCAATGACTTGTGGGTGGCATTCATATCACAATACCTTTGTTCGATGTGACAAAAAAGGAACATCAATTTTTGTATAGATTTCACAGGAGAATTGGGAGGCTTTATGTGCATGCAGGTCGCATAACATGGATGCGCCCTCCAAAATCTCAGAGAAACTTGTCATTTATTCCTTTTCCAATAGTTATTCGTAGATCGCCACGCATACGGAAGCAATTATATGTACGCTGGATGGGTACTAATGCTGCAGACAATATCCTATATCCACTTGTAGAGACTATTTATGATTACAAATTGGGGCCGGCGTAGGTGGGAATATTTCTCGGAGCAGCTTGTGTCCAAGGAAGGTCAAAGAAGAGGATCAAAGTGATCCCATGATCGGGCCACGCATAAAGAGAGAGCTCCCCGCACTACCCTCAACGCCTCGCATGAGATAGTTATTACCCATCATTCCCGACTACCGTAGTTTAGCCGGCCTGAGACGATCCAAACTATCCCTCCAAGAAACAAATCATCGCAGCGACATCATAGAGATCAGGCACGAGATTGATAATCGCCGCCTCAAAGTTCCATTGAAAATCTTATCGTGCCGACACTCCAGAGGTGGCATCGAGAAATCGACCACGCAGTGAATTATACGTCGCGAATAGAACATGCGCCACGCAGAGTCCCGCCAGAATCCAAACCAACCATAAACTATATATTGGGTGGTCCATCTGACGACCTATATCACCGGCACCACAGCCTCACGCCATGCCAAGGTCAAATGCCATCCATACCTACACACATGAAGTAACTAGTTCAATAAACGGCCCTGTTATCCTTCCTCATAGTCACCTTTAATGTGTGTGTGTGTGTGTGTGGATTGCGGTGTCCCACTACACGTATTCACTCTCGATACACAATTTGATGCATGTGGTAATAGTAGATCCCGGCAAAGGTAATGCATTTGTTTCAACTGATTAAATTAAGCAATGAAGCTTCTGTGTGTAGAATTTAGCCGGCAATCCTTCTCCGGGATGCACGTGCAACCAATGCTACCCCAGATGTCATGCCCCCATAAAGGCCTGCGGTTGCAGGTTCCATTCCCCAATCGCCTAAGAGCCGGGACCTTAACGCCATACGCGATGCGCTCGGTCGCACCGATTTGAACATCCCACTCACCACCAAACAACCACCTGACCAATGCCGCGTGTCGCATAGTCATCGGCCGCACGACAAAGAGCGACAACTATCCATACGGAACGCAGAGGAATAACAGCCGCACGCAGAATGGAATGCTGCGCATCCAAGATATACTACGGTCGCCTCGCATTTTTACTTTTGCACCGGCCAGACAGCAGACACGCGCTTCCCAGCCGCACTTTTCTTCTAGCATTGATGAAAATTTATGTTCATCGGCACTTTCAAAATACCGCATATGGCTCTTAACATTGAAGATTTAAAGATCAGATGCGGGTGTCACGCTCAACTCTAGCTCCGACGACACATCTTAACTGCCGGATTTAGAGACTAACATCGACTCATCCGACAGTTAATCGGGGTAATTATGGTACGGGTCTACATCCTATGGGTAACAAAATCAAAATGTAATATATATAATCAAAAGAACGATCAACGGAAAGTGGTGTCCATCAAAATTCAGACATATAACTCGAGTCCCATTTCACATATAAAAATTTGATTTCCTTATATTACAAATCGCAGCAAGCATGCACCTACATGTAGTGAACTCCTTCCCGCAGGTGGCGGCTCCAACAAAGATACAAGTCTTCGATGTCTTCTCTGCATTTACACAGATTAAATCTGCTAAGCTTACGCTTAGTGAAACATATGCCTTATGCATATACATATTTAACATAAATAATAACAGATAATATAAATTTCATGCATTTATATTATGAACTTATACAAGTACTTTTCCTTATAGCAGTTTGATGCTTATCCGTGATCTCCGCAGAGTTACGTAACTTATATTTTTACGATTTATGTTTATTCGTGGACTTCGTAGGAGTTAAGGAGAATTTATACTTTACGACATATTATCCGTGGATCTTTAGGAGCAGAACTATATTATATTTACTTGAGGCTTACACTGCTCTCGGTACTGTAGTACAGGTAGATCACGAACGTACTAGTATCATGGATCCTTATTCTCATACTACATTTGTAAGTACATAAAATCTTATACTGCATCAGATCTTATACTTGTGGCCACGGCTATATCCCGGTCTTACTAACTTATACTCATATTCTTATATTATATCGTATTTTTCGTGATCTCATAATGCAGACATAAAGCGCCATACATGTATTCCAAATCCTCATGCATTACGTAACTTATAATCATTCCTACGAACTATAACGGTTCCTGTTAGACATACTTGATCTTATTGGATCTTATCCTTGAGCTGGTACCCAGAGGTACGATAAGCTCCAACTAATCATAATCGACGCTACAAGCACGATCGCACGATACGCATACATATCGTACTTGACATTAGTCCGCGATGCGGTACAGATCAACTGATACATATACTTGTTTTGTTTTATTACTAGAGTACCTCTTAGGTACCATCGGATTTATATTTATTTATTCGATATTTATACCAGGCCATCGGATCTTTGATTAGATACAAGAATATCCAGATACTTCATGAATCAATAAGATACATATGTAATTAATCAAATACGCATACCAAGAAAATACGTAACTTAACGTATAGCGCACAGAATTCAAATCAATACGTGATACTTCGTGATAGTAATATTAACTTAATCGTGAGGCGTGATTTATTCGTATACAGATACCCGTGAGGGCACATGGTAATTCAACGTAGATGTGATTTATCAGATACGTGAGTACCGCAGGTACTTCATGGATTTATTCAGACATACGTGGACTCATCGATACGTGACTGATCGATACTGTGAGTACCTGCAGGTGCATTTACAAGACTTATTCGATACAGGATTTATCGATACGTATACCCGTAGGTACTACAGGATTTTATTTAAGATTGTGATACCTGAGGTACTACAGACCAAATCAATATAAGAGTATCTGGGAGGTACTACACTTAATCGATATAAGATGTAGACCATTTCTCGTATACAGAGTGTTCGTGAGAAGCCATTTAAAATTTATTTATACAAGAGGATTGCACTTATTTCAGATATTGTGTGATACTCAGAGAAATAATAACTTTGACTATATAAGATTAATCTTCGGGACATGGAGCACTGCAGAGGCTACTTTAACTTATCACGTATACCCGCAAAGGTATCACAAGATTTGACCCAGACACGATAATCGTACATTGTGATACCCAGAGGGTACGCGAATTCACTGCAGACGGGTATCAGTGACTTATTTAACATAGAGTACTGCAGGTACTACGCACACTGCATACGGAGCATCCGCAGTACTACGCAGCTAATTACACGCTAGCATCCGCAGGCATTACGTAACTATTCCAGAGACGTGGAGCAATCCGTATATACTACTTAATGATACAAAGAGGCAATATCCAATCTTTATTTCATTTCATTTAGAGTCTTGACATACTGCTGACTCTCCAGACTCAGTGACGGAATGATATGATTGACACAATAAAATTCTTAAGATTACTACAGCATTTTAAAAGTCTGAAGATTAGTCGCACATATGCCTTATACCATTACATCGCTTATCGAGCACTAACTGTGATACCCACACTAGTCGTATCAGTACTACCTGCAGAGTACTACTAATCGGTAGTGTCAGAGCACCACTGTGATACCGGTACCACTCAGGACAAGATGTCGTGGTCATTTAATAACTGGTCTTAGGTGCTTACTATATGATAGTCGCACTTACTATCTTGCATCAGGGCATTCCCAAATTTGTGTTCATAGATGCGATCGTCCTCTTATAAATGTAGGTACGATGCGTAATCACACCTGGTCTGTGATTCTATTCTTCATGGAATCTGGCTTTTACCCAAGAGCAATCATCTAACGGACATACAACCGGTTACGCATTTCATGCCAACTAGTCATTATTTTACCCGAGGATGCTTATATACTTTTCCGTCTTAATCTCTTCATATTTGGCACTATCTCTTGAACTTCTTGGGTTAAGGTGCTATGGTTCTATTCAACCGAATCACCCAACTGCAGCACCGAAATCCGTTAATAGTCCAAAACAAATCTTGACTACCTATACCAAAGCCGGAACCAACTCCGGTTTTACATATCCCCACTTTGAGCGAATTCCTGCGCATTTAGGTTCAGAATTTATGATGCCGATTTCGTTTTTCTTGAGTCCACGCGACAAGAGCCACTTGAATCACCAACCTGATAAGAAATGATGCCATCGCCAAAATACCTAAAATCCACGAATGCAAACTGCACGCGATCGGTACACTCCTTAATGTGCACAGACATCACAAATGACTGTGACGTGTAGTACCGGTACACTTTCAGCGTACGCAAGATAACCGAATAACCTTAAATGTGTGTTCACATTTTTCAGGCAGGCTGATACCTGAATCACTCCTATACATCAAACACACATCCAAACCATTCCAATTCACCTTGGGAAATCCTTTTCATTCAATCTCTTCAATGATATCTTCTTCCAAATTCTTCATGATCACCAAAACTATCTCCACTTGGTTATGACCTATACACAAACCAAACATGATGTTCAGCCAGGTTTCATTCTAAACCCCAACTCAAAGACTTACTAACTATGAACCATCCCAATAGAGAGGATTCATGATTATCATAAAAACATATAGGCTTTATCAACCCTTATTTCAGAATCCAGTTCGATACAATTTTATCAAAACCCCAGCTTCGAGATAAGATATCCACCACATAAAGCCTTAAATTCATGACCCATACGAACCAAAGTTCATACATAAATCTCGCCCATACCTGGTTTGCTCGGCTTCTCTTCTTCTTCCTCTCCTTCTTCTTTCCTCCTTCCTCCTCTCCCCATCCTGAGCCTCCCAATGAGACTAATTTTGGTCTTTAAATCCAAAGATTTTGTTAAGGCCTCGTTGTTTCACTTAAAACCTATTTTCGTTGTTTATTGTTTGCTTTAAGCCCTCCAACTCTTTGGTTATTTATTTGTTTCTTTTATTCATTTGCCTCAAACTCATCAATTCATGTCCCAGGTCCCTTTTCGACAAATTACAATTTCGTCTCTAAATCTTTGTAAATTCTAAACCCGCCCGCAGCCTCCGCATTTAACTCACGAACAAGCAAATTATGCTACAAAATACCCTAAACATGTCGAAACGACCAGGTATATTCGGCAAAAACACGTACACCACAAAACTGGCACTCAAAAGACTGCAACGGTTCATAAATGTCGGCACTTCAAAAGACTGGGTGCGGCTCACACTCCCACTGCAGGATTCAAAGACTGCAGTGGTTCCTCATGTTCCCACCACTTCAAAAGACCGGCGGCTCTGCCCGCGTATGGCTCAAGACTTCATAAGACTAGGAAGTGGTTCTAGCAATCCCAGCACTCTTTATAAGACTGACAAAGTTCCAGTTTCTTCCGCATTTAGTACAGACGTGGTTCACCATTGTTCGCAGGTTGACAGTGGAGCCGAATGACGCCAGAGCCGCTCAGGCCGTGCCTGCCGGGCCGTCAGAGTCGGGTTTATTTCAATACTGGTACTCAGGTAATTATTCTAGAAGACTTCGCGTGTAGATCAGAAATGAAAGAAACCGACAATAAACCATAACTCATATTTTATAACACGCTAATAAAGATTAATACGAGGCGACAGGCCCAAATGTACAATTACAAAAAAAAAAAGCGGATATTAATCGCTCCTCGATCCCCGACTACTACTCCCTCATAAAAATTATCCGCCCTTTTCAGATCTCCTTTCAGCTGCGTGCCTCAGACCGCTGACCAAAACTGCCTATAGCATGGTGAAGTGAACTCATCAGAGGAGCAGATGGTTTGACCGGTCGGGTCATAGATGCTGTGGGTTCGACATACACCACCCCAGCCATGAGAACATCACCCGTAATACCGGCAGTCCTCATGGCTTCTTTATCTTTGACCCGCCAGTTTCGCAGATCGAAGGCACTTCATCTTTGGTCGCCCGCTTCCAGCAGCGGACGTCGCCCACCCGTGGCGCCTAGCTCCCTAGCCTGCACTCGGCTTCTCCACACTGTCAGATCGCTCCCTAATTTCCTATTTGCCACTTTTCATTTATGTTTTGCTTCACTTACGATTTATTTGAGCTCTTAGGCCATATTTCTTAGCTCATCTCTATTTACGCCAGGTTTCAGTGTTCTTTTGCCTTTCAGTTTCCTTACACTTTTGCATTTTGAGTTCTTTACTTCACGAGGATTATTTAGTGTGATTGTAAGCTGTGACGTATGACTTAGCATAGCACTTTTGCAGTTTTGCTTCGCATCTGAAGCAGGAGATAAGTTCCTTATGCACGCACATATTTATAGTATGACAGCTCGTAAAAGATAGGCGTGAGGAAATGTGGCTGATGGATTTATTACATTTCAGAGCCCAGAGGGCGCCTCCCCACAACTTCTATCAAAGATCGGTGAGGCCCCTCGCCCAAAACCCTATCCTCCGCGACAGCTTCCTTTGTGGAGCTCGCGACACTCCAGCCGATAGGCGTCCGGAAATCAACCCGAATCCAATGATACCGGGCCGGCCGTTCCGAAGCCTTCCATCCGAGCCGACCGCTTCGCGCTTGCCGACCGGTACTCAAAGCCGCGGTGTCTCCCCGAGAGCCGCACTTGCTTATTTATCCGTAACGAACCCACAGCAAGCGTTCGATATATTATCCCCATCTCCCCATTTACCTTTCATTAGTAGTTGTGATTTATCTAATTCCATAAAGTTTCTAGTTCTCGTGAGATATAGTTTCGGTTTATTCACTCTTTCTTTGCTTTTTTCTTTCTTCATCGTCGTACAGCCGCGGATTTGCCGACCAGCGAAATTATCGCCTAATACCACCAATAGCCCTTCCAATGACCCTCGACTGAGCGTTAACCCGCCATAATATTAACAGAGATCTACTCGAAAGCCCAAGAATAACAAAATACTCCTTAACAAACCGCCAAACTAGACGTGATGACGAGGTAGACAATAATGAAAGGGCTACGCCTCAACTACCGCAGTTCACTTACAAGAAGAGCTCCCGCATTTATCTCGTCTCATTAATCTCGAAAGCAGAACTGACATTGGATCAGATTTCTCCACTAGTTGACAACGCTTAGCCTACGCCATCAGAAATTCGGGGCAGGTGGATATAGATTATGAGAGATCTTAAAATTAGTTCTCAGACAAGCGAGATGAACTGTGAAGTGAGAAAGACACTATCAAAGGGAGCTCGAGAGCTCTACATCTCGTACTACCTGACCTCTTCGTAGTGGAGTGCCGCGCAGTTTCATCTATACGAGGTACTGCAGGCATTACAAAGCTTAGGTTTACTGCAGGGTACCTATAGGCATTGCTGCAGAGCTTATGCTTGTGGCAGAGAAAATCCGCAGGGTGGCTTCACAAGAGCTTATACTTCGATCTTTATTCATTATCTCAGATCATCATAGCAACCGCCGAATACCCACCGCACAAAGAAATCCAGCAGCATGACAAACACGGGTCATACCCGGCAGTACCGGCGACAGCATCGAGGTGTCGAAAGCACAGCCAGATGCCGCCACTTTCAGAGATACGTTCACCACGCAACGCGCGCCATACACCAGCGCGGCGTCGGCCACCGATCAAAAGACGGATCGCCCAATGCAATGCAACCGCCATAGACCAAAATGCCCAAATTTATGATTCTCGTTCCTCCATCAAAAAATCTAACTAAAAATCGTTTATAATTGCATACTTCTTCCGTAGCACATTTTCATGGTATTTTGACCAACTAAAATTAAATATAAAGTTAATAGGCTTCAAATCATCATCTAGGTTTTACTAATCTCAATTTTCAGTAAATCTATGTCAGGATGAATTCACCAACCCTGTAGAATGGAAACTACTAATATCCACACAAACACTTCCATACAAGTTCCATACAAAAACATAGCCATCCATATAACAATTCCATACAAAACCATAGTATCCATACACAAGGTCATAAATCCATACCTTTCTTCTTCTTCTTCTTCTTCTTCGTCTTCTCTTCCTTTGTTTTTTTTCTTTTCTCTTTTCTTTTCTCCTTCACATTTTGCTCTCCCAATGCTCAAATGAGAAGACTTAATGGTCTTATCCTTCATTTAGAGTATATTATATTTAACTCATTTTCGATTTTCCATTTCGCATTTAAAGGTCTCATCTCATTATTATTCCTCTCTATTTTAACTTATCAAATCCATTTGCATAGTTAATCTTATCTTTTCTTATGATTTTTATATTCTGCTTAACAAATTCCTCACTTTTAATCTTCAGATCTTGTACTAAATCTCTAGTTTCAAATTTTCCTTCAGCAAAATAATACTCGAAAATTAAATATATTTATAATATACCCTAAACATTGAAAGACTCAGGCATATTTCAGTGTTACAGTACCCATACCTAACTCAGAGTCATGCATATGGGTTCACTGATTTGTCACTCCTTTGATGATATCCATCGCCATTCATTCCTCCCAGCTGCTGATCAAGGAGAGCCACTTATCTGTCACCGATTATGATCACAGGATGCAATTTGTGCTTTAAAAGATGATGCATCTATTTTGGCAGTTTCGGTTCTGGATCGTGCTGGTGCTAGCCTGCTCTGACTCGCCTTCGCATCCACAGAATTACCCTTCCTGAAACCACAAACAAATAACCGTAGAGACCAAGTCACAAGCACAATGTAAACAGAATTATGTTCAATAAAAAGAAAAAGAGGGAATTATCTGCAAAGTAAGATATAATATTATTGTCAATATCAACATAAAATTCATTACACACAAATTTCGACGAATGCCACAAAGTGTATAAAATTGGTATGAAAATGTAGGCTCATACGCGCAACAATTGCGCAAGTATACACGTCGAGTTTACGTATATACGGTATCATGTTGTCCCATATGACAAAGCAGTTGATTATCATCTTATGTTTAAACATTATTCAGACCCAAAATTGCATTAATCGACAATAAAAAGTAGTACCCAATTCAAAAGGTTTATTAGATCATTTATGAGGTGTTCCAGAGTTCGTCACCTTCACACTCGATGGATTTAAACCTAGATGGGATTATCCATTCCGCATACAGAAGGTCCGCGCTACGGCTGATCTACCACACAGATATTTCTCTAGATATATCTGGCCTATCCCGCAGGTATTACATCCCCACCTCAACCCCACTTCAATGCCAATGCTTAAACTCTTAATGCCACATTTGCACTAAGATATTCTTTATTCATTGATGACTAAGTGCTGGTCTATCTATATCTCTGAGGTCAATATCTCTCATTCTCCGCACTCAATAAATACGCACGTTGTACAACATTGCATGTACAGCATAAAATATAAGTCGGGATGAGATCACATGATATACTTAATGGAAAACAAATATAATACATCCATTTTAACGCAGTGGAGGCTACGATAAATCTGCAAATAAATTCAAAGATTCTAAGCTGGTGGTTAGTTCATAAAAGAGAGCAAAGAAAGAGAATGAGAATAACGATGGAGAAAATCCCATTCTTATTTTTTCACTCTTTTCAAGTTTTTCCTTCAGATTTAAATGGTTTCACTAAGAGTGTTTTCACTCTAAAAAGCCCAAAATTCGTCCCTCCATGATTCCAGGCTTGCTTGGCTTTTATAGCTCTGTAACGGACTCAAAATGATCCCAAATCGGCCAGGCTCTGATTTGCAGCTTCACGGGCGAGAGCAGCCAAAAACCCATTCTATACGTTGTAGCGGGTGTTTTTCCCATTGTAGTGGGTTACTGTAGCGGTCACCTATTGTAGCAGGCACCAGTCGTTATTGCGAGGTTTCATGCATCACCAGATAATTTCTTGCTGATTTCCATTTTTATATTTCCTTAGGTCTTTGAAAGTTTCTTGAAGTGCAGACTTATCTATGTAAAGTTTATTCATTCGGAGTCATCCTTATAGCTGAAAATGTCAAACAAAGAGCTCTACTCGCACGTTGTAACAAAGGTTCACACTTTCCATTTTCATTCAATTCCTCGCACACCGCCAAATGAATCACCTAATCATAAATACAGAACATTTCAGAGCACATGGCAATTTATTTCCAACATAAAAACACTAAAAAAACTATGCAAAAACATAGATAATGGGAGGCTTAAGATACTTATAAAGCGACAAGAAATCGTGAAGCTGATTCAATTCACAAGAGGAGGTAGATGATTTTAATTGACTTGAATCTAAGAGCTCATTAATACGCTAATTACTTAAAAGGAATTGGTATCAAGATCCAGAAAAATGTGACACAGTTTCTCAGCTACAGACGTAATATTTGTTTGACTGGGTGTTTTATCGACATCAATATATATAAAAATAGTCTTGTAATGCTTTTTATATGGGATGGGCCTTATTTTAAGTCTCCTATGGCTGTTCAATCACTTTAGAAGTGACTAAAGATCCGTTGTACCTAAAAGAGAAAATGAAGAATCATTTTGTCCCGGCGTTATATTCACGGAATTAGTAATTAATGGCTTGCAAATTATATTTCGATCAGATTTCATTTTCCACTAACTTGGGCAAGATATGTTCACTAATTAAAGATATTGAACGTAATTAAATACGTATTAAGATATTCGCGACAAGTGACATAAGATTATTTTATTCCAAATATTAACGATACTGTTTGTTACGCGATGTATGTTATTTTTTCTGACTTCACAGCTCACTGGCAACAGGATACATTTTTACTTCCGCAAATATCGCACATCCCAGAATCATCAAAACAACAATGGCGGCTACCTTCCCAATCGCCCGTAAATACTTCGTCAGCATTTAGCTAATCGAATGCCGTCGAGATCCATGATACGACACGCCAAGAATCATGAACTACCCTGTCAAGATAAACCAACTGCACTATAGCGAAAAACACAACATGCACGCATGTCAAATGAGATCGACAAAAGAGACACCAAGCACATTTCACCAAAGCTCTATACTCATGAATCTCTGACAGTGGCAGAAATCAACGCAAAACATATAAGGTATTCAGGCGGATAACATATACACTCCATTAAAGTTTCTAGCTCACGGCGTAACATACAGCCTTGTATACTAATGCATGGCGCCACCAGCACTTTCAGCCGAAATGCCTAAATATATCTTATCCATGTGTCAGTTACTCACGAGAGCACAGCCATGATATTTGCGCTATTTTTCCTTGCCTAGGTTTCATTCCATTAGGTTTTATTTATACGTTTTAAGGACACAGCATTTCATAATCATAGCGCGACAATATTCAAAGTAGGTTAAGAGGTCAATATGGTAGATAACGCCATCGGGATTCCATTACAATCAACGACCATATGAAATCCATAGCGGTGTATGACTAAATGGATTCTTGTCACACGTTCATAATTATAATAATTATGAGAACCCTATAACATGAGTCTCCCAGAATGAATTTTTAAACAAAAGAATTTTATATTTTCCTATTTTCTCTCAATCTCTCATTTTCTCTTACACTTTTCTTTATTTTCATAATATAAGAAATAATTTCAAAGTTATTAAATCATTTTTATATTTTTTTTAAACTCGTTTTATGTATTTTTTTTTAATTATATAAACATCATATTTTGTCAATAAGTCCTAACTTAGTTGGTTCAAAACATTAAAAAGGAGAAAGCAAATTACTACATTATTTTAATTCCAAGTGAATACTTGTAAAAAAAGACATCATATATTTTAAAATGTAATTTTATTTTATGTTAGTCACATTTTATTTCCTTTTCATATTTTTTACTCTTAAAAAATATTTTGACATTTTTTCCTTTCTTTTAATATTTCCTTCAGAAAACCCAGCATAGGATAAGGTTAGAAAATGTTTAAAATTTTGATTCTTTAATATTTTTTAACATTATTTTATATTTATATAAATAATTTCAAATATATATGTATTACTAACAATGAGGTTTAGTTTATTAAAATCATTATTATGACTTTAAAAATATGTATCAAATATGTATCATCCTTTGGCAAATCAAAATTATTGAATTTAAATATTGTAATACTACCCTTATTTGTAAAAATAAAAATAAAATAAAATAAAATCTTCCCTTTAAAATGCTGCTTTCAAATTTTGAAGAATTTCTAAAATTAGTGAATAATTTATTCTATAATTTTTTTTTATTGATTATTGAATATTTTGAATAAAAATTATGGTGTGTGAATAGTTTTATGGTAATCACAATGGGTACCTTAATCGTGATTGAAGATTACAATACCACAGGAATTTGGCATTTTACAATGGGAGGAGAAGAGAGATGCTTTAGGATTTGGACTCACAGAGATCATTTTCTGCTTCCAACCTCTCTCAACTGTTGCATGTCCATGAAACTTCAGTAACCATGCTTCCTTTTCTTCTGCCCCCTACCGGCGTTTACAGAACCTGATCTGTACCGTGAATTGGCAAGCTCCCGGGGAATGGCAGCTCCGGCGGATTTCAAAATTTCAAGCAACTCAGGAAACAGATTCTTGTTCTCCTCATTCAGAAACAGCATTGCAGTACCCTCCTCCCCCAGTCTGGATGCCCTACCAATTTGATGGACATACTCTTTGATGGAATTTGGCATGTCAAATACTATCACCTGTCTAACGCTGAGAAGATCGACTCCCCGGCCCAAAACACCAGTAGCCACCATGATAGGGACCTCCCCCACCAGAAATGAGCTCATGATTTCTCTCCTCTCCTTCATGGACTTCTCCCCATGGATTGATAGAGCTTGCAACCCAGTTGTGATTGTTATTGCTTCTGATAGGAGATCTGCCCCAAGCCTTGATCCCACAAACACGACCACTGGAGGCTTAAAATGCTGCTTGCTTGTAAGTATGTCGAAAAGCTTTTGCTTCTTTTGCTTTGACTCCACCCAGATCGCCAGCTGCCTCACAGCTCTGTTTGGCCTGTTTGACTTCCCAACGGAGATGACTATTAGATCCTTTGCCATTGAGCTCGACGCCTTCTCAACCTCTAGTGATGTTGTTGCAGAATACATCAAAACCTGTGGTTGTGATAGAGCTCTGAATATCTGCATTACTTGATCACGGAAGCCCCTTTGTAGCATGCAGTCCACCTCGTCCAGAACGAGCATAAAAACATCATCTAGCTCAATGTCATGCTTGGATAACAGATCAATAAGCCTGCCTGGAGTTGCTACAATCAGTTCGACTCCTTGCTGAATACGGTGGAGTTGCCCAGACATGGCATCACCACCAACCACAAGTGCAGTTTTAAAGGGTAAACCCTTCCCGAGTAACTTAGCTTGCTCCTCCACTTGCATGCAGAGCTCGCGAGTTGGTGTTAGAACCATTGCTAATGGATTTTTCTGGTCTGGTAAGCGGGCAGGACGAATATTTGTGCAACGAGAAATGATGGGAACCAAAAAGGAAGCAGTTTTCCCTGAACCTGTGTCAGCTGAAACAAGCAGGTTTTTACCAACCAAAGCAGCTGGGATTGCTTGCATTTGGACAGGTGTTGGCATTTCATATCCTGCTGCTTCGATATTCTGGATGAGCTTCTGAGGAAGATTACAAGAAGAGAAGGATAAGATGGGCGCCAAATCAAAATCTCCCCTCACACAAATTTCAAGTCTCCTTCTAAGCATTTCAGTTTGACTGCCAGTTAGAGATCCAGATTCTGATTTGTCACCAGAATCTCTAACATAAAAGCACTCATCAGTTGTAGGTAATCTTTTAGCAGGTGGGAGCACAGCTGGCAATCTAGAGTTAGCAATCCTGCATAGGAGAGTTTGTTTACATTCCAAGCTGCAAATGTCGTCATCTGTCTCATCACATATATACTCACCATATCGACCACATATAACACATTTAGGCTCCCCGAGCTGTGCTTCCCTCTGATCCCAACACATCTCCTTCACATTGTCTGCTGCATCAAAGAAAGAAAATCCCTTGGTGAAATTGATTAGAAGTTTCGTGTTTAGATGTTTTTGACACATGATACATTTATTTAAACTAATATAAAGACTTTTCCATTTAAAAACTGATGCAATTTAGCGCCTGCAAATAGAAAAAGAAAAGGAAGAACAAGAAGAAGAAACCAATTTTGATGAGTCGTTATATCATAAGGTGGAACGGAAGTGAGCTCCAAATTTTTAGATAAAAAATTGCAATTCAAAATGCAAATAAGCTGCAGGAGGTTAAAACACACACATGAGGATACTCCAAACAAAAGTTTCACACCAGATCATGTGCATAAAATGGCAAAAAAAGGAACAAAAAATGATTTAGAAATGAATATTCAATTCTATAATTAACAAGAAACCAAAAGTATAAGGTAGTTTTATAAACTCCAGGTTGATATCATATTAGGAACAGGCAGAAAAAACACAAGTTTCAAAATGCAAATAAGCTGCAGGAGGTTAAAACACACACACACGAGGATACTCCAAACAAAAGTTTCACACCAGATCAAGTGTGTAAAACGGCAAAAAAAATAACAAAAAATTACTTAGAAATGAATATTCAATTCTATAATTAACAAGAAACCAAAAGTATAAGGTAGTTTTATAAACTGCAGGTTAATATCAAATTAGGAACAGGCAGAAAAAACAGTCAGCAGTCCAAGCAAATTTTAAAGCCATCCAACAGTTGATGCTTTTGGCAGAATGAACTCAAAATAAAGACAAGTTTCGCTGCAGTGTGTGCAAGCCCTGAAATAAATGAAATGGAAGGGCCATGAAAGTTTTCTGTTATTACCTGTACCTTCATTATCATCTGTTACTTCAACTATATTTTCGAGTTCATTACTCTTTTCCTCATCCTCCATGATTTGACGTTCCACTAGAAAATTATTAAAACCCTAAAAAGGCAAACGCAGAAAAAAGATCAGGACTGCAAAAACTCCACAAAGAACCACATGAAGTAATATTCTTATTTCAATTTTGACTTTTTAATGCATGTGAAGTTCCCTTCTGTTAATCTGAGATATGTTTAGAGTAATATTGTGTGGCTGGGCCACATGCACCATGTCATCAATCCTTCCATCTTTATCAGGGCTTGATCGCAATGGATCAAGACCAGCAATCCCTAGGGCAGCCAGTAATGCTCCTTTCATTGTTCCATAATGAAGAGCAAAAGAGTCCATTTTGTAGAATATCATCTCAGCGAATATATATCTTTCAAAGCATAAACATAGATGAAACTAAAAGAGACCCCCAAGGAAACTGAAAGGAACAAGAAATTGCACAAACCTAAGAAAAACTCAGGTAGGCATGAAGTTTCATTACAAAGAATCTGTCAAATGATTGACCAAATGAGGAACCCACTGAAAAGAATACCCAACTCCAAAGAGAGATTTAGAATCCAACCAGAAAATTGCTTATCTAAAAAAAGGAATGTAAGGAGAACCACGAATCATTTTCTACCATCTGAGTAAACTTTAACATAGACCAGGTATAATTGTTGTAAGGAGAACCAAAGATGTAAAAAATTGGATGATGTTCACATGCCCTCTCCTTCGCCGTTTCAACCCAAGAAAGAGAAGTTTCTTTATGAAATCAAATAGACATCAATCAAGCATCCAACCCAAAATATGTAGTAGAACCAAACAGGATCTTTATATTAGCGAGGGCGGAGATCAAGCTGATCAAGCCTTAGAGTTGCATCAAGTTCAATTATACATGCACAAAATATTAAGCAAAGGTACTCCTGTTGAATTGAAATGGCCAGGGAGAGAACAGAAATTAGTGAGTGTGTGGGCTCCGAAGAATTTGATTCATCTGAAAATAATTTGTATGATGGATGTAATTCCCATCTTCAATTCGGCCGTGTGGATTAGCTAGGCATAGCCCTAACTGAACCCATATTCAAAATCAGCGCCCATAAGCCTGTTCAAGCCAGGTTGAGAGGATCAACCTAGCTCTTCTCCAGTTCAATTTTTTTTTTATTTTTAATTTAAAAAATCGGTTCTTTCAATTACTTCTGTGATTCACATTCCACCCTTTCGATATACCAATAATTGGACAGTTCCCGCTCCAATGTTTGTCAATTTCAAGGAAATAAAAAGGCTAAGAAGCAGTTTCCAACTCACTACTCCCCTCTCCTTTTCTAGGAATCCAAACAGAAAACCCCAGTTTTCCATCTCACGGAACAGCACAAAACATCAGCTCGGCAAATAAAACAAAATGAACAACCTTCCTCTCACCTTTCCTCCACTTTCCTGCTACCATAAGAAACATCCCCAGTTCTCAACACCCATAACAGGACAAAATCTAGAATAAGAAGAAAACATCTCTCCTTTTCCCTCACTCCCCACAACCTAAGAGAAAATATGCAAAATAATATGTATTTCCAATTCCTTTCCCCAACTTTCTGGGCAATCAAACAGAATTTATCAACCGACCTGAGATGATACGTGGGATCATCGTCGAAACGGCGAGAACAGAGAACGCATAGTCACGAGGCGAACTGCTCCTGAATGGATCATAAGATGTTGCGGAATCGTCCCCCCCTCTCTCTCTCTCTCGTTAGAATTTAGTTGAATTTTGGTTTCAATGGACGGCCATGGCCTTATAACAAAAATTTGAAATACTTTTAACATATTCCATATTTTTTCTTCAAAAATAACCCTTATTTTTAAAAGTTGTTTTAATCAAATCACTAAAAAAAATTTAAGCAATATGTTCAAGACTCCATTCTATTCTTCTTCTTTTCCCCCCTATTTTTAATAGATATATTCTAAATTTACATGCACTTATTTATTAATTCCATGTGATTAGATTAAAATATCCTTTCAAAATCTAATTCCAAAAGCCCTTGAGGTGTAAATCAAACCGTTTTGGAGTGGAATGAGTTTATGGGAGCTCTAGGTTTGAATCCAAGAATAGAATATTATAACAATGCAAAGTGATTGGAAGTAAAAAAATAAATATATATATATATATATGGTTATATATATATATATATATATATATATATATATATATATATATATATATATATATATATATATATATATATATATATAATTTCAAGAAAAAAATAACCTTTATATAAATTTTGATAAAATTATCATTATTGTTTTCTTGTAAAAAATAATTTTCTTTTAAAATATATATATAAATACATTAAATGATAAAATACATTTTCATTTAAATAGATTGTTTTTCAAGTATATATATATATATAATTTCAAGAAAAAATAACCTTATATAAATTTTGATAAATTATCATTATTGTTTTCTTTGTAAAAATAATTTTCAAATATTATATATATAAATACATTAAATGATAAAATACATTTTCATTTAAAATAGATTGTTTTTCAAGAGAAGACATGAAAAGAGATGAATCTAAAAATTTTGAGTTATCTGATGTTGGTTGTCATGGAGAAAAATATATACTATAGACAATTAAAAAAGGTTAATGCATTTTAATTTGGTTAGTTGATTTTATTGGCTTTCACTACCATCATAACAAACTTTTTATTTTGTTATACATAACCAGGCCACCCAGTTTAACAATCAGGTAGCACAATTGAGAAACCTTGAGGTACAAATGGGTTAAATGGCTAATATACTGATTGAGAGACAGTAAGGTTCCTTACTAAGCAATTCAGAGAAAAACCCTAGGGGTGACGGTAAAGAATATGTTAAGGTTATTACGTTAAAAAGTGGTAGAGAGCTAGCTACACGGGGGCCACCACCAGTAATAAGAGAAGAGGAAACTGAGGTAGTGGAACAGTTTAGCCCGAAAGATCAGAGGCAAGAGGAGCAGTCCCAAGAGGAGAAGCCAGTAGAGACACCAGATGGGAGGAAAGAGATTGAGAAACAAGTAGCTACAGCTGAACCCTTATTGAAGAAATGAACTTAGATGATTGCGGACTTTGCATTTTTTGTTATTATGCACCTCCCAATGATGATACTTGTTTTTGTAATTTTGAAAAATTATTTTTCAAAACGGTTTGAAGTATTTATTTATTTTTATTTTATTTAAAAGAAAATCACAAATATGACTCATGATAAGGATAACATATTTAAAAAATTGAGTTTAAGTCGAGGTTGATGTTATTTATCGAAAAGGTGTAATGAAAAACATAGCAATGTTTTAAACTCATAGAGGATGGGTCTATACTAATCAAATCAATATGAATGTGACAATTGAATAATGAAACATTGGATAGTAAGAATAAACAATAATAAAAAATCCAGTAACACATCAAATATATAACAAATAAATAATAAAGTCAAAGGGGAAGAAATGTGTATCTTGATGATGAATTATGAGTGTTATCAATACAAAACCATGTTTTTTTATTAAGACAAAAATAATTTAATTGATTCAAACTATTGAAATATAAATCGAAACATATAATCAAAATTACTAAAAACCATAAATGATGAAATAACATCTAGGATAATAGCATGATGAAATGACTTAAAGTCTATATATTTCATAATTGAATCTACACATTTGACATTATTATTGTGACTATAATATATTTAACTCTGATTCTGCAGCAAACTAACGACCATTGATTTAATTTATTGTATCTAATTGTATATATTTTACTCATTCGAATCGTTCAAATACAAATAAACGTCCCACCACGACGACGAAACCCAAACTATTGTACTAAAACGATACAACCACTTGTCATGCTAAAACAATGATAACCACACGAGCACTAAGGCAACAACAATCATATGCGCATTAAGGCGATGACTAAATCACGAAAAAAAACATATAAAAACCTATATATGTGTGAAAGAACCACTTTATTAAAAAGAAAAAAAATGGAAAAGAGGTATAGAATAGTGATTTTAGACAAAAAATGATAAAAAAATCATCATTTCTTGATTAAAGAAAAGAATACAAAACCATGATAGTGCAATAACAAATATAAAATATTATTAATCAAATTAGACATTATATATAAATCAAGAACTAAATTAGTTAATAAACTGATACATGAGATGTCGAGCCATAGTCCGTTTATTTGTTAATATATAAACACAAAAGGAGGCTAGGTTAGTTGGTTGAGCTATTTCATCAATTGTTAATAGACAATCTTGTTTTTCCCGCTTTAAAATAATTTGAAAAAAATAATTTAAAAAAAGGTGGAGGCCCTGCGGATTGTACGGCGTTTGAAATTAATCAAATTATCATAAAATTAGTAAAAAAAACACTCATTAGATTAGGATAAAATTACCAAAATAAATGCGATCATAAAAGTATTAGGCAAAAAAATACAAATAAACTTAGCAAAATATATGCATGCATAAAATTAGCCCAAGCCCGCCTCTAATGGGGTGGAGAGGAAAGAGGATACAAGAGATCCAACTTAAGTATTAAAGGGGTAGGTATGAGATATTAGAGATCTGATTTGAGTATTAAAGGGGTGCGTATGAGATATTAGAGATTTGGCTTGAATAGTAAATTGGTGGAAAGGGGATATGGAGAGATCTAGCTAGTGGTTAGTGGTAAATGGATGAGAAGGGAAGCTAAGAGATTCAATTTTTTTTTAATATATTTTAATTTCAAGATAGGAAACTATCCTCATTGAGATCCTCTTCTTTTTTATCGTTTGAAACAATGAATAGGTTTATCACTTGAATTAGACACAATGAACAAAGATCCTGATTTTAATAAACACATAAATTTAGCGAAATAAATGCACCCGTCCAACTTAGCAAAGCCTAGATAGTGGTGTGTGAAAGCATTTCTAGTGGCATGAGCAATGAGAGAGATAGTGGATTAAGTGGATGGTGTGTGAGAGTAAGTGTGCCATAAACCCATGATTTTTTCTGTGTTTACTGTTTAGAAAGAGAAAGTCAAGAAAGAGTTATTGCAATGAGAGAAGTTTAAACAATTGGAAAACCCAACAAAAACCAAGCATCATATGTTCAAGCGTCATTAAAAATTCACCAGAAAACGAATTCTCAGATTATCCATTGAAAACATTAGAGTTTTTTCTTTTTGTGCTCAATACCCTTATTGACACTAAAAATAATTTTTTGGCCCAAATGGTAATGGAATGAGCCGAATATATATGTCAAGCTTAAACCATGCGAGCTCAACCAAATCCGATAAAGCTCAAACCCATAAGAATCAACCTATAAAAAGGTCTAAGAACATTTTTAGAATTTTAAAAAAAAATTTCAAAGCTGCTAGTAGAAAATATTGAGACTTTGTCTTAAAGGCAGAACGTGGAGGAGAATTTTTCTCCAAGTCATGACATGGTAAAGGATGTGGGCAGTGGTGGAAAGTTACTTGGGGAGCAAGACTCCTTAGTGGAGTTATGGATAGTTATTAGAGAAAATTGGTTGATACAGTTACTCAAAAATGCTTATAAAAGAAGGACTCAACACCAATTTTAAGGGAATCAAGAACCAAGAATCAAAACCAAGCAAGAGTATTTTAGCATTTCTACAAAGACATCAGCCATCTTTTCCAAACTCTTAGCTTAGTGTACATGTTTTTTTTTCTTTACAAGCATTTGTTACTTCAAAGCTTTATTGCTTCAATACTTAATTTTTAGTTAAATTCTATAATGAAATCTACTATTTTTCCAACTAGTCCGTTAAGTTTCCTCTTATCTTTCAATTCAGTCTATGCAATCTAATTTTCAAAGTATTTTTCCGCTTAGATTCTAGGGAACCGTCAAGGAAATTAAGGGGTTTATTTTTCGCTTAAGCAGAAATTAGATTTAGGCACAGTTTCAGTTTGAAAATACTATAATTTCATGGCATGCCCACACATTCACCAATTCCCGTGCTTTCTGTATGTTCTAGTGAATCTTATTAGAAAATCCACCAAACATATTTTTGGCACGTCAGTGGGACCCATTTTTTTTGAAGAGTGCCACCAAAAATGAAGAGTAAGACAACTGTAGAGTCTCCGAACTCAGGATCTGATGTTGTAGAAGCAACACATGAAGGAAGAGTTTTAACCCTAGTGGAATAGATAGAGAACCTGATGAATTCTCCAATATGTCAACAGGGGAATCCATCCAACAGCTCTATTGAACAAGTGGAAGGAAGGGGGTGCAGGTAATGTGGATATGCATATTCCTTTTTCTAATAATTTTAATAAATTCCAGACTCTCATGGAAGAAATAAAGTAGCCAACGAATGATCATGACTACCTTTATGGAATAAATGAAGCAGCAATATCAAAACCAAGGGAGGAAGTTACTTTTAAACCTAAAAGGCAATTTTTTCTAACTAATGTTTGGTGTGTGGATGAGGAAACAAATCAAGATGAGAAACAAATGCAAGATCCATCTTCCGTGAGACAAAGTACGGAAATGAGGATGTGAACAACCGTAAATGGGTTCCTGTAAGAGGTTTGGAAATTGAATTGAGGAAAAAATTCAAAGGTATGAATTTAGAGATTTTATGAACTTGTAGCTAAGGTGACATAATATGAGGAGCTGCTCAAGGAAGAAAGTTACCGGAGGAAGAAGTCCATGGGAACCTATTGTCAAGAGGTGAACCAAGAGCGATAAAGTACGATCATTCACTACAAGGACATTCATGTCCTCTTTGCAGAAAAGACACCGACCTGGTGGGAAGAAGGTACAATTGTTAGTACACATGTCCAATATCCTTTCGAGTGTAAAACAGTAAGAAATATTTGATTTCCTGGTGAAAGAAAAATTCATTACCTTCCCTAAAGACCACCGGATCCCCAACAAGGATGAACTAAGGGGAAAGACTTATTGTGAGTACCACAATTCATGGAACCACACTACTAATGCATGTTGGGGTTTCAAAAATGTCATACAGAATAGGATCAACAAAGGGATACTCAAGTTCCTTGACAAGAAAGAGGTTATAGTAATCGATGAAGATCCTTTCCCACCAGTGGCCTCAATAAATACTACTAGCTTCGACCTAAGAGCATTGATAGAATCCAAGAAGACAGGAAAACTCTCTCCAAGGAAGGTTTATGTCCCTAAATATTGTCTGGGTCATGTTGATAGGTTGAAAAATGAATGAGCTGCAGTTTGTATAGATCCTCCATCAAGAAGAAATTTAGTAAAGGGATACAACATGGAACATAGCAGTGTAACCAATTCTCTAAGGAAAGGAAATTTTCACCAAAAGGCAAGACGAATTCCCCAGAAGATGAATTCGTTCCTCCTAGAGAAAAGGTTGTAGAAAGGTCTACCCCTCCATGGGGTAGGTTCAATGCTCCAAAGGCGAATGATACAAGTAGGTTCAAAGAATGTTTCTCAAGAAATAGAGCATTTTCCTCAAGGGGTAAGTCACTCCTCCAAATGACAAAGCTGTAAGGAAAGTTACTGTTCCAAGAAAGAAGGCAAACAAACCCCTTTTTTCCAAGGGAGAGAGCTGAGGACAGATTTCCAAGAGGTGGATATGGGAAAAGAGTTGTTCCTTTAAGTAAAAGAAGGTTTCTGCCATAGGATATAATCTATAACGTCCCAAAAATAGCCTTTTCGTTTTATTATTTTACTTTATAACATTTTCTGCAATTATAAATTTTTATTTTATTTATTCGATATTTTATTGGTTTTAAGTGATAGTAGAGGTTTTAAAGTGAGAATTCGCATAGTGGATTAGTGTACCTCAAATTAAGCCCTAGTATTTTAATGATATGTTTAGGGTATAACACATATTAAATTTGAATTTTTCAGAATTTAAATGCCAAGTGAAAAAGAAAAAATAAAAAATAAAACCAGATTTAATACAAGAGTCAAGGTCAAAATAGTAATTGTCAAATGAGGACCCAAAGGTCATAAATGAAGAAGAGTATAAGCCAAAGTAAAAATGTGATAAGTTGTGGTGCAAATGAAATAGAAATGAAGGGTTTTAATGCAAAAATGAGAAAAGATAGCTAGAAAAAGAGATAGCCAAACAAGGCCTTGTAATGGATGAGAGGATAAGACCAAAAATTGGTCTTAAAATGGGCATTTTCACATTTTGATTTTGGGAGAGCTTAGTGGCTAACGTACACCTCGACTGTGACCTTTAGTAGTTTCAGTCAAGTAATTCTTTGTAAAGATAAGAAAAGTAAAATTCCATTTTTCTGAAATCAAGTACTAAGGGTAAATTGGTAATTTGTAAAATGAGGACTTAAAGGTTATAAAACAATAAGAGTATATGTTAAAGTAGGAATTGGATAAGTTCAATTGCAAATAGATGAGAGTTGAAGGACCAATTGGCAAAAAAATGGAAAGTTAGGCCAAAATTGGATAAGACCAAACATGGTCTTAGAAATCTTACTTTTTTTTTAGCTTTGAAGGTTAGGGCATTCCGGATAGGAGGAAAAGAGAGAAAAGAGGAAGCAAGAAGGAAGAAGATAATCCAGGTTTGGAACTTTAGTTTGGAATTCATATATGGAAACTATATGTGTATGGATTATGTATGGAAATCCCTCTTTGTCTAAGTTGTGTAGGAAAAATCCTATTAGAAATGTTGTTGGTTGGTATAAGATGAGTTTTATGGTTTATTTTGAGTTTTGGTTTAATGGTTTAGGTTTTGGCGAAATTTCTAGTGAAAAGTGGCCAAATCTTAGCCATTTATGCATTCAAAGATGAGTTGACTCTACGCCTAGGCGAACCTCCGCGCCTCAGCGTAGCATTACTTCTCGCCAGCACCGCAGTCTTGTTTTGGTTCCTCTTCCGTAATTCTAGCAATCATCCAATAGATTAATTAGGATTCTGGGCCAAGCAATGAAAGGTCCATACAAGTATAATAGTTATATGAAAAGCTCAGATCTGCTTCGCTTTGGCGATCCCATCGTAGGCAACATTGTTTCGTCTCATCAATGAGATTAAGAATGATATAACGAGTTCAAAACACATATATAACTGTGATGCCTACTTAAGACCGACAGTGAATGAATAGGCATCTCCGATCAATGCTTCTAAGACTCCTCGCTAGTGCTACGACACTCACACGCACATTGCTCTAATCAATGCTTCGACACTCGCTAGTGCTAAGACACTCTCATACGCGGGCAGCACGCCTCTAATCGTTGTTTCACACTCCCGTAGTTATTACGACATCGTGGCACGTGGAGTTGCACGCATTGTGCTTCGACTGTTTCAGATTGAAAATCGCACTTGGGTACTTATTGTGTTGTGTCCTTCTCATTCATTATTAGAGGTCTATGCAGGCAGACACTTATATGTTGTATACATGAATAATATGGTACATGAAATTAAAAGTACTTAGTTCTGTTTTGTGATCTATACGGACAAACATTTATATGATAAGAATTTGAATAATGAACAAGAAGAAAGCATAAGAAATCAACTCACTGTAGAATAGTACATACGGGTACCTTCAGACAAGATCTCTCTCATGGTGAACTCCTGTACGGAGATAGTTTTTTAGAAAACTACGCGAGTAAGAATTCCATGCTTATATGAAAACTTTGTTATAGAATTCTGTTATGCATAAACTCTGACATATGCATTAGGTTACATGTATCATGTAATTGTGGACCACTTCACGTGGTCATATTTGTTATTTGTTTCCCACTAAGCTATAAGCTTAGCATGGGTGTTTCATCCGTGTAGGTACTAAAAAGGACATCCGAGGCATTCCGCACACGACAGGGCCAACACAGCAGTAGGAGTCCACCTGAAGTAGGTCTTTGATTATGTTTTGTAATGTAAATGTACAAGTTTGGTAATAGGGGAATTCATTTATGTACAAGTAAATGAGACTCGGGAATATGTACAGGACAGTTAAACACCACTACGGTGGTAGTTTTACAAGTTATATTATGATATATGGATTTGTTTATTGAAATGGGCCCACTAATGTTAGAAAGTCAGGTAAAGGAGTCACAGTCCCGTGTCGCGCCCCCACTCTTCGCCCAGATGGGGGTAGGGGCATGACAGCTATGGTGCTTGTGGGGGATGAAGCCAAATTTGGTTTGATTTACTCCCTTTTGTTCAAGGTTCTATGTGATCAAGAAAGGAAAGAAGAAGGAAGAAAAGAAAGCTAGTGAAGATCAAGAAGATCATGCCAGAACCTCCTAACCTCTCTCGATTGTGTTTGGGTTTGCAAAACTCTACTTTGTATATATATGTTTGAGGTAGAGTTCAAGCATCCTTTTTCTTTCGACATGATCGAGGAATTCTTGTATAAAGGAAATGTCAGTTTTAGTGGCAGAGATGTCACAAACTTTTCCAAACCTACGTTGCTTTTAGTCATAATCAAGCATTACTTATCCAAATTAATGGTTCAAATTTTTGGGTAAACTAGACTTCTAGGAGAACAATTCTTTTGAATAAAATGTATTCCAATTGACTCCCATTGACCTAAATACGTTAAAGTGAAGTTCTGCTGTGCAATTTCGGTTCTAGTCGGTAATACTTTGGTGTTTTGGTATTTAGGCCATAAGTCGAGTTTCACTCATCCAAATTGAGTGATTCAAATTTTGGGTAACTGACTTCTAGAGAACAAATTTTTAAAATAAGTGTATTCAAATTTGGACCCATTGTAATCGAAAATTGTCAAGGGAGCCCCATTTAGATCGGAGTGATCAGAGCAGGTTAACAGATATTCCGGCGAAGCTCAGAACATATCTCGAAGCCAAATTCCTCCAAATTGATGTGATTCCAATTTTTGAACAAAATATATTTATAGAGGAACAATGGACTTGGGAAGGAAGCCGAGGAAAATATGGCCTATTTGCTCCTAGAAAATTTTACAAGTGAAGGTGTATTTGTAGAAACCAACCCTAACTAAAAATACTCAGCATGCACGATCATATTTTCTCTCGTCAGGATGGACTAGGGGCTGTGACGAGGAAACCTCGAGTAAGATCGGATTCCAAGGATAGGAGTTAAGGAGCAACAACCTTTGGTTTGTCTCTCTCATTTCTTTTTATTGCAACTTTGTATTGGGATTTGTCAAAAAACCGCAATGATTTACATGGAAAAATTGCATGTGTGCTTTGTTTTTAACCATAAAAAAATTTGTCTTAAGTGATTGAGAAATTGATTGCAAATGGATTGCCATGAAAACTGCATGAGCGTCAAAATGTGCTTATTAGGGTATATATGTATATACAATATTGGAATTTACTATGACTGAGTATTGATGCCCTTAAGAGAATGTTATCTGTTATATTCGAGTTAAGGATAGACTGGTATACCAATAAGGGTCATGTAGCAAAGATTTACAAAATAAAAATGATTTATAGGCATACTGACCAGTAGTTCGAAGGGATAAGATATTGGTAGTTTATGTAAATGAATTTGTAAATAACCAATCAGCAGCCCATCGGGATTGTACTGTGTTATTAAATGTTTTTATACCGCTTGCACCAACGGACTGCATGTTTCTATGATTCCATTATCCTATGCAATCAACCATGGTTAAATTTGTTTAAGGGCAAATTAGAAGTAAATGTGAAGTGTATAATTTGAGTTTTGAATGAAAAATTATATATATTGTTTATTGCATTAACTATTGAAAATGTGTTAAAATGTTATTTTCAAAAGATATATTTTGTGTTTGATTGAAATGAGGATGGGGAATGCAGATAACTACTAAGTATTTAAAATGCTTTAATGCTATTGTTTTTATCACGCGTTATGCACTGATGGTCAGGAGGAATCAAAGACCGCAGAGCCTCAGAGTCATCATTCTAATCGCAGGAGTATAAGTAAATGCTCCATCTCATGCATACTTCATTTAAAAATCATGTCATTTTTGCATTGCAAATAAAGATGTATAAATCTTCATGGGAAGAGAGATTTTGACTTACGTTAGACGTGAACTACAAATGTTTTGTAAATAATTTGGGGAAATGGCAAGAAATGTCAGTTCTTCAGGAGTAAATGTGGGAATTGAGCAAATTATGGGGCTCTCTAATAAGGATTGATGTATATTTTTATATATATAATGCGATTAGTAATGATCATATTTCATACATATGTTAATATGTTGATTTAAAATGGATATTAAATATCCATCAAAAATAAGTATATGAAATGTGTTTCAAGGAGCAAATGGATTTAGGTCCGTTACCCCCTGTCCTAGGGGATCCAAATGATCTGTCCTGGGCTCGACATAATCACTCCTCCAAAGAGTAGATTATTTCCCCTAAGAGAGAAGATTGCAGACAACCTCACTTCTCCGAGGGAGATGGTAGGGGAAGGACATGTTCCTCCAGTCAAGCCTGGTTTTCCAAGAGGTGAACCCAATTCTCCAAGGTACCGAATGATGTCTCCCAGGGACAAATTCACTTCTTTAAAAGATATGGTGGGAAACAAACCTTTTTTTCAAGGGAGGGAGTTGCAAAGATAGAAGGCTCAGAAGCGTATCATTCCTCCTGTGGTTTCTCCTGTCACAAAGGTACAACACAAAAAATTTCCTAAAAGCTGGCACTCCAAAAGAGAGCAGAGCAGGTAGATGAGATGATGTGCAACAACATGTACCATGTTGCTGAGGAGGCCATGGAATTAGAGAAAGAAGGGCTGAATGGTTCTGGCTTTGAAAACAAAGTTTAGGAGGTTATAGAGGATATGGAGTCATTGGAGGCAAAGACATAAGGAATTAATGGACTTAAAGGCCTTATTAATAGGTCAAATCCCTATTTATTTAAAATTTTCCATTGTTTCTTTAACATTGCCAACTATCTTCAAGTCAGGCAAAGGAAGACCTTGTGGAGGTAGAAGGGAAGCACCCTGTGATAGAGGAAGATGAGGGCCACGATGGGGTCACTATAGAATCCTCTGAAGAATGCAGACTCCGAAAGGTGATACTTAAGAAACCCTCTATGGAAATGATGAGGCACTTAAAGCCTTTGTATGTAAGATCCCATTTCAATGGCAGACCGGTATCCAAGGTACTGATAGATAATGGATCAACGATAAATGTAATGACATTAAGGATGCTAAGAGCTCTGGGAAGGAGCATTAGTGATAAGGATAGAAATGTAGGACTCAAGTCACGCGGGCGGCTACGCTGGGCAAGGTGGCGTGCTTCACAAGGCGTGAGTGCTCTGCTTTCCTTCTCATATACTTCTCTGCTTCAGGTTTTCCTTTGTGTTATTTAGCTTCCTTTTTGCTTATTATATCACCGTGTCCTACAAAACATTATAATATAGAGGATTAGCGCAATATTAGTGAATATGAATGTGAATCATGCAATTGAGTTATAAAAACACATAGAAATCTTACTGAAACGCATGTATTAATTCATAATCGATCATTCATAATTGCAAGGAATGGGGCTAATTTCAAAGAAAGAACTCAAGGAAAGACACTAGGGTTGATTGTTTCCGTTCATGCAATTAATTTATATTCATAAGGTGCTAGTTAAGTAAACATATACTCGTGTTTGTTCAAGGAATAAGGTATGAGGTTTACACTTCCGTGTCTCCCCTCAATTTCTCACACCCATTCCCTATTCTCCATTCCGTCCATCTAGGTCATAAAATGTGATACTTTTCTAAAGCAATATTTTCCTTAGGAATCTTATTGGTTACCTCTCGATCCATATAATAAGACTACTCGGACTATACCCTAATCGATCACCTCTCGGTCCATATGATCCTTACATAATGTTAGAAGGTACGTCTCCTAATAAAATTCATTAGCCATTACTAATTACCTAAACTTCTTTGATTAGGTTAATTAGCATTTCAATTAATTGATTCACACCTTAAGAGAATCAGGTCCAGATTTTAGGGCTTAATCTAAGCGTCACTAAGGATACCCTAGTATGGTGATTAAAGACCCAACTCTCAACATGGATTAATTAATCAAAACCATAATAATCTTAAGAACTACACCAACAAAACATCAACAAAAGCACATATTCACAAAACCATTCTAAAAGTTATATAAATCAATCATCAGCTTCAACAATGAACCCAAGAGGAAAGTTTAACCACTCATTACAACCAAGAAATCCAATAAAACTATGTTTAGAATAACATAACAATGAAAGATTAATAGAAAGAGTAAAGTTTGGAGATATAAAACAAATGAGAGATGAAATTCGTTTCAAACTTTGCTCTAGAGTTGCAAGAGATCTTCTAGTAGCTGAATCTTCAATATCAACTCCAAATCCAAAGTAAAAATGAACAAAATCACAAACCCTAAAAATGGTTCAAGAACAAGAGAGAAGAAACCCTAAGGAGGGTATTCTCCCTCAAAGTTAGAACCCTAATCAAGTCTAAAGAACAAGTATTTATAAGTCTTGGAAAATGGGCCAATGATGGGCTCAAAAATGGAAGTTTGCTTCTCCAGCCCGTTGACGTTCGTCACAACGAAGGTGTCTTCTTCGTGATGAACCTGAGGCTTGGTCATTTCATATCTTTTGCTTCATCGAGGCAAGCCTTCCTTCATCGCGACGAGCCTTCCTTCGTCACGACAAACCAGCTGAAATAATTCAACAAGTTCATCTAAACTTGATTTCTTCCATCACTTTGCTTGGTTTTCCTTCCAGTCCTGCAAAACATAGGTGAATAGGGGATTAGGGATTTCTTAAGAGATAGCTCGTGACCCAGTATCAGCTACATCAAACACATGAAAACTACTAAGAATGCTAACAAAATTACACCTATTATACCGAAATATCATAAGAGCCTGTGAAGACGAGCTACTAATTTGACCATAAGCTCATTAGATAGGGAAAGAAGAATCACCCCTTAATTTATGAAAGGGGAATCAGATTAAAAGTTGTCAGAATAGATGCAAATGTTGCAAGAGACTGGAGAATTAAGATCTGAGTATTTAGAAGATCCTAACTAGCAAGTCCCCTATAAGGTGAAAGCTCAATCACAAAACTTTGTCCTATAGGAAGAGGAATTATATAAAAAGGGACCTGATGGATTACTACTCAGATGCCTATCCTTCCTAGACAACATGGAAGTGATGAAGCAAGTTCATGAAGGGGTTTGTGGAGCCCATCAAGTCAGGATAAAAATACGATGGCTGATTAGGAGACATGGCTATTTTTGGCTAACCATCCTAAGTGACTATATTAATTACTCCAAGGGATACCAACAATGTCAAAAGTATGGCAGCATATAGAGAGGATACTTGTTGTGGAACTCCTCTCAACTGTGAAACCATGGCCTTTCAAAGGATGGGCCATGGAATTGGGAAAATCTACCCAGTTTCATCAAAGGGACATAACTTCATCTTGGTTGCTATAGACTATTTCACTAAATGGGTGGAGGTAGTACCCTGGAAGAAGGTAAAGCAAAAGGATGTGTTCCAATTCATCAAGGAACATATCATTCATATATTTGGAGTCCCTCAGTCCAGTACAACTGACCAAGGCACCATGGTCACTAGGGATGAGATGACTTATTTTGCCAAGGACTATGGCATTCGACCATCGATCCAATTTCTTTATGCCTAGTTTAATGGCAGATTGGATTAGCGCCCAAAAAGTGCTATTTTGAGCCCCATTTATTATAGGTTTTGAGCACTTTCAGGTACTAATGAATCGACCAACCCGATTTGGCACATTGCTGTCCCTTAATATTCTACTCGATCGTATTTTGTGGCTAATTTTTGTAGTTTTGCAAGGCTTATTTATGCCAAATTTGTCGAGTCGATCCAAGCACCTAAGAATTCGAGCTGAATCCCAGATTATGTGATCGTAAATCGAAGGAAAGAAGAGCAGAAGAGGCAAGGAAAATGAAGCAATGTAGAAGATTTTGGCAAGCTGCGAATATTTTGCAAGGTGCAAAATTGCCTTCCTTATGCTACTATTCATCCTGCTTTTGACATTTTGACTTTTTTTTTGTCACTTTTTGATTTGCCCCCATTGTAATAGTGCTTGTTTTGATCTTTTGGTAATTTTGTACTGGGTATTGTCTATAAAAGACCCCAGGCGTGAGTGGTAAAGGACTTTTTTTCATTAATAAAATTTTTGGGCGCCAAACTTTCGGTAGTTCCCGCTTTTTTTCTCTTTTTCCCTCACTTTCTCTCCCTTTCTCACCAGCCAAACACCCTCCGAGGATGACAACTCGGAGGATGAGTGGCTAGAAACCCTTTCTCCTTGAAGAAGAAGGCCACTGGCAGATATAAGGCAACCGAGGGTTTAGCGTTTTAATGGAGGTATTTTCTACTCATTTATGGTTTCATTCAAACGTTGGCTTTAATCCTCTGGGTTGCTTCTTTGAATGATCGGGTATTTGATAAGTTTTTGGGTTCATTGATGCTTATTGTTGTGATCCATTGACATTCGTTAGTTTATCATCTATGGCTATTGGAAAGGTGATTCATGATGTTTATTTTCCAAATTTTAGGTTCGATCCTCGTTCACCTTTTGCAAGTTAGTACTTGGTAAGCTTATAGGATTCATTGTATGCTTATTGTTAGATATAGTGATATTCATTAGTTATCATTTATTAACTTGTTGGAAAGTGAGTCAAGGTGATGTTATTCATTGTCCGAGACCATCAATAGGAAGCAAATACCAATTCTTCAAAGATATTTATTTAGGGTCCAGTTTTTATAGCCAAATGATGATCCGGTTCAAAAAATGACTATAGGTCATCCTTCCTAACGCGAGGAAAAGGACCCGAAAATCCCTCAGTGACCTTTAGAACCCAGATCTAGTAGCCTGACACTTCAAGGAGACTTATTTTACATTTTATTTTATTTAACTTTCAGTTTTCCAAACAATACCCCTCACTGTTTTTATTACCACCTTAAAATTCAAACCAAATTATTTCTGGGCTCTCACTCAAGTCATATGTGCGGTAAAACTCATCCCCTCGTTTCGACCCTGTGTTCACTATACATCGCAAAGAGCTATGCTACGATAGTAGGAGGAATTTAGATTATAAATTTTGTTGATTCCGACATACCTACCGCTTTATCGAATCACATACATAAGCTTATAATAAGGTGTTAATAAGCATCCTGGAGAAAATATTGGAGGATAATCTTAGAGATTGACACATAATTTTATTTGAGACCTTATGGGCTTATAGATTTTCTAAAAGAGATTCTACAGGGGTAATTCCTTATTCTTTAACCTATGGGCAGGATGCAATGCTTCCAATGGAGGTGGTAGTTCATTTTCTAAGGATATCCAAGAAGAATGACCTTAATTGTAAAGCCCCAAAAATACCCTAAAATTTTTATAATAATTTTTATTATATATTCCGAGTATGAATTAAGACAAACTTGGGTTTTTTCGGGAAAATTGATAAATTGTTAAATTGTGAAAAGTGAAATGAATATGTGGAAAGATACGATTAAATATTATACGCTAAGTTTGGTAAATCATCAACCTGCAAATAAAACCTGTCGAAACAAGAATTGAAATGTGTAAATGAGGACCTAAGAGTCTAATGAGAATGAGCTTAAATACTAATGTGAAATAAATGATAAATGAAAGTGAAATGAAAACCAATAAATGAGAAAAATGTCAAAAAGGAGAAATGGGATTTATTGTGTGAGCCAAACAAGGCTTTAAGGGAAAAAGGAGAATAAAGACCAAAAGTGGTCTTAGAATGCCTTACTTTGAGCAAAACTGCTTTTGAGAGCAAAGAGAGAGAGAGGAGAAGCTAGGTTGAGCAAGAAGAGGTGATTTTGCGTGATTTCTTCCCATTTCTTGCTTCTAAATGATCAAGCATCTCGGAGTCAAGAAGATTCAAAGGGATTTAAAGGTAAGAACCAAAACCCTAGATTTCTAAATGAAGTTTGAGTTAAAACCCTATCCATCCATGGGTTTTGCTCATGGTTGGTTTAGATGACTTTAGAATGCCTTTGGAGTGATTCCCTATATTTTGTTTGAGTTTTGAGTGATTTTTGGAGAAATCGCAAAAATGAGCAAAGAGAAAATCGGGTAAAAATCGGGCCTCGCCGCGGGCGCAGGCCGAAGGACCGCAGGCTCCTCGGGTTCGCCAAGGTTTAGCCCCACATGCTGAGGCGGCGGCTTCGCCACAAGGGCCATTTCGCCGCTGCAAAGTCACCGCTCATATGGGCAAGCTGATTTTGTTTTCGAACGTCTCGTATTCATGCACTAATAGTTTGGGGGCCCTAATAAATTATTAATGGGGGTTCAAATAAGAATAAAACTAAATGAAAAAATCATATTGTACTTCGCCACCAAGGCTGCTTCTTTTCTAACTCGCGCACTTAGCGTGTCTTAAATCCCAAGACTGCTAACTAAGACACTGTGTAATTCACTTCAAAAATGTTTAATAATTGCTTATCCACTAAGAGTAGTGAATTGTTATCGATCAGTGGACGGTGAGGATCACTCTAACCTAGACCTAGATTGAAGGGAAGGAAACGTGAGTCGATGAATTTAGGGTTTGTTCATCGACTTATCCTTATTTCAAGTGTTTTGGTAGTATACCAAATAAATTTGAAAATGATTATAAGAATGCGTGATAATCTTTGAAAATGATATTACGAAAGTGCATATGGATTTGAAAATGTGATAATTGAATGACCGGATGATTAATCGCGATGAAAGATTAATCGACCGAATCAATTGTTAATTCTTGACATCTTGAATTGAATCGATATACCGAATGAATACTCATGGATGCCCCAATCGCATCCACTATGAAGGCACTCTAAATTGTCCAATGTCCCATCAAGTGATGCACCAATCTAAGATCCACGCGACGGTATGGTACTTTAAAGCGATCACATGGCTGGGTACCAATCGGCATCCGTCATGATGCGATCGAATTAGAAATGTAAGCACATTACCGAATGATAAAAAGGACGAGATTCACCAAACGGGATTCGTCACGAATGTGAAATGGATAGACAAAGTGAAATAAGAAACTTTGATGAGTGAGAATGAGAATTGCAAACTAAACACATCTTTAAGAGTGTATGTTTGAATTTCATGAATTGAATTGTTGAATGATTTGTTGCCTATGAAAAGGCATACTTATAAATGATCAATGAATCGTAAATTGTTGCATGTGAAAATGCATATTTGATATGATCAATGATTTGTAAAGTGAAAGCATGCGAAAATAAATAAGCATGAGTATTGTTTGATATAAAATGCATGATTTAATGATAAACGCATGTCATGTTAAATCGAAATTGGAATATAATCAGATAGAACCACTAAGCATGAAAATGCTTAGCGTATAGTTTTTATCTATGCGCAGGTTACGAGTACATGGAAAGAAGGCCAAGAGCAAGAAGCGCAAAGTCATAGAGAAAGTTGCGGAGTATAAGTATATACCCTGTCATTTGCATATCATATCTTTTGAATATGTGATATTTTGTGAACAAAAGAGTTGAACTCTGAACCATTGTTTTTGTGTATCATTTTGTAAAGGCAAGATAAGCCATTTTGTAAATGAATTGTATAAGAGTAAATGTTTATGGGCCTACCATTTGAAATGCTTCCGCGTAAACGAGAATTTTGAAATGAAATGACATAAATAAATGTTTTGATAAGATAAATAAAAACGTCAGAGTAAACCAAGCTTCGGTTCGAATCCGCCATTCGGGTTGAGCCGGGGATTTGGATCGCGACATTTTTTAAAAAGAAAATTTCATAAAAAGGTGAATAAAAAGAATTAAACTAGCGTCCCCGAATTTCGATTCGGATCCGCCAACCGGGTCTGACCGAGCTTAGGGGTCGCTACATTAATCCTCAAGAATACAATAAGGCCATGATGATGGAACTTGAGGCATTGGATGGGAAGAGATTACAAGCGCTCGAATACATCATAATCCAGAAAAAGAAGGTGGCTCGGGTTTACAACAAGTGGGTCAGAAGAAAGAGTTTTGAAGAATAAGAGCTCGTTTGGAAGGTGGTGTTGCCCATCGGTTCTAAAGACATAGAATTGGGGAAATGGTCTCCTAACTAGGAGGGACCATTCAAGGTTCACCAAGTATTGCCTTAAATGCATACTGCTATTAAGTTTCTCTTGAAGGAGCTACATAGACCGTTTCATCAATGGGAAGTACCTTAAGAAATACTTTCCCATGACGGGGGAAATGCTGGACATTGACAAGAAAAACTAAGGTAAGGAATGAGGGAATAACAAGTAAAATAGGTCCCATTAACCACTTTTGGATTGGGGAAACTATTCATAGAAGTTACTTTGAGTGATAAATTGTTTTGGCTAATCATTGCTCAAACCTTTTGTATTCCTCAATGTCATACTTGTTATGCCCTTAATGTTTTATGAATAAATAAAGTAGGTCGCATGACCTCTTTAATCCTGGGGAAGTAGATACAGATCTTTGATAAGAAGGTTAAAGTAGGCTTTGCGATCCCCATTGATCCTAAATAAAGGATTTTCCCCAAGAATGGGCTTGTTATGTCATCAATTCTCCAAAAGTAGGTTCCATGACCACTTAGGACTAGAGAAATAAGGGATGACCTATTAATAAAGTGGCTTCTTGGCCATTGCATTCGCCATCACATTGACTTCTCTAAGGGTGTTTTTATTGCCTCTTCAGATTTTTAAAAATCTCATAAGTAGGTCCCAAGACTATTTGGGTGTTGGAGAAATAGGTGTGAGACCAATTCCAAGATAGGATTTGAGGCAGTAAAATTGGCATTTGGCTACTTCACCTCAAAAATACAAACTTCTTCAAGATTCCCTATTGATTTCCCAAGGAAGACTTCTTGACCACATCAAGATAGGGGAAATAGGGGTGGAAATATCCAAGTGAATAAGGTAGGCCTCTAGGCCACTAGGTACACATATTTCCCTAAACAGAGCACCTGGACAAGTTCATGAGAGGGTATCATAATCACTCTAAGATTGAGGAAATAAGCCCTCATGCTGAATTGGAGTAAAAGAAAGTGGGCTTTGTAGCCACTACATATTCAAATACAAGACTTCTCTAAATAATAGGATATGTTACATCATTGCACCAAGTGATAGGTCATCCCTTAGGAGAAATGGAAGAAAACGAGACAACAATCAAGAAAATTTGATGAGAATTGAAGAAGTTATACAAATTATTGTCATAGTCGCGACCATGACTCAAGATTGGCAATCAAGACTCGACATAGTCACGACCATGGTCGCGACTATGACACCTTGTTTTCAGCATAAAAAGGACAAATTAGGTTCCATAGCTATTCTAAGCTTGGAAGGGGATCTAAGAGCTTAGGGGAGTCAGGTAAAGTAGGCCTTTGGCCACGATTCAAGAAAAAAAGTTTTTGGTTTTTATCAAGTCCATCCCAATCACAATAAATAAATAAAGTAGGCCTTATGGCCACCAAATTGAGATAATATAGCATCCTAAAAAATGTACATGTCCTAACAGCAATAATCATTTACGAATTAGTCAAAGTAAATTTTCAACAAATATCCAAAGGTAGGCCTAGTGCCACCTTGGTCCACTAGTTCATCTACATGCAAGCATGTGTCAGCAAATGTTCACGGGAGCACACACATCTACGCAGAGGCCCACACACCTCGTCCACTAACAATATGGCTATGGTGCATGTGTGTAAGTGTTCAATGATAACACACAATCAAAGGTAGGCCTAGTGCCACCTTGGTCTTCTAGTTCATACACATACAATAGTGCATCTGTGCAAATGTAAGTGAGTTCCCAACAAACCAATCAAAGAAGGTTTGCCAGTTTCCACCTAATCAAGAAAAATGTAAGGTGTTGAAGATTATTTCGCTTACCTAAAAGTATATTAATAAGATACAAAAGGGACGAGCTAGTATAGGTAATGTCAAATGTCCAGGGCCATGTCAAAACCAGTAACCATGTCAGAAGCGGTGAGGGATCAAATCTTAGAAAAACCAAAATATCTCAAAGCGTCCAAGAACCCTAAGCACTCTTAGCGTGAAGCATGAATCTGCTGCAATTGGAAGGTCAGATCAGTAGCCTTTCCCCTCATAGAGGATAGGAAATCACCCAAAGAAATAATATTTTGTTGGTGATTTAGTCCTTGAGCATGAAGAACCTCACCCTTTCGTATCAAAGAAGACAACTTAGCTTTTTCCCTTTCCATTTCTTCAGCAAACAATCTGGTTTTCTTTTCATGGGCATGATACTTAGCTTTTAATTCCTCTAATCTCTGGATGCTCGGGTTAGTAGATAGCTTGGATTGCTCATACTCATACTTTTTCCCCCTCAATTCCTCCAACTCAAATATCACTCGAGCATTCTTTTTTACCACATGCTCAAAGGAAGAAAATACCTTAAGAGCATGATTTATAACCTTAGAAATAAAAGCCCTAGCCTTAAGCTCAAGAGAAGAGGATTATAGTACTACCATAGTCGTGTGAAAAGCATTTTTTGTTTTTTATTGTGGATAAGGAGAGAAGGTCCAAGCTCAAGAGATGGTTAATAGTGGAGCAGGCAATAGCTACATCCGGTTCAGTAAGAGGTTTGGATGGTAGCTCAACATGAGGGGTGGATTGGTCCATAAAGGAAAGATCCAATGAAGTAACTGCTCCTGCCTTAAGATGCAAAGTAGACCAAGGAGAGACTTGAAAAAGACAAAGGTAAGGAACTTGAAAGTTGATAAAAAGGAAGTAAAGGAAATGTAAAGTGTTCACAGGAGGAACTGAAGGTAAAAGGGCCGAAGGAGTTTGCCAAATGGAGCCCTGACAGGCTAAAATATGGCTTTCTTCAAATTTTAAAAGGTCATTAGAGGAATGACCTCCCTCAAAGGCCGTTGAACTATCTTGCCTTTTGAACTATCTTGCTTTTTAGATCCCTCCTCCTGGGCCTCTTCAATCTCTATAGGATCATCTTGTGTGTTAGAAAATTCAAGCTTGGAAGCTATCCTGTGAGATCTCCGCTTGGGTTTGGAGGAGGTATTCTTCACTACATCCAGTTTAGATGGCTTAGGCTTAGCAGCATGAGGCTTAGACTGACCAACCCCTTTCTTCAATTATGCAATGGGCCTGTTGGAAAAGAAAGTGAAGCCTAGCTTGAAAAACAAAGTTAGAACTCAAGGTGAAAGTTAAAGAACTGAATGCTAGAAACAATGAACATAAATTCATTTACCTAAGGAAGAAAGGCAAGAACTGATAAGCTCATCAAATTTGACGAACCATCAAGCTTAGAAGGACTCCACATATGACAACATAACAGTCTTGAGGATGCGGGTAGAAGTCTGGCAAGATTGGGTCAGTTGCTCTACTAAGGCTATAGTAGGTGGTCTTGAGGGTAAGGAAAGGAATAAGGGGATAAATTGGGTAAACCTAAATTGGCGGGGCCATAAGCAGGGTAAGTAGGGTAAGAAAACTATAGAAGAAGAAGACAACATAGGGGAAAAAGCATAACAACCCCTAGAGATCATGACCTTACAAACTGTGTTGAGGAATGCTGATGGATATTTAAAATCCACAAATAGGGGTAGAAGAACTCAAGGTCTGTTGCTAAGACAAGTTGGAAATAGTGTCAAGCTTTAGGTATAGTTGAGGCAAAGAACGATCGACCAAGCTCAGGAAAAAAGAAGAAAGGGAATTAGTAGATATAGTCTCAATGGATTGAGCCGCACTAAGCCTAAAAGGCAATAAGGGGAAAGAATCAACACTTGATAGCTCAGGGAAATAGGCAAAGAGTCAAATCTGGACAAACCAAAGGGCTCCTCCCACCCTATGGTAAAGTACCTCAATCACATATTTGTCCATGGCCTGGTACAAGGAGGCTAGGAAAATGGTACCCAAAGCATAGGGCCTCAATGGCAAGAGCCCTAACTAAAGGAAAATACTCCATGGAAGGTTTACCTAAAAGAGGAAAAAAGAAAAAAATAGTAAAGAAGACCCACAGGAACTCTATGTGTTATGTGGTAGAAGAAACCCCAATAGAAGTTTTCCAATTCTGTATGGCAGATGAGTAGGAAGTCTGAGAGGTGGAAGGGACTTCAAGATGAGGAAGTGATGGGTCATGGACATCTAGAAGGCATACGGCCTCTGATCCCTCAACAAGCAACCTAGTAAGGATAGAAATGTCCCTCATGGTGATGGATATGGGACCAAAAGGGAAAAGAAATGAATTCAAACCCTTGGACCAAAACCTTAGGGCGGTACTCATCAAATCCAAATCCAGGGTTACGCTTACCTTGGTAAGCTTAATGAATTGGGTAATACCTAGGGATTCCTAGTGTTCTTAGAAATGAGGGGATAGTCTGACCATCCAAGTGATCCAATCCTAATATGCCCTAGACCATGATTTGGCCGGTATAACCATAGGTTGTAGTTCTTTCCCAATAAGTGATAGGGGTGAATCGTATAAGCATTTATAGTGTGTTTCTCATGTGTTTATGCAACCTAAATGCTAGACTGACACCCTTATGCGCAAATTTTACAGTAATCCCTCACATTTGTGAGTTTTGCAGGTATTAAAGAAAAGAAAGCAAAGAAGAGAGCCAAAAGAGCAGGAAAGCAGAACCTGACAAGAGGCACTGCTCTGCCTAGGCGAAGGAATGTTTTCACCAAGGTGAAGTAGTTCGCCTAGGCAAAGAGAGAGCTTCGCCGAGGTGAAGACAAAGACAAAATAAGCAGGAAGGCCTCGGGTTCTCCAAGACAAAGAAGACCTTCGCCTAGGCGAAGCACACATTTGCCAAGGCGAAGGAAGTCCACTTTGATTGTAGACACTTGTCTTCACCAAGGCGAAAGGCACTTCGCCTAGGCGAAGGATGTCGGGTTGGGACAAAAATGCCCTTATTCTCAGCCCCATTTTGGTTATTTTTCAACACAATAAATATTACCTTGTAATATTTTAGAAGACCTAGACAATCTTGTAGAGAACTTAGAGCATGGCACATATCTAGGGTTTCTCTCTAAGCATTCATTTTTCTAGGGTTTGTAGATTTTCTTCGTTTTTAGCTTATGTTTGGAGCCAAGTTGCAAGATCCAGTTGCTAGAGGACTTCTTGTAGTGGTGGGAGTACGCTTGGGGACCTCTACTATAATTGTTTTCAGATCCCTAAACCCTTCTCTTTCTCTTAATCTTTCAACATTATGTTTGTTGTAGACATGATATTGTTAGGTTTTGAGGTTGTTATGAGTGGATAAATCCTCCTCTAGAGCTAGTTGTTGACATTGATGTTTGGATTTTGTAATATATTGAATGATTTTATGAATGTATCTTGTGTTAAGGTTTTATGACGTGGTTCTATGAATTTCCAGATTTTTATTCAATTGTTGCATGTTAGGTAGTGAGATTGAGCCTTAGAGCTCAAAGGGTTTCCAAAGTGACAATTGGAAGTATACCCTTGGACTTGATTTTCATTCCCTGATGTTCTTAATTGATAAAATCAACTTAACTTAATAAAGAAGTCTAGGAAATTAGGAATGCCTAGTACTAGATGTATTTTATTAGGAGGGACATCACATAACCGTATGTGATGATCGTATGAACCGAAAGGTGATCGATCTGAGCATAACCCAGGAAATTTCATTACATGGACCGAAAGGTGACCAATGGTAATTCCCAAGGACTAATATTTACCTTAGCACAAGTAACACATCCTTTGACCTAGATGGACCGAAAGGAGAATAGGGATTAGGTGTGTGAAATTGAGGAGAGACTCGAAAGAGTGATCCTCATGCAGAGTTCCTTGGGTAAGCATAAGAATATCTTCACTTAATCAACGCTTAATGGGCATAAGATGTCAATGCACCAATGGAGACAACCGGCCCTAGTGTCATTCCGTAAAGTCGTTCTTGCATCTTAGCCCAAGCATTTGCTAATATTTTAGAGTAGATTGTGGTTAAATTAGTTTTATTTCTAGTTAACAATCCCTCACAATATTTTATTTGGCTCAAATAGTAAAATTCTCAAGTAGCCAGGGTAATTAATCCCCACTTAAACCATCTCTTCCCTATGAGTTCGACATATTAGGGTTTTTAATTTGAAAACCACTATATTACTTGTGATCCATGCACTTGCAGATTAGGTTGATTTTGACCAAACTTTTATATAAACGAAAACAATCAAACAATAAGCATATCTGATGGCGACGTCGGAGGAAAAGGAAAGGCCGAGACAAGAATAGTCACATCTCTAACTGCATGAGCAGTTCCAAACTCCTATAAGGGAGGAAGAGATGGCAGTGCATTGGAACACAGAAAAAGAGTATCAGAGAACCAAGGGTAAGAGAGAAAAATGAACATAGGTGGAGAAGTAGTAAGAGAAATGCCCTTACCTTGAGGAAGATTGCCCAACCATGTCAAGAAATGGAGTAGAACCTACATAAGGAGAACTAAGAAGAAAGTAGACCTATGGAATGCTAAAAGAGATTGATAGGATAAGCTCTTTTTGATGGAAAATTTTCAAAATTTTCAAATGGCAATTACTTCCATGATAACCTTGAAGTCTTGCAATCTTATGTTGGGAAGACATATGAGAAAATCTCTTAAGAATACTAAGTAGACATGACCCAATATAAGTTCCCCAAGGCAAGATCGTTAGGTTGAGGAGTTACCTTTGTGATGTCTCTGTTGGTAGACGCCGAAAAGATCAAGTAGAGGAAGAGAGACCGAGATCTGCATACAAAAGAGAAAAAGCTTATATCAAGACTTTTTTGGTAAAGAATAAGTGATTCAAGTTCTAAAACCGAAAAGGGGTATTTTCCTTGACTTTTAAAGACTTTTTCGGTGAGGAACAAAGACTTCAAAATTCTAAAACTGAAAAATGATCATTTCTTGATTTTTAAAGACTTTTTCAGTAAAGAATAGGTGATTCAAAGTTCTAAAACCGAAAAAGGGTATTTTCTTTGATTTTTAAAGACTTTTTTGATGAAGAACGAAGACTTCGAAATTCTAAAACCGAAAAATGATAATTTCTTGATTCTTAAAGACTTTTTTGGTAGAGAATAGGTGATTCAAAGTTCTAAAACCGAAAAGGGTATTTTTCCTTGATTTTTAAAGACTTTTTCGGTGAAGAACGAATACTTGGAAATTCTAAAACCGAAAAAGGATAATTTCTTAATTTTTTGAAAAAATTTTCGAGTGAGCAATAAATTTGTGAAGTTTAAAACCGGGAAGATTTTCGTTGGAAAGGATGTTTGAGAATATCATGTACAATTTCTAGAGAAATTCCTCAGTAAATGGTTGATTAAGTCCAAAAAGGTCTTCATAATTTTTTTTTTTTTTTTTGGATAAAGAATGAGCCTTTACTGAAAGCTCTATTAAAATTTTTTTTTAAAGAGTTCAAACACTCATCCTAGTGCCGAAAGATATTGAAAGTTGCTTATTAAGAGCAAAATTCCACAAAGTTCCTCAAGGCATCAGGACAGACCAAAATCATCACCCAAGGAATCATATTTGAGTAAAGCATAATCCATCCACAAGCAATCAACAAAGGAAAATCAAAATCAAAACAAAACTCACTAGCGTAAGAGGGTTACTTTAGCCGTGGAGGAAGGTTGAAAAGCTGGGTTTTTCGAATGATGCGGTGGCCACACACCGATGATCGGCACGGGTGTAAACTTTATGGCTGTGAAGCTTGACGACCCAAGGAGTAGCGACGATGATGGGTTTTGGCAAAGGGATGGCCAAAAAAATCAAAGCTTATGGTGGAAGAAGGATCTACAACGACACGAGTAGCAACTGGAGCGGCCCCGATGGTGGCTGTAGTGTCATCATCGGCGACATCAAAGACAGGAGCGACAATGGTTTGTTTGGCAGCAGAAAATGATTTTAGCGGCCCTAACAACGGTCGCAGTGTCATTGTCAGTGACATCAAAAACAGTCTCGACGACGACTTTGACTTTGACTATGACGGTGATAGTGATGAGCGCAAGGTGTGGGTTTCCAGCGGGCTTGGCGATGAAGAACAAAATCTGTGTCGAGGATTTTCGACCATGAATGGGGCTGAGAAATGAGGGAAAGAAGAGGAGAAAAAAGAGAAATAAGGGAAGAAAGAAGAGAATGTGAAAGGGTTAGTACGTAAATCAAAGGGATTTCTTCCTATGAACCTTTCAAATCCTAAAGGAGTGTCTTTTGGTATAGAAGAAGGGACATATTTGCTCTTTGGACATGTTGAAATAATTGTGTAGGGGGAGGGAGATTGAAAGCCACATGTTTGAAAGAAAAATTGATGGGAGGATTTCTCGAGATATTACTCTGGGCTTATTCAATTCATCCAATCGAGCTCGGGTTTTGACTTGTTCTTTACGATGATAATCCACATCTAAAGAGGTAAGCTGCAATTTGGGCCTCATGGTAAAAATGAATAGAGTAAGGAAAGTAAGTCCTTTTGACATTCAAAGAAACTTTTTCATACAAACATGGCCCACGGGCCATATTGTATGCAGGGGATAATTGTTGACACTAAAAATAAGTTTTAAGCCCAAATGGTAGTGGAATGGGTCGAATAGATATGCCAAGCCCAAACCGTGCGAGCCCAACCTAGTCCGATAAAGCCTATGCCCATGAGAATCAACCTATGAAAAGGACTAAGGACATTTTTGGAATTTTTTAAAAAAAATTTCAAAGCTATCAGAAGAGAATATTGAAACTTTGTCTCAAAGGCAGAACATGGAGGAGATTTTTTCTCAAAGTCATGACATGACAGAGGACGTGGGTAGTAGTAGAAAGTTACTTGGGGAGCAAGACTCCTTAGTGGAGACATGGACACTTATTGGAGAGAGTGGAATGTTGTAGTTACTCATAAATGCCTATGAAATGAGGGCTCAACACCAATTTTAGGGGAATCAAGAACCAAGAATCAAAACTAAGCAAGAGTATTTCAACATTTCTACAAGTTCATCAGTCGTCTTTTTCAGATTCTTAGCTTAGTTTTATATGTTTTTTTTTCTTTACAAGCATTTGTTACTTTAAAGCTTTCTTGTTTCAGCACTTGATTTTCAGTCCAATTCTATAATGAAATTTACAAATTTTCCATCTAGTCAGTTAAGTTTCCTCTTAACTTTCAATTCAGTCTATGCAATCTAATTTTCAAGGTATTTTTCCACTTAGATTGTAGGGAACTGTCAAGGGAACTAGGAGATCCATTTTTCTCTTAAGCAGAAGTTAGATTTTGGCATAGCTTCAGTTCGAAAATACTATAATTTTTTGGCATACCCACACATTCACCAATTTTTGTGCTTTTTGTATGTTATGGTGAATCTCACTAGAAAATCCACCAAACAAGGATACCTATAAATTGAGAGTTTTAGCTTCATTTATGGTAGCGAAAATATTTGCATTTAATATTGCAATTACCATTTCTCTCATTTATTAACCGTCAAACACATTTTTTTGGTAAATTAATCTCACTTACATACCTATAGTGCACAATTTGTTTTGACCTTAATTTTCTTTAATATTGAGCTTTAAAGTTAGCAAGTAGGAATTATTTATTGAATACAAAAAAGAAGAAAACAGGAATGATAAACTTCAAACTGGTGATTGTTGTTACTTTGATTGTCTAATCTCCGGGGCATCATTGTTGTGATATGAAGCCTATAAAAGTGAGTCAGAGCTGACAGGTGGGCGTTACCTCTGGAAATGATTAAATTCGACAAAATCTGAAGAGGAAGAAAAAGAAAGTCAACATAGTTGGAATTGGATCCCCCTCCCTCATGGGGGATCTTCTTGATTATAGGCAGTGGTCCACTTAGAATCTCCTCACATCTGAAATGAATCTCTATTTTAAGGATAAATTTGTTTTCATATCACATGATATTTTCCCTTATCAAGGATTATTCCTCTGAGAAATATGGGATTTGGAAACTAGGAAATTTATGCGCGTATTTCTTGTCTTTATTTATTTATCAATAACGAACTTTCCATATCTGTGAAGGATGTTTGACTAGGGACTTAAAACTCACAGGCAGGCGAAGCCTGAAGGCGGCCTTTGAGAAGACACCCTGGCTTTCACATATGGGCTTTCGGATTCTCCTATCTAAGTAGTGTCCCCTGGTTTTAATAAGGTAGGTGGGCAGAACCTTCACGTTGCGAAATTAGATAGACCTTGAGCAGATGAATTTTTGGGCCCGTTGGTGAATGGTCCCAAAGCCCGTAGTGCTAATAATACTTTACCCCCTTTTCTGGGTGAAACGTGCGCTTTTTCGGTTAGGGAAAATCTTATGTTTTAAATCTCGAGTGTGGGAGGCTGATAGGACTAGAAAATTCATGTGTACCTCGAATGCACCGAAAGGTGAAACACGTTAGGTCACAATGCGTGTGGGTAGTGCACATCTCCCAATATGTTTGCGACACATGATGATCTGACGGCACAAGTAATGCATTTGTTGATATTTTACCCCTATAGATAGGGTTAGGTTATGAATGTCGCTTATTTTACCATTCACAAAAGCTTTCATTTGTTGCAATTTCTTTTCTGTGTGCTTACCAATCATTTAGTGAGCCGTCATCAGGCACCATAGTAATCTTTTAATTTTTCGGTGAGTTTTTACGAACTTCGTTTGCATTGCCTCTCCCTACTTGAGGGTCGTCCTGGATTCATTAGTGGGACTGGTGACGAAGCTATAGACAGTTTCTGGGATTGAGTTTGGAGTCATCCCATTAAATTTGGTTATTAGTGTGTTGTCAAACCTTAAAAAGGGGGTTTCCTTTTATCTTTCCCGGGATTTGACGCCTTCACTCCTTTAAGGTCTTCAAGTTGATCCTTTTCTTTTCCTTTTTATCTTTTTTTTTTGTCTATTTGTGGTAGAGGTGAGGAAGGGCTTCTACCTCCTCGGCGTAGGGCTGGAGATGGCCACTGGAAATCACCATTCTGCAGCTTGACCTTATTCTTTCTTATGTTTGTGGAGGAGTTAAGATTCTTTTGTCAAGTCCCGGATGGCATTAGTTTGGAGTTGTCAGACGGAGCGGTTGTCTGGTGTAAGATGGGCGAGATGTGCGTTTGCTTCACCACGAAGCGAGTTTTCTCTGGGACTTAACTCTGTCTCATCGTTGGTAAGCAATTCACGCACTTTACAGGGCATCTCTTGCGCTCATACATTCGAACGTCTTTTGGATTCTTTTAAGTTGTGGTGTCTTTGAACTCTACACGAGTTGGATATCTCCTTTGTGAAATTTGCTGCATTACCTTTGTGGCTTAAGTTAGGGCCACATCTATGTCGACCCATAGTCCACTAGTACAATTTGTAGTAGGGCTCCCGAGACCTAAAGGCTGAGGCGAAAGGGTTTGTCTTAGTGAAAGGGTCATGGTATGAGATGTTAGGCTCTCTTAGGCTCTCGTTTGACCTGAACCAATCCCTAACGTTCCTAGGTTTGTCTAAGCTTGATGGGGCTCGTTGTTTATTATTATTATTATTATTTTATTGAGATCACCCACGTTAATTGGTATTTCTTCCAGACTGCGAGTGCTTACGGTCAGTAGGATAATTCGGTTGGGTGGAAGGCTAATCTGGAGTGTCAAGCAGCTCTGGGTGCACTAAAGGCTAAGCCGCGTCCATGAGCTCCTCTTATCACGAAGAACTTGTAGGAATTAAGACTAACCCCTTCATTTACATTGTCCCATCATCCGCCTTCGAACATCGTGACGTGTTAAGGAGAGCACTTTGTACTTGCAGGCCTTTTCCGTTTATCGGGTAGCTCTTGTGGCGGAGTTCTGCTTTCAATGAGGTCGCAAGAAGAAGCCTTGGTGAGAAATCCATTTGGCCGACCCGAGTGCAACTGGTAGTGGAGATCTGAAGCTTTGCAGCAAAGCCCTGAAGAAGAAGAAGAAAGAAAAATGATAGACATACGAAATTTTGCTAGCGGGGCTAGGGAGCTTTGTAAGTTAGACGGATCATTCTTCAGTAAGCTGCGAGAAGGAGAGTGTGTATTCTTGTTGTTGGATTCAGCGGCGCGAATGTGTACTTGGGCTATGACTCTCAGTGGAAACTCCCAGGCTTTGAAGTCTTTAGGTGTGAGCGCCCGAAGCGATCACGGTTTGAATGGAAGCTCGAAGCGGCCCGGTTGTCATGGTTGTTGATTCTCCGGAACGGGCTTTGGACGCCCTATCGCTAAGGAGCCTTGTGTGTCACTGGAGGATGGGGTTCCAAACGGGGGGCCTCCTCCCGATGCTGATAAAGCGGTGGGGGAGGCTCCATTAGAGATAGTCGTTGAGTTGTCGTTCTCAGCTAGGCTTGCGAATGCCACTCCCCTTAAGCTAAAGGGTCCTGGCAGATTGGTGCTTAACTCACGAATCATCCGTGAAGTGGGAGGCGACCTCCGTTAAGGTGCACTTGTCAGAGTCCGGAAATCTGCGCCGGTCGATCATCGGCCAGTGGAACCCTTGACGGAGGCATACTTATGTTGCTCACATGCGCGACCTCTAACCCATCAGCCATCGCATACCAGTGGTGGTGCTTTCAGAGAAGTACTCTGTCCCCTTCCCCAGTTATTTGAATGAAGTCCACACTAGGCTTGTAGGGAATGGGAATGCACATGCCTTGACCATGATTTTCGCGAGGCAACCCAAAGTTGGTATGTTCTGACCTCTTCTCACTCATTTTTTTTTTTTTTTTTTTTTATTTGAGCAATTCTTGTGTCGATCGTTTGTTACAATGCCTCGTCTTTTGGGTTGTCAGCATCATCGGAATATGGCGCACGACATAGGGAACTTTATCTTTGAAAGCGAGCAAGTAATCAGATAAGTGTGTATCTCGGTCAGTTGTCTCGAGCCTGATTCCACTAGATAGCGCCTCGGCGAGCGAGTAGAAATCTGCCGTCTTTGGGAAGCGGAAGAATGAAGGAGGGCACTGATAGAGCCATGGGGCCGAAGAAGGAGAGGGATGAGGCTAAGGAGGAATCTTAGATTGCTCGGCTAGTTTCCGTCATAGCGGGTGACGCAAGGGCACGGGTAGAGAATGACTTGGCTAGGGTTCGAGATTCCTTGGTTGCGGAAAGCAGTCTGGCGAAATTTGGAGTAGCCCTGGAGGTTGAACGGACGTCTCTTCTGCTAGAGCTTAGGGCGGCAAAAGATGAAGTATCCTCCCTTCAATCCCAAGTTGGTAAAGGCAGAATTAAGTGGGAGGAGGAATTTGCAGAAGGCTAGAAGTGATCGCTTTTACTATCATTCTGGTGTTAATACGTTGAACACAACATCTGTGGGAAGCCCAAACAGAGGTTCTAGATGTACGATCTCCAACTGCTGCCTCGAGGTTCTTTGTGAACCCCAGTGATCCCCAGTCCGAGTAAGGTCAGGCGAGCGACAAGCGGGTTGGTTTGATCGACCGACCAGGGTCTGAGATGCCAGGTGCTGAGTGGAGACGGACTTTGCTCCTCATACCTCTTTTTCTTTTTTTTTGCAATTTTTTTAAGGGTGTTGTATGGCCACCAAGACATTCATATTTTTGTAGTCACAGATGCTCATTGGCGTATTTAATGAAACTCGTTTTTGTCTCGTGTAAATCAACCCTTCTTTCTCTATCCTTTCTTCCGGCATTAGCTAGGATGGATTCAAATGCTAGGAGATAGGAGGTGGTAGAGATTGTGCTGAGTTTAATAGGCAAGGCCTTAATTCTTGGGCTTTAGCCAAATAGGCTTAAGAGCTACTGCTATGCTTAAATATGCGTCAGTGGGCTATGAGCCACGAGGCTGACTCTTTGAAAGTGCCAGCAGGCTTAAAGCCATATCTCTGGTCTTTTGAAAGTGCAAGCAGGCTTAGAGCCACACGTGCGGTCTTTAGAAGTGCCGACGGGCTTCAGGAGTTACAAGTCGGTCTTTCGGGAGTTACTAGGTGAACTTACAAACCACATCTAATTTTAAGAGAGTTCTAGTGAAACGTAGCCCTGAGTTTAGTCTTTTAAAGTCTTGGTAAAGGCTGTTTATAAGCTACGGTCTTTTGAAAGTGTCAGTAGGCTTAAAGCCACAAGTTTGATCTTTTGAAAGTGCAATGGGCTTGGGAGCCCCTGAAGTTTGAGTCTTTTTAGAAGAAGTGCCCGAGGCGAGACTTAGGCGTGGTCTGGTCTTTTAAAAGTGCTTCTTGGGGCTTAGACCACATTTAGGCCACAGGGCTTGGGCCGCATCCCCAGGCTTTTGAAGTCTTGGCGGCTTGGAAGCCACATCTAGGCTTTTGGAGAGAGGTGAAGAAGCATGAAAAATTTGATAAATAAGGACTGTTCAGTGTCATGCCTCTTCCAAGTGAGTAACATTCCATCCCCAGATGCTTTGGTCAGTGATTTATTAGTGTGTATGGTAGGCTGCCCGAACTTTCATTATCAATGACCCTCTCTGATTGGGGTGGAGCGTGTAATTTCTTAAAATTCGATCGTGTTTTCCAGACCTTCTTAAAACTAGGTCTCAGGCTTGGAATGTCTGGCGTCCTCATAACATTATGTGATTAAATCATTCTTTGTTGGTATGAGGCTATCTGTATCGCGGGAATGCTTCCACGGAAACTCGTCTTCGTATTGAGGTCTTTGGTGATGGGCTGAACATTAGTCTTTCCGAAGTTTAGTCAAGAAGTGTGATCATTGATTTATGTAGAAAGTAGTGACCTATCATAGGTGAGGGCGAATGGTGACACTCCAGTCGGCTTTCGGTTGGTTGTCCTATTGGCGTGAAAAGAGACTCTTGGTAAGCTTGTCCACCATTTTATGAATCATGACGGCTTGTTGAGCGTGGTTTGTTTGATGCTTAGCTAACCATTTGCTACGTAGATGCGCGGGTTGAGTCTAATTTATGATCTTGACTCTGCAAGAATTCTGTATCTGGCCATTTATCAAGCATGGCGTTCATCGGTCTCAATATTTGGAATTATTTCGAACCCGGCCAGACGATGCTCCTCCTCGTCGGACTGACATCTTTGTCCTTGATGGAGGCGAAGGCTTGACTTTGCAATTACCAAATAAGTCTGATGGTAACCATTAATAGCTTTTACGGAGGCTTAGGCGGTGGCTGATGGTCCTCTTGTATCAATACTCATTGACCGAGGCTCAGGGGCTCGTGATGGTGGCTAGGTCTTGAGCAGGCATCCTTAACATGGGGGCTTGTCGTTGGCAGAGGTTGCACTTCTTGACGTAGGCGGCCCGCATTTGCTCTCATGGTTGGCCACTAATACCCTTATGTATGGACCTGTGAAGTAAGAGATTATCTGCTTAGTATGATTTATACCCTTCATGGAGTTAAGCGAGCACATCTTATCCTGTTGAGTGGTGAGACACTTAAGATCTGATTTGTCAGAAGCCGGCTTGTATAGTGCATTACAAAGGAAAACCTTCTGCTGGACTGGGATGTGAAACCCGACTCATTATCTGGGTTCTGCTGAGCTCAGATATTGCATTATAAGTCAATGAAATTATCTGCTGAAATTTTTATCTAACTAGCTTGATCGGGGTTTGTAATGAATGACGTATTTGGTAGTAGATTAGGAAGAATACAATTTCTTTTATTGGGATGGATGCGGCCATTCTTTTAGCGATGCGTGCGCCTCTTCGTTGAGTCACCAAACCATGTTTGGCTTCAAGTGCCAAAACTCTGTCGTTGCTTGGCCAGGACCCATTACCTGGCCATGCGATAGTCTCGCGTTTTGCCTTTCTCTGTTTACTGTCTACTGGTTGAGTCAACAACGTATGAGGAGATTTTTGATGATCTGGATTGTGCGAGATCGATCCGGTTAGGATTGCTTCATGTCAGTCTACGGGGTATTGGATCTTGATGAGTATCTTAAATACTCATTTTTATCTATCTTTGAATTATTTTTTAGTGTTTATGTTAAATAAGTTCTCTAATGCTCTGCTGCTTATGGTCGGAGTCATCCATTTGGTGGAATTGGCAAAGTGATGGAAAAAGCGCTCTGAAAATATGGTAGAGTCTTGAATTTTGACATTTTCAGACATAATATGAGTCTGACCATCAAGCCATATATGGATGAATTGTAGTACACTTAGAAGCTTTTCATGGATGCAGAACCTTTTAAATTGGAGTTAAGACAGAAGATATGCAAGTTCCAAAACTTGAAGAAAAATCAGTAAACATTACAGCACCTTCAGCAGGAGAGGCTACTGTATTTTGATGTTTTAAGATAACATATGAAATATTATATCAAGCCATATGGATGGATTCTACACTTCGAGAGCTTTCAAACGGTTGAGAACACCCGAATCGGGTTCGTGCCAAGCCAGGTATGGTCTTTACAAGTTGGAGCCCAACGAGGGATGTGCGTGGCGTGGCGTTGAGGAATAGCGTGCGACGTTGGCGACATCTGTCTGTGACGTTCTTTGCCTGACGTCGCGACGTTAGGCTCAGTTTTAGGTGGATTTTAGCCCATTTGAGCCCATAATGGAGGGTTTTAAGCTCCAAACAGAAAGAGATGACGAGGGCGGCTAGGGCTCGAAGGGACTTTGTCCACACTTTGGGACGGGAGATGGGAGGCTAATTTTGAAGATTTGGGAGAAGATCATGAGATTTGTGGAAGAAAATCCAAGACTCACCATCATTTGATCACGTATAGTTTCTTCTTCCTCTTTTCTACTCATGTTTTATCTGGTTGTGATCATTATCAAACCCTCATCACTTTAAATTCGTAGATGCAGGGTTTTGGTTGTATATTGAACATGGGTTTTATATCTATTTATTAATGTTAAGGTTTCATTGTTTCCTTGTGAATGCACCTCTATTGATTCATACTTGGTTCTATTTACATATTGATTTAAGTTTAATCTCAATGTGGTGAGTGGTTCTTTGCGAAAGTCGAGAAGAGAGTAAAGAAGCCCAGACATAGATGAATCTGACCTGTTAGCACAGTGGTGCAAAATTACCTGTGGTGATTGGGAGCGTGTGAGACTTTGGATCTTAAAGCATCTCACAATGCTTGGGGTTGAGCTAAGAAGCAAAAGACGGTGTTAGTTGGTAGGTTATTAGTCTGAGAGAACAATTAAATTAGACGAGAGTTGCCTTGGAAAGCATTTCTTTGGTGTAGAAATTAGAATTTTGACTTAGATCTAAGAGTTATTAGATTATATTCCTAAATTTATCATCTCCTTGTCATCCTTGATTTCTGGAGCTTTATTCGTTAGATTTAGAAATTTCAGTGGTTGGTTTTTAATTTTTGTTTCTTTATCCATGATTGTTAGTTTGGATGTTAAAGAGAAGTATTATAATTTTAAATTTTCGCATCCCCCATTTTTCACTGAAATGGATCGAATGTCAAAGTGCCAAGTCACCATACTATTACTTGACAGCGTATGCTTCATTTGAATGAGCACCTCTTTATGTTTTTAACATGATTTATATTACATCCGCAATCGTCCTATCAAGTTTTTGGCTGCGGATTTCTTGAGGAAAATCGGTGTTTTATCTTAATAATCAATACTAAATTCTTCTTTAATAACATTATTTTTATATACTATATTTGTGGTTTTTGAGTTATTGATACTTTTGTTTTCATTTTGCATAAATTTTTAGGTTAAAGTAGCGATGGATCGCATGTCGAGGTTGAAATCATTGAAATACATGGCGATATCAGGATCTTGTGATTGGTGATGACCATCGAAGAGAAGGTGACTCAAGTGCGAGTCGAGTGTGGCGACCCGGATGCATCGACTGGATTATGCTCGATATGGAGGTACCCAGCGACAATACCGTTTGGGATGGTGCCACCGCAGACACCTCATGGAATACAGTTATACCATTGCCATTTGCCACAGTCCAGAGATCAGCTGGAAGAAACATGGATGATCAAAAGGCTCGAGCTAAATCTCTGACCTGGCACAGAATTTCAAGATCAATGGTTGAAATCTGGTACCTCTAGTTGATTGCCTTCTGGTTTGATCTAGATGAGATAAATTCAGCCTCCACAGAGCCAATAAATTAAAGTGTATTATTTGGAGTGAAAAGAGTTAAATGCTAGAGATATTGCAACATCTGAGTTCAATTCATGGAATTGTGAGGGCTAATGTTCAAATTCAGCCTACGCCATTTAAGAGCTTGAAAGAAGAGATGGCTCAAAGGCCACTCTTATACTCAGCTTGGATTCGAAAGAACAACCCTAAAAGAAAGAGGAACATGAGTATAGAAGGCTGAAATGGCAAAATATATGAAAGAAACAGAGAATATAAAGCTCTGATGTCCTTTGAAAGGACAACATGAGAGTTCACCATCTACTCTTGGGGTAAGATATAGAAAGAAAAACTTGAGATATAATGAAGAAATCACCTCGAAGGATAATGAAGAACTTGAGAAGTTTCAAACGGTGGAGAATGATGCACAAATTTTAGGCGCTTGGTTGTGAAGGAAGATGAGCCAACTTCTGTAATCCACTAATGAAAAGACAAATTATGAAGTTGTGAAGACTATTAGGAAATGACTCTTTGGAGTTCAAATGCATGAAAATGAAAATTGAGAATAAAACCCCAACCAGGAATTGGATGAGTACATCATTCACTTGAACAACGAATTGAGGAGGAATCATTGTAAAGAAAAAATGAAAAAAATAGAAAATATAAAAAAATATTAACCTTGGAAGATTATGTGCTCAAGTTGCGATTGAGCACAATTATCACCTCTTAGAAGGATGGAGGCGATTACCGGCATATTCGTAGTTGGTGGGGAATTTAATTTGGACTCAGAAAAGCGGAAGACGACTTCTTGGGAAATGACGAGTTAAAAAAAAAAAAAAAATTCTTTTCCTTTTTTTTTAGTTTACTAAGTTTGTTTTTTAATAAATGTTTCTTGCTTGATCTTATGTTTTTTAGTGTTGTTTCGAGGTTTGGAGTTAAAGTTGGCTATGGAGGTGGAAAATCTTGAGTGGAAATTACATAGTATATTGGAGTTAAAAGAGCAAGAGCTGAACAAGGAAATCGGTTTGACATCCTCTCATTTCATTCCATATATGCTTCCTATTTTAAAGTCTCCTCTCATTTAGACTAAAGTCTAATCCACCTCTTAACATATTTGCCTCCAAAACAAAGCCATATTCATTGGAGGCGACTTTCGGGCTTGATCGGCGCCGGGTCTTCATTATTCATTCTTGCTTTTGTTTCACGTGAGGACAATGTTTAATTCAAGTTTGGGGGAGTGAATTCAATTTTTTTCAAAAAATCCAACTTTTGTATCTCTTTACCTATTTTAGTTATTGCTTTATTTGTTTAGGTTGTTTGCATGTGTTTTTATTTCTTTTGTTTTGTTTCATGTCTCATGTAAGTGAGTTTGATGCCTTGTTGGCTTGTAGAGGTCATTTGAACACAAACATTTGAAAAATGGCAAGTCTGAAGTGGATTGGACCGGTTTAAATGATTTAGATTTTGTGCTTGCTTGGTATGGGTGACTTAGCCGTGTCGCCTCCGCATGAAGAAATTTATTTCGAGGAATCCTATCACACACACACACACTTACTTTGATGCTCCCTTGGCATAACGGTCTCGGACCCTTTGTCTTGAATTCAATTAACAGCAGAGTTCTAGCCACCTAAGTGATGGGACACCTAATAAAAGGGATTTCCGTGACCCTGACAAAGGGAAAATACAAAAAACAAAGAAAAGTGAAAGAAAGATAAAAGCGAAAAGAAAAATGTCAAAAATAAGTATATGAATAAGAATAAGCGGGATCATCAGTGAATAAGGCCATAGTCTGAGAGGCCTTTAAAGCCCTAATGCCCTAAGCTTGGCCCAGTAGGAAGTCATTGTGCTTGCCGCATGGGACGAAGATGGATCCTTTCCACGACTTAGGGCCTTTGAGTTTAGTTGAGTGTTCGAGGTGAAGTTTGACGGGAATTTAATGCTGGTGCCATAACCAAGCGGTGGGGAGTCACCCGATAGATCCCATTCTGAGACACTCATCTAAAACTTCTTGGCACTAGTTCTCCTTCATTTTTTAGGTATTGAAATTTTTAGGTATTTTGGTATGAATAAAAAGTGCGTTCTTATCCTTTTTAGTTAGCTTCTTCAAATAGGTGAGTTGAACTTATTAAGTTTGGGGGTCTTTAGGACCTTGCTATACTTGAATCATGTTATCACCTACACTTAGTTTCAGCAGAATCACCGCGGACTTGGGGGTTGATTTGCTTTGCTCACCATGCTTTGCTTTGCCATGTTATTAGAAAGTTTAAAGTTTGAAGGATCCTAGAATTTTGGTTGAAGAAAAGATAATATTGATAAATTGTGTTCATAGTGATTCTTCCATTTGGAATCATGTTATCATGTACTCATCTCGTTATTTTTAGTTCATCTTCATTTTCAATTTTGTTTTTGTTTTGAGTCGATCTCTTGCTTGAGGCGACGAATTTAAGTTTAAGGGGTGTGATGGTATCTTAAATACTGTTTTTATCCTATGCTTTAGTTATTTTTTCTAGTATTTTTGTATTAAATAAGTTCCCTAATGCTCTAAGCTCACACTTATGATCGGGTCATCATTTGGTGGAATTATTGCAAAATTGGTGGAAAAGCACTCTGGCGTGATGAAATCTTTGCATTTGGCGTTCCGGACATCATATGAGCTCCTATTGCATCAAGTCATATATAGATTAATTCTACACTTGAGGAGCTTTCATGGATACAGAACACCAAAGTGGGTTCAAACAAGAAGTTATGCAAGTTCGAAACTTGAAGAAAATCGTAAACTTATTCTGACACCTTCAGCGGAGAGGCTACTGTATTTTTGATGTTTTTAAGATAACATATGAGCTCATATTATATCAAACCATATATGGATGGATTCTACACTTCAAGATCTTACGATTGCAGGGACACCCCTAGTCGGGTTCATTGTAATAAAGTTATGAATGCTTCCTGGTTAGATAGCCGGGAACTGCTGACAACGTCCCGACGTTGAACCAACGTCGCGACGTTGCGAAGCGAGCATCCGACGTCGCGGCGTTCTTCGTCAGCGGCGTTCTTTGCCTGACGTCGTGACGTTGAGGTCGGTTTTGGTGGATTTTAACATTTAGGCCCATAATGGAGGGTTTTAAGCTCGAACCGAAAGAAGGAGGCGAAGCGAGAGCGACCGGGGGCTCGGAGGGGACTTTGTCCATACTTTGGGACCCGGGGAGGAGGTTGGGAGCTGTTTGAATTTGGGAGAAGATCATGAGATTTATGGAAAAAATCCAAGACTACATACATCATTTGATCATTATAGTTTATTCTTCCTCTTTTCTCATGTTTTATCCACAAGTTTATGATGTAGAACTACTCTATCGTACTTTAAATTCGTGAATCCCAGGGTTTTGGTTGTATATTGAACATGGGTTTATATCCCATTTGTTATTGTTAGTTTTCTATTGGTGTTTCTTGTGAATGCACCTCTGATGATTCATATGAGTTCTTTACATATTGATTCTGGCTAATCTCGATGGTGAGTGGTTCTTTGCGAGAGATACGAAGGAGTAAAGAGCTAGAATGAAATGAATCAACTGATGCTGTGATGCAGAAATTATCAGTGATTGGGAAGTGTGGGTTTGGATCATAAAGCATCTCCCAATGTTTGGGGTTGAAATTTGAGAAGCCAAAAGACGCTACAGTATTAAATTGGTAGTTATTCGTATCGAAGCTTATAATTAAATTAGACAAGAGTTGCCTTGACATTTTAAGCGAAATAATAAGTAGAATTTGACAGAACTAAGAAGTTATTAAAAGTTACACCAAGTACCCAAGATTTATCATCTCCTTGTATCCCTTAGTTCACGAACTTCATTAGTTAGATTTAGAAATTTCATTAGTTTGGTTAAGTCTGTTTTTATATCTGATTGATGGTTTGGATATTAGAAGTATTATAATTTGGTACTTAAGTGAATTTTATAATGGATGATATCGTATAAAAATTACCCTTCAGTATGAAATGACGTCATATGCATGAATAGGCACCTCTTTATGTTACCTACGTAATTTTATATCTGGCAGTAATCGCTGTCGGATGCGGGGAAGTCTAGCTGTATGGATTGCTCTACAATTTCCTCAGTTGCGGCTTTAAGTTGCAAGTTGACGCCAACTCCTGTATCGCAAGAAGCGTTGTCCACCTTGAGAATCCACCTACCGTCATTGTCTTGGTCCACATCGTACAGGAGTTCCTGCTAATCTGCCAATCACGTGCCCCTTGCCTTGAGTGGGGTTTATACTTAATATCGAACTCATGGCTATCGCCCTTGGTATGTTCAGTGGTGGGGCTTGTGTCCCTGATGTTTCGTTAAGGGAGTTGGTTAGCCTGATGATAGGGTGTGCTAAGTAAGAGAGCCCGAGAAGCACAGCTTCCATGAGGAAGAGGTTCATCTAAGCTTATTGAGTGAGGTCAATAAGTTTGTTTGTCGGGATTTGCTTATGAAGAATATTGGTCCTCTTTTTCGGTTTTTGTCTTCTTTAGGAACAGGGATTCCGCACTTCTTGAGACACGACCCTCTTAGGTAGAGATAGAGTGTATCGCCTGCCCCTGGGCTAGCCATAATTGGTGGTTTGGTCATATATTGTTTGATCGACATGAGAGGTTGGTCGCATTCCTCATTCCAGTCGGCCCTTAAGGCTCTCTTTAGTGTGATAAAAAATGAAAGCTCTTCGTCCGTAAACGGGATGCCAGATAGTCAAGAACGCTGCTGACGATTAGGTCATGTATATTTCACGGAGGTAGGAACAGGAGTCCATTATAGCTTTGAGTTGCACAGGGTTGGCCTCTAATCCTCTTTGGTCACCCATAAAAACTGAGAAACTGCCACATGCCGAAACCAGAGGCTCGAACCTTGCACATTTAGGGGTTAAGTTTCATAAGCCGTACACACCGCCCGTAATGGCTGCAAGGCCCTTGTGATCTTCAGATCTGATCAAGCTTTTCTTTGGATTTACAAACATATTAATCGATATAGGCTTCCATGGTGTTGCCCAATGACAATCGAATATCTCGATTACGATCTTTGATAGGTTGCCCGTATTCTGACCAAAGGCATCACATTGTAACAATATAACGCATTGGTGTAATGAAGGTTGTTTTCTGCATTAGGCGGGTGCTGAGATTTGATGATATCCGGAGAAAGCGTCCCAGAAACATCGATATCCGCGTGCTGTTTTGCGGTGTGATTTGATCTATCTGCGAGGGAAGCTATCTTTTGAGCCTTGCTTCGTGAGGTCATTGTAATTTATACGCCCACTCCGCACCTTGCTGGAACCACCCTTCATTGATTGCCGTTTAGGTGCTAGCTACGATGAAACACATGTGTAGTTATCTTTTATCTGGATGATGCGATGGCAGTGGTGAAAACACCTTACTACGTTTCTGCGGTTCGATGTCTGATGGTGTTGTTTGATGCCGTTTGATTAATTGACCATATCAAGTGGCTACAGTGAATACATGTCTTACTCAAATATATGGCAATTAAATGGCGTTCTTTCGTCATGGTCAGAGAACTAGCATAAGTGAACTTATCGCGTCCAGGCAATACTTTCCGGGGGAGTGCGCGGCGGCCAGATCCTTTTCCTCCACTCATTTGATTTGGCGGCGATTATCATTACTCTGGTTTGATCTCAGAAGGTTTGAGGCTCTATCCGCTCTGATGGAAACGATTGATAACATTGTCTTGCGGTATTTAACGCCAGGTTAACGTGGCGTTATTGAAATAGTGGCCAGTTTGAGTGGTCGAGAGTGACTTTCATTAAGTGCGGCTAGGCCCACCCGTTATAAGTTGTAAGATGAGTCTCCAGGCGGTAAGCTGCTTTCATTGGTATTTGGCGCGCAGAGGAACATGACATCTCTAGTGTTATAGTAGTCGCCTTGTTAAAGCTAGGAGAGAATTGGCTTCGAATTAAACTTTGAAAACCTCATCTAGTTGAAGGCGGTGGTTGCAACAAATAATTATCTTTGCGGGATCCCACGATACTGTGCGCATCAAAATCACTGTCTGAAGGTGAGTACCAGTACATCATGATTAGACCTGATAATCTAATTGGTTGGCAGAGAGGATGTGAGTTTGTCTATGGGCTGGTTTCTTCCTGATTGCCTTACGTAATGGATAACATTTACCTTGACTTTTACTGTTGCAATTCTTAAGATCTTCTTCTATTGGAGCTTCAATTGATACTAATCGTCAGACGGGCCGCCAGTATACAATTATATTGATGCAGTTTGCCAGATTCGCGAACCTAAAATTCAGATTATGTCACTTCATTAACTCCTCTACGGCAAGTCTTACTTCTTTAATATACTCTTGAGGTGTCAAACTTAGTTTCACGAGAACAGGCTTAGACCTTGTGCATCATATACCCCTGATCCTATGATAATCGCATCACAAGGATTTGTTTCTATGGGAATGATCTGTTTGGATCAGTGTAGGCCATTTAAACTCTAGCAAATCACGAATGATAGGTAATAACTTTTCATGCGAGATGTTGAGGTGAATTGCAAGAGGAGCTCTCTTTTAAATGTTTGGTCCGCGGGATCGTTTGGTCTACTACCCTTTGGACTCAAACAGCTTCTTCTTAGATGGCTTTTGTCTCTCGGTTAGCTGACTTGTAATCATGATAGTTTGGGTTGCGGTACGAACATTGTCCTCTAGCATTGAGTACTTATCGGCCGCCTGTATAATTCTTCCATTGTCTTTGAAATTTAAGACTAGTGACTAGACAGCGTGGACCGGCTTCAAAGCTATCTAAAGTTTTGGAGGACCGCATCCATGCTATAAGATTCTACTTGTTGAACGGCTTGCCCAAATCTCCTCGTGAAGTCTCGAATAGATTCCGCTTCTTGCTTGAGAATAGATTGTAAGGAGTTGATGTTCCTTTTTTGTCGCACCGAACAAAGGTATTGTGATACGTATGTCGCCCATTGGTCATTGAATGAGTTTATTGAGTTAGGTGGAAAGCTTTATGAAGCAGAAATTTATCTGGACCCTCATGAAGTTAGTTAGGAAAACTTTACCACAATGAGCGATCGTATCGTTTAGTATCATTGCCTGATTATAGTGGAGCATGTGATTGTCAAGAATGTGTTGCCTTAGGGGCGAGGAGAACATGTCGTGCGGTCCACGAATCGAGATCTGAGCGGCGTATGGAATGCCGACCTACGTCTTGGCGGGATGTCTGAAACGACATTGATGGCATTGCGCTTACGAGCGATGCAGACGCGTGTCGTCAGGGGCTCGGTATGGGTGATGCGCCCCCTGCCTGCTTCCTTGTCCGTGGGACTTGTCATTATGTTATTCTTGAAGGCGGAGGCGTGAGGAGTCATGTGCGATTTGGCCACTGTGTTTTCTGGCGGTGAGAGCGGTAGGGAGCTTTGCAGGGACCAAACTCAGATCATCTCATACGTGGGGAGTGTCGACATTAAGCGGGGATGATGGGTTCCTTCCTTTTTATTGCGGTGATGGGAACCACATGACTCGGCTAAGCCTAGCACTTCATTTCCCCAAGATCATGGCTTTAATATAGACATGGCCGGTTGTTCTCAACAATCATTAAGAGCTTGTAACTCTTTCGTATCTTGCTTGCTCCTCTTGTTTCCTCTCCATTGTTTACGATTGATGGAATTGATCTTTGTCGATTCGTCCTTCGGATTAGATTGATAGCTGTGGTGCATGAGAAAGCGGTACGGAGAGGCAAACAAAGTTCGGGTGATGGCCGACAAACGATCAACAAAAGCGTCTTTACAACCTATAAACAAGAATTTTTGTTCCCTTCCCACAGAAGACGCTAATTGTTGTTACCTTGATCGTTTGATCTTCGGGGCATCAGCGGTGCAATGTAAACCTACAAAAAGGGTGATTTGGCGATGGTGGACCGACCGCTTCTCCGATAATTAAGTTAGCAAAAATACGGAGAGGAAGAAGAAAGTTTGCATAGTTGGAATTGGATCCCCTCCCTCATTGAGATCTGCGATTATAAGCATTAGTCCGAATCTCCCTCTGCTCTCAAAGGAATCTTATTTTAGCGATAAATATGTTTTCTTATCTAAATGTTTCGCATGGGGATTATTTTATAGAAATATGATATTTGAAAAATAGGAAATTTAACTGGATTATCTCGGCTGTGTATTTCAGTCTTTATCTTGTTTATACATTTACTCGATACAAACTTGCCATATGGAACAATGGTTGGTTGGGGGGGGCTTAAAACTCTGACAGACTCTACTCAGCTTTAACCTTTGAAGAGATACCACAGCTTTCTGTCGGCTTTAGTTCTCCCATTTAGTAGTTACCCGTGGTTTTTATCTGAGTGGGTGGGCTTGAAGCGGATTTCATCAGCGAGTAGATGATCCTTGGGAATTTAAATGGAGCCACCAGGGGCCCGTGTGTAGTGAGTTTAAAGACTATGGTACTTAGAATGATTACCCTTACTCCTATTATTTATTATCTTTTTAATTTACTTGAAATTATTTAAATTTGAAAAAAGGTTTTGATAAACCCATCCTCTCTATTAGGTATTTCATAGTTGAGTTAGCTCTTTCTATCTTATTTTTTTAACAAATCATTGTTACAAAGAAATCTGGAATTCTGATAATAATAATAGCAAACTAAAGAATAGAAGAACAAAACTTAAATTAATAAAATTTACAGAAGTAAGGAATAAAAGAGAAATCTACCTCAGAGTTGAGAGGCATCAAGGGGGCTGCTAGACCACCTCTTTAGCTATTTTATATAGTCATTAACAAATATTATCTCAAGGGACCTTTGCTTCTCTGTAGATTATTTAAAATCTGTCATTTGTTGCCTCTTAATTAGGGGTAAAGGCAGCTAGCTAACTACGATTTTGCGTGAAACCCAGCCTTTACAAGCTTCATCTGGTCGTCTTTAGAAGACATATGCCGTTTGCTTTAGGTATCGTTATAAAATAGACCGTTGAAAAATTCAAAATTTAAAATTTTTGAATTTATTATTCTCTAAATATCATGATTAAATAAAAAATCAAAATTTAAAATTTTGATGACATGGCATAGCAGCGTTAGTGATGTGTCGATATGATGATGATCTAACATGCATATAATGATACACAGATTTTAATGAGTAATAGTTAGTTGAAATGGTTAATTAAAATAGATAGCTATGATTTGGTAAATTGAAAAAAGTTTATTTAACTAAAATAGATAATATAATAAATATATATATATATTTTTGCTAGTTAATTCATACTCCAGCAGGTTGCTGCCACCTTCAAAAAATTGGTACTAAAAGGAAATTGAAACAAATATAAAAAAATCATGTTTTCTTTTTTACCTTTAAAGATCACAAGTTGTGATCTAACCTATAATTTATATAAAAGTTAATTGAAAATAATAGTAATTTAAACTCAACTTTTTATTAATCATAAGAATATAAAAAAAGACAATCAAAAACTAAAAATTCACTTTTGAAAATCATAAAAGATTCGTCCATTTTTTGGAATAAATAAACTCCACTTTTGAACTGACATAAACTTGACCTTGAATCCATCTAAAGGGATGAGATGAAAAATGAAATATTTTAGGCTCGAATATTACAATGTGATATCTAAATATGTAAATTGAATATATCTTAAAATTTAAGAAAAAAAAAACTTTGGCATTAACTTTAAAGAGATTCCATTAGAATAAAAGGAAAACAAGAAAGAAAAAAGAAAAAAAGAAAAGAAAAAGAAAATGATAAAAAAGAAGTTTTCCATTTTATTTTTCTAAAATACCTGAAATTCCCTTTATAAGATTTTTTTTTTCCATACATATATGAAAGGAAATTTGAAAAAAAATCTTTTGATATTTTATTTTATCATGAAAAAAAAAAGGTTTTATTTATCTCTGAAATTTTTAATTAGGGATGAGGATCTAATGCAAGTGGATAAGACAAACAATGAAACAAATATGGTATAAAATACTACAAAATCAATCAACGGTTCGAGTTTTTTTTTTTCATGTTGTTTGGTTATATAAAGATATATTAGGTAGATGTAAACAAGATGAGAGATGATGAGATAAGGAGAAAAGATGAATAAAAATAAATAGAAAATAAAAGGATTTTCTATTTCTATTTCTATTTCTATTTCTATTTCTATTTTCCATTTTAGGCTTTCAAACACTTTGATTTTTAGGCTTTTTTTTATCCGTGAAAGTCCAAAGTTATATTTGGTTTCTAAAAAATATAAAAATATATATTAAGAAAAATAATTTTGTCATATTTGATTTCATGATAAAAAGTATAAAAGGAAATAGAATATAATTAAAAATAAAATAAAAATTATAAAATTCAAAATTATGCAATCTTAATATAACTAAAGAAAATATGTAAAATAAGTTTGAAGAAACATTAGATTGATTTATTAATTCTAAATATATATTTTTTCAAAAATTTTATTTTTATTTTATTTCCCTTTTAAATTCCCGGCTCAAGATTTTAAGTAGCATTATAAGATAAGAAATGAAAGGAAGGAAAATATCTTGAATTTAAGTATCGTGTGTCCCGATATACGAATCGTATCGATATTAAACCAGCTGAAGCGACGAATAATAAATATGTTAACGTTAAGTTAACGCAAGCGCAATTAATTTATTATTTTATTGTTAGGCATTATCGATATAAATATAGACTATTTAGTTTTAATTATTTAAAATAATAGAATGATAATTAATAATTCGTATATGTTTAGAATAGCACTATTAAATTTAATATGTTTATTAATTTATTATTTAAATTAATAGGAATTATAATTAATAAATTATATTTAATATAAATAACTTATTAAAATAGGTTAATTAATTATATAATAATTAACAGTTAAATTTGGATGAAATTAGTGATGACTGATTCAGCGTGAATATATACCGTTTATTAAATATATTAGGTGAGTGTCTGAATATAATGGCAATGATTATCTTGTAAGCGCAAAATCATGTTGGGTTATTATCATTATCAAATTTTCTTAGTCACTAGATATAATAGATAAGGGGATAGAAAGGGAAAAAATAGAAAAAATATATAAATAAGAAAAGAAAGTAAAAAATATACGTAAAATAATTATTCATTTTACTACTGTATTTTTTGAAAAATTAAAATAATTTATACAAAGATTAAATAACCTTAAATCACACAAACATGAAAATTAATTTTCTTACCTTTTTATTTTTTAATATTATTTCGGGAGTCTAACATAATCTTAAAATTTAATTTTTATGTAAATGAAAATTTAATGGGTCATACAATAAAAAGAAATATCTTACCCCGTTGCTTAAAAGTTTCTCTTTTAAACTTGAAAAATATAAGAAAAAAGAAAAAAACTAAAAAATTTAATTTTTATTTAGATTTTCATGAAAAAGAAAAAAAAAAAAAAAAATATATATATATATATATATATACATATATATATATATATATATATATATATATATATATATATATATATATATATATATATAAATCATTACTACCAAAAATTTATATATTTTTTAAAATTTTAGTTGAAATTGGGTTGGAATAAAAATATAAAATTAATTTATTAAATATAAATCTATTTGTTATCTCAAAAAAATTTAAATTTATCATTTAATTTTCGTCAATTTTTTTTTTTTTTTTTCACCTTTCCTCTTTCTGGTTTACAAAGCGAGGATAAATCATAAAAGTATCATATGGGTGGTAAAAATTTTGTTTTGAAAGTAAAAAAAAGGTAAATGAAAGTAAAAAAATATTTCCCGTTAAAACTAGCAAAAATAGACTCAATTTGACTGGAGAGAGTAAAGAAAGCAATTTAAGGAAAGCAGTAAATAGCAGTTATTTTCTTCCAGAATCAGAAAAAAAGGTCGCCGCTTTCATTCATTCATACAAGCGGCTTCTGAATATATTTTAGCTCGCAGAACCGCTGCTCCGCAGCATCGATATACCCTGCTTCCAGATCCGCCTTCACTCTCACCGAATCTATCCAGGTATTCTCCCACGTCCTTTTCTCTATTATTTTCTTCTTCTTTTCATTTTTATTTTTTTGAATTTCGTCGGAGAAAGACCTGTTCGGGAGTTTTGTTTTGATCGATTTGCTTATTTTTTTATTTTTTGTTTCCGGATTTTGATTGATCGAGGAGTGTTGTTGTCAATGGATCTGTACATTTCGGGCTGTGTTAGTGATTTTGGTTGGTCTTGGTCTTGCAATTTTCGGTTTTTTTGAGAAAATTTTCTTCTTGTTTCGGAAAGATTTTCTTTTTCTTTTTTCTATCGGTTTGTTTTTCCCGGAAATGACGACATTAATGTCAGTCACAGGTAGGGATATATGGAGTTTTGCATCGGTTATGTTGGTGTTTTCTCGATTACCATTTTTGGGAATGAGATTTGATGTGATGGGAAAATATGGAAATTTTAGGTTGGTAGCTAATTCGTAGTCGGAAGCTTTGCTATTGAGATCAGAAAATAGCATAAATATAAAACTAAGTAATTTAAACATGCAATAGTTTTTTAATATTTCTCATCATTGAATCAGTTTCCTTGACAATATTTTTCTCCTTTCTTGCTGCTTCACTACTTTCGGGAATCCAATATATCCATAGCGTTGACCTTTATATTTTGCAGATCTGTAAGTCAAAATGACGGCTACTGTAGCATCCTCGGGATGGCACAAGGGAAGAGTGAAATCTGTGCCTTCGGGGGATACTCTGGTGATAATGGCAGCTCAGAAGTCAGATTTGAGTCCACCACCTGAGAAGACTATTACGTTATCATACATCATTGCTCCTAAATTGGTTTGTTATTACCCCTCATCTCTTGGTTTTGGTCGACTTTCACTATCATTATTCAGTTGTAGCTTTTCCAATTGCGTAATACCATTTTATGTTCCCCCATAGCATTGTAGTTGTTTTATAACTTTTTCTTTCCTCTCAATTTAAAAAAGAATAATTCATCTTATACAAAAATCTGCAAAATGGACCCTCTTATAAAATAATTCTCTAACTAGTTTTTTTTCAATGGGTATTTGATAACTTGTGTTTCTAAGCCTTTTATGCATCCATGCGGCATAAAATGTTTTTTTTTTCTTTTTTTTTATTAGACAAATGTGTAGTTGGTAATTCAAAAGCATAGTAACCAACTATGGTTTTGAACTTAAGCTTTGGAAAATAATTAACTCATACAATAAATTTATAATGCTCAATTTTTAACAAAATTAAAGACCAAAAGCGTGGTATTAAAAGACTAAATGGTCCAAATAATTTCACTTAAAAAGCGTTCTATGATATATACTAAAAAACTCTCTGATAAAAAAGAAAGACACAAAACAAATTCTCTCATTTTATTAAAAGATTTTGAAAAATAATTTCATGATATTTAAGTAATGGCTTACATACGTTAATAAATGGAAAATAGATAATTAATATAATAAAAAGAATGCTGAATTTATTTTAAAAAAAATAAGTTCAAATATTTTCAAATAAAAGAGCAAAATTTTATTAAAAAATTAAGTCAAAACTGTAGATGGTGACAATAGTTTTAAGCTCAAGTTCAAAACCATAGTTCACCAACTATGGTTTTAAGTTTATGTTTAAATTTGTAGTTATTAACTATGTATTGGTTCATTAAAAAAATGAAAATCATTAATGTTACCTTCTACAGTTTTATCATGTAAGAAAAGAGAAAAAGAATTCTTCAGGATGTGTGGTCGCCCACATGGTTGAGGAACACTAGCTTGGGAATTATTTTCTTGGGGAATCTAGTTCTTTAGGCTTTATTTTGTTTCAAAACTCTCGATTCTGAGAGCATGTTAGTTGTGTAGTTTTTGTATTTATATTATACAGTCATGTACTGATCCTTTCATGCTATTTCAGAGGAGGATTTTATGAATCTTGAGTTTCCATTGTGCTGTATTTTCTTTTTATATAAATGACCATGCTATGTTTTTGACCTATTGTTGTGCTTGATCCATTAAATGGGATATTATCTATCTCCCAACTGGAATCAAACTTCCAAATAAATGTTTTTATGTAACGAGTATGGCTGGAGGATTTGCCCAATTAAGCAGAGTGCCATTCAGGATTAGTAGAGTCTTGCTTGAAGCTAGACACCCATGGTTATTAAAATAAAATAAAATAATATCTGTCTATATACTTGTATGCACACACACACACACACACACACACATATATATATATATATATATATATATATATATATATATATATATATATACTGTGCCTAAAAATAATTTGAACACCATAGGTGCTGCTAAAACACTTGAATATATTAAATTTTAGTAACCAAGTTGACTATGGCAATTAACTTCAGGTGCTCATTTGTGTAATTATCACTTGAATTCTTCCAACTAAAAAAAGACGGGGAAAAATTTCTCAAAGAAATGTAGACAGTGTGGTCAATGCTTACCTAATCTGGTAATGCATCTGATAGGGATGGGAGGGTTACAAAATCATAGTTATAGGCTTTATTATACCTACAAGTTGTACAAACTTATTCAACTTTGTATACTGATATGTTGAGACTCAAAATCTGTTTCTGAAAATACTAAAACTTCTGATCAATAAAAATATGTCAATTTAGTCTAATGTTAAACATTTCATCCATGGTTATGTTTGGTCCGATTGATTCCTTGGTGCTATTATGGTTTATCACAGTTTCATTTTCAAATTCCTTGTTGTATTGGTGGAATAGATTAGTGCTCTGTCCCAACTTGAATAGTAAGCTTAAAAGATGTCAAAAAGTTGAAATTATTAATAAAGATATACTAATATCTAATTTGAACCTTCCACTTGTTTAAGATTAGAGTCATTTGGTTCTAAAGGTGTGGTTTCTGAGAGAAACGGATCTAACCTGATGATAAATGGGTCAAGTCCTGGGGAATTCGTGCTAACTATCAAAGTCCTATTCAAGTAGTCTTGATGAATTATTAATCATTTAAAAAATGTTAAAGTATCAAATATATTATTTAGCTGAAATATTTTTTTCTTAAGTATGAATCGATTAACAGCAGTTTTGGGTTAGGATAAAATGGTTGATATTTTTTTGGGTGGTACCTAAATCCACCCCATTGTTGACTGTTATTAATCTCATTCTTGTACTTTGGAAAAATATAAAAGAAAATATACTCTAGACATTCTGATGGTGGGGAGTCTCACTTGACTGCATGTTATTCTAATGAAAGAAATTTCCATTATCAAGTTGACTAAACTCACTAACCTTGTAAGTTGTACCTAAAGGTGCTAAAGTAACATTGATATCTAAAAAGGAATCTAAAGTTAGCAGACTTGAAATTTAACAAATTATGCTGCTTGGAATGACAATGATGCATATTGCTCCTAAATCTGTCAAATATCTTATTATTTCTAATTTATGATAAGGCTGTATGACCCTTTCTTGAAGGTTGGTATTCAGTTTTGATCATAAGCTTTTCATTCTTTAGGTTTAAGTGTTTATAGACAATTACATAGTACATATATCCCCATCTTTGGCATCACTTATTTCACACTATTACTAATGCTACATTTTTTTGTTGAATTCTCTATGTTCCATACTCTTGTTCTGTACCCTGACCTGATTTCTTTGAATATTATTGATTATAGGCCCGTAGAGGTGGTATTGATGAACCGTTTGCATGGGATAGTAGAGAGTATTTGAGGAAACTCTGCATGGGAAAGGTGCCTTTCATAAAATTTTTTGTCCTTTTATGGCGATTCTAATATGCTCTTTTGAACCATGAATCCTGGCTTAGTCATGTTATTGTATTGATTACAACAGGAGGTTTGCATCAGAGCAGATTACATTGTATCATCCATAGGGAGGGAATTTTGCTCTGTCTTCCTACAAGATAAGAATGTGGCATCAATGATTATTGCTGAAGGCTGGGCAAAGGTCCTAAATTTTTCTTTTCATCTAAAATTCAAAAATTTTTTTAATCATGTTAGAGTTTGCAGTTCTTAACTTATGGGATAAATGATATTTGTTATGTGGATTTTCTGGATAAATGAACCTGGTTTTGTTCAGGTTAGAGAACAAGGGCAGCAGAAGGGAGAAGCAAGCTCTTTCTTAGCAGACTATCTACGTTTTGAGGAGCAAGCTAAGCAGCAAGGTTTAGGTCGATGGAGCAAGGCTAGTCCACAATCTCATTGTTTCAATTTGTCATACTGAACTTCTAATCCTTTTATTTATTTCTGTAAAACATGTCATGTAGATTATCTTTTTACTGGTTGTGAGATTGAGGTATTCCAAAAAGAAAATACACAAGATATTCACGAATGGTTAATGTTTCGCTTGAAGCCAAAAAAATGATATTGCCCTTAAGCTTGATTGTGGTGACCATGTCAACACCTTGAACTAGGCTTCAATATGATCCCACAGTCTTGACTTGCAGTCCTTGTGGGCTTGCTTAAAATTGGCATGCATGGATAAGTGCCACCAGGGGTTGGCCAAAATATTTTTCTAACACAAGCTGACAGTGCAAGAAATTCAAAAAGGAAAAAAAAAGTTTCTTGAATTGGTCTACCTTATCCTTGTTTCTTTTGCATGCCAAACTTTTTGAAAACATTCCTAGCTCCCCTTCCCCATTTTCTGGGGCATTCACTTATGAGCTTTGCATTCGACTCTATCTATTCAAAGGAGGATAATCTAATTATGCAAATAAAGTATAAACTTATAACATGGCTGTTTTACATTCCCATTCAGGTACCTGGTGCTTCTGAGGCATCAATCAGGAAATTACCTCCCTCTGCTATTGGCGATCCCAGTAACTTTGATGCCATGGGTCTCTTAGCTGCAAACAAGGGTAGACCTATGCAGAGCATTGTTGAGCAAGTTCGTGATGGAAGTACGGTCCGAGTTTATTTGCTTCCAGAGTTTCAGTTTGTTCAGGTTTTTGTTGCTGGAATCCAGGTAAGATCTAGACATTCTATTATTACTATTCTTTTGGGTCTATTTGTGAAGGATATTACTATCGGCTTTACCTATTGTTTTGGCATATATCTGAATTTCCACAATTCTCTCTTGGTAAATTAGGCTCCTTCCATGGGAAGAAGGCCAGCTGCAGATTCTGTTTTTGAAGCTGAAGCAAGTTCTGATGAACCAAATGGAGAAGTTTCTGCTAAAAGTCATGTCCCTTTAACATCAGCGCAGAGAGTTGCAGCTTCTTCTGCATCATCAACTGAAATTGCACCTGATGCTTTTGGCAAGGAGGCTAAACACTTCACAGAGACACGTGTTCTGAACAGAGATGTCAGTAAATTCCTTCTTAACAGATTCTCATGTTTTTTTTTTCAATTTATTTCTATTTTTAAATGTTCTCAGCATCATTCTGGATTCTATAGGTACGCATTGTTTTGGAGGGAGTTGACAAATATAACAACCTAATTGGTTCAGTGTATTATCCTGATGGTGATTCGGCAAAGGATCTGGCTCTAGAGCTTGTCCAAAATGTTAGTCCTATTGTACTGAATGTTAAAATGCACAGATTCATTTTGAGTACGTATAATATCCAACTGTGGCTCTATGAAGATCATTTTGTATCAGTTTTAGTTGGATCAAACTAATTTTCATATATGTGGTTGGTTATGCATTTTATGTCCTTGCAAAGGTTGATGTCTGCTCCTCACAATCACTATTACTGCCTTCACAATGTGGGGGGAGTTTTGCACTGGGCAGATTGTTTACAAAATTAGCTGTAATCTTGATAATCACCTTTTACATAATTGGAATTACTTTAAAGAACAAGAAAAGTTATGAGTCCACAAAGTGCTAATTCATATGCTGGAAACCTTATTGCTATTATTTTTCATCTCTACAAAATGAAATCCTGTTATTGTTTTCTGAATGATTTAGTTCTTTCAACTATTCAATTTAGAATTAAGTTTCTATTCATATTGAAGTTTCCATTTAGTGTAACATTTAGATTTTTTTTCATATAAGATGCTCCTATCATTCATTCTTAAAGTGATGAATGTGCAGGTGATTTAATGCGTAACCATAAATGTTCATTTTCTGGTTCTATCACCATAGTATTAAAATTCAGCAGTGATTTATCTTTTTTTTACTAGGCAGTTGATTTTAAATCATGCCTTCTTTAAGATTCCTTTTTCGTGTGTTACAAATCTTCTAATTCTTTCCAAATTCAAACCATATCTTCTTTTGCTAAAACAAAATCTTAAGTATATGATTGTCTGGGCATTCATTAGCCACTCCCACTGTGATTATGTTAGTTTGTTGAATTTGAATTTCATTATCAAGATAGAATTTGTCTGCCCATAAGCTGGGAGTTTTTGATCCAGTTAGTTCCTTATGATCCGGGATCAACAAGCTGGGGCCCCAGCTTTTGTTGGTTTTCTGTATTTCTTGAAAATGTTTTACCATTACCCCTTCTTCGAACATGACATGAGTGCATATGCTAAATAATGATATCTTCTGCTGGTCCTATTTTGCTGATTTGTGATGTTGGTTAAAGTTTAAACTATTTGTTTTTGGTTTGGTGGAAGCTCTTTTTGTTGCTTCTAGTCTTTTCTGCCCTTTTATGCATGATTAAATGCTTGTTTATTGTTCTAGTGTGCTGTAAAAATTCCCTATTACTGCTTTTGTATCCATGGCTTCAACTTCAAAGATGCATATGATTTACATCTAATGCTGTCATTTCTCATGACTTGATCTGATATATATTCTTCTCTTTCATCCTTTTTTCCCTTCCCCCTTTCTTCTTTATCTTGTGAAGTTATCTTGTTTCCCCTATCATAACTTGTTCATTTCTTTAAGGATTATCCTGCCATGGTTCCAATTGCTAACTTTTATTATTAACCTTTATCCTTTATGTAAATAGGGACTGGCTAAATTTGTAGAATGGAGTGCTAACATGATGGAGGAAGATGCCAAACGACGTTTGAAATCAGCTGAACTTCAAGCAAAGAAAGAGAGACTAAGGATTTGGACAAACTACGCTGACTACAAATTCAAAAGGCAATCCGTGACGGAGAATTTGCGGGAAAAGTAAAGTGCTTTCTGTGAAACTATTTAATGAGGGTCTCTGTTAATTAAATATTTTAATAGTCTTTACATATTTGCCTGTCTCCAGGTTGTGGAGGTTGTGGTGGGGCATCATCGTTTGCGTGATGCTGCCCCATATGGCAGTCCATTGGCAGAACGGCGAGTCAATCTCTCAAGTATCAGATGTCCTAGGATGGGTAATCCTCGCAGAGATGAAAAACCTGCTCCTTATGCGCGTGAGGCTAAGGAGTTTCTTCGGTCGCGCCTTATTGGTCGTCAGGTTTTGATATTATTTACTAGACTTCTGGTTACTACATCTATCAGTTAATCTTTTCTCATCTGAAGGTCACCAATTTAATTTGACCTGTCGTTTTTGTCTAGGTAAATGTTTCAATGGAATATTCAAGAAAGTTCAGCATGGCTGATGGAGTTGTTGCAACTGCTGGTGCAGCAGATTCTAGGATGATGGACTTTGGATCAGTATTCTTATTGTCTCCATCCAATGTTGAGGGTGATGGGGTCTCATCTGCTGGCAGCCAGCAGGCTGGGGTAAATGTTGCGGAGCTGCTGGTTGCACGTGGCTTTGGCACTGTTGTAAAGCACAGGGATTTTGAGGAAAGATCCAATCATTATGATGCCCTTCTGGCAGCAGAGTCCCGTGCCATTTCTGGGAAGAAAGGAATTCATTCTGCAAAGGACCCCCCAGTGATGCATATCACAGACCTTGTCACGGTTAGAAATGGAAACTTGTATATTTATTTGAGTTCCTCATGAAAGGGTTGATTTATTATTTATTACTTCTAATGACTTGCATATCTCAGGCATCAGCAAAGAAAGCAAAAGATTTCTTGCCATTTTTGCAACGAAGTAGAAGGCTTCCTGCTACTGTGGAATATGTCCTTAGTGGTCATCGATTCAAGCTGCTAATTTCCAAGGAAACTTGCAGCATTGCGTTTTCGTTCTCTGGAGTTAGATGTCCTGGTCGTGATGAATTATATTCAGATGAAGCAATTGCACTGATGAGAAGGAAGATACTACAAAGGGATGTTGAGGTCCTGTCCTTCTCTAATAACCTTTGCTTGTTCACTTTATTCTATAAGTTGTTTAAGTTTATTCTTTCTTGTGCAGATTGAAGTAGAAACTGTAGATAGAACAGGGACATTCTTGGGATCTTTATGGGAATCAAAGACAAATATGGCTGCAGTACTTCTGGAAGCTGGACTGGCGAAACTCCAAACTAGTTTTGGTGCTGACAGGATAGCTGATGCTCATCTTCTTGCAAAGGCTGAGCAATCAGCAAAACAGCAGAAATTGAAAGTAACACCTTATATTTTCTACATGTTTAGGTCATGCAATTTTTGTTAGTTCTCCACCCAACCACTGTGCTTGCTCATTTTTTCTTTCAGATATGGGAGAATTACGTTGAGGGTCAAGAAATCGCTAATGGTTCAGGCACTGAAAACAGCAGACAGAAAGAAGTCCTCAAGGTGCTTAATCACATTAGTGCATTGTGATACCCTTTCAATCCGCATGCCACTTTTTAAGTTAATAACTAAAATGGTTGTTTTGTTAGGTTGTCGTCACAGAAGTTTTGGATGGTGGTAGATTCTATATCCAACAGATTGGAGAACAAAAAATTGCCTCTATCCAGCAGCAACTTGCTTCATTGAATCTTCAAGAAAATCCTTTAATTGGTGCCTTTAATCCTCTGAAGGGTGATATCGTTCTTGCTCAATTTAGTGCTGATAATTCATGGAACCGAGCTATGGTAAGAGTGAATAGACCTGGGGCTGCCTCTCATTTGTTCCACATTATTTGTTCAAATATTTTTGCTTCTTTGTTTGTGGCCATAATAGACATTTGCTTGAATTTCATGGCCAAATTAACTGAATTATTGACATTGCTTTTACACCTGTAATGTTCTAAATATATTTTATATGTATAAATTAGCATCCTACTCTCCGCTAGTCGGTTCTTGAGATAACAATCAGGAAGTTGGAACAGTGATTGGACCATGTCAGTTTAAACCATTGAAACTACTGGTCCAACCTTTTTCAACTTGTTACTTAATTCAAATTTTAAGGTGCAGAGAAGGCACAAATCACAATTCTCTGTTGATAAAATCTTGAATGAGAGAGTATGAGCATCTGGAACTTGTAGATGTTCAGCCAGGTTAAGGTAAGATTGGAAAATTTTCAGCTAGCGTTTGGATGTTTCAGGTGGGAAAAAATGCAAGTGTTTTGTTGATGTTCATAATGACAGAATTATGATTTTCAGAATAAAAACAAGTCTCTCATTGTTCAAAAGAGTTCAGTCCAAAACTTTTTTCTTTTAACCTTTTTTTTTTTTGGTCCCAGTGGTAATTTTGATTGTTTATTTGATGTATCAAGATTGTCAATTCAAGACGAGGAGCCATCCAATCCCTGAAAGATGAATTTGAAGTTTTCTACATTGACTACGGGAATCAAGAAGTAGTTCCTTATGATCGGCTACGTCCTCTAGATCCTTCGGTATCATCTGTACCCGGCCTGGCTCAGTTGTGCAGCCTAGCATACATAAAGGTTCCAAGCTTAGAGGGAGATTTTGGTCTGGAAGCAGCTGAGTTTCTAAGCGAGCACACCCTTAATAGTTCAAGAGAATTGAGGATAATGATAGAGGAAAAGGATACTTCAGGAGGAAAGGTGAAAGGACAGGGAACTGGCACTGTCCTTATTGTAACCTTGGTTGATGTTGAGGCTGGTACAAGCATCAATGCTGCCATGTTGAAGGTTTGCAAACTTGTTCCTCCTTTTGAGTTTTTCTCTTCCACTAGAACTTAATTATCATATATTTGTTACCATGAAATGATAGAATAAATGTTTGCATAGATTAAGCCAGCTTGCATAACTCTGGTGCTTGAATAATGTGGTATTTATTTTCAAGCACAAATGACAAATGGTCCTCTCCCTATAAAGCAACTAAGCGTATAATCTTTTATGTTTACTGACTTTTGCTTCGTAAAGGATCCTGCTTCATTTTATATGCCAAACTGAAAAGTAAAATGTATTTGTTGCACTTATTTCTGGGAATATGCTGGTTGATTCTTTTCCCCTTGCTGAGAAGTCCTAGTGGGTGTTGATCTGACTAGAAAACAATCTCAGAAATTTTACCATTTTCTTCCTTTTGCAGGCATGTTTTCTGTTTTGAAGAATTTGTTTGAGGTTTACTGACTGTTTTATGTACGATCTATTAATATGAAAAACTTTGGTTTAAAATTTATTGGTACCCTCTTTCTGGTTTGATCATACTGAATTTGCGTAACCACCTGCGCCATGTCTATTTCTGTGTTTGAAATGCAAATTATCTTTTATCTTTTTTCCTTTAGTTGTGACCCAGTTTGTTAAAATTTGCGAAGGGTTTATAAGGTTGTGTTGTTAAAGAGGTGGACCCGTGAGACAAATTGCCCCCGGAGACATAACTCGAAGAGTTCCAGGAAGAAGCAAAGAGCAAACGACTGAACATGTGGCAGTATGGAGACATCGGTCGGATGATGAGGAATCAACAACGTTGCCAAAGTTAAAGCTGGTGGCTTCTGCAAAAGAATACCTAGTGCTGTGATTCCGAGATTAGCGGTTGCAGTCTCATGTTGTCAGAGAACAATGCGAAACCATGCAGAACCACTTGACCTTGGATGAGTTATTTTATTTTTTTTTATTTTATTTTAAAGCAAATTTGTTATGGTTTATTTTTTTGTTTTGTTAAAGTGGAGGAGACAATTTTTTAGACTTGTCTATTAATAAAACACACAAGCTCTAACCATTCTTGTAACTGCCCCTTTCTGGGGGCAGCACAGAATTTTCTTTAGGTTAGCTGTGTTGTATTTGTTTCCTACTTCGCACTGTTTTTGTTATGATTAATTTTTTTTTCGAATATATAAATTGCGACTGGAAGTTCCTATCGCTTTCAGCCCAAGTAATCAGCAGTGGCCAAGGGCTATTCAGATTCTGTGACTGTCTCTCAGTCAGCCAAAACAATCTGGTATTGGCTATGATCCACAGAATTGAGTACATAAATTCTGCTTTTCTTATTGGTTACTTAATCGCCGTAAGGCCAGCATGGTATAAGGTTAGCCTCAAATATGCTTATAAATCGAGGTACATGAAGTTATTTATTTGGTTACCCTAACATTCATGACAACTCTTTGATATAATAAAATCAGTAATTTGCCCACTGGAAACACAAGCTGGGCTTGAATATGGGGGTGAAGCATAGCCTAAAAGATGGGGGAAGGAATCTTTTCTTTAAGCATCTTACTGGAACAACAAACTCCAGACATGGGTGGAAGCAAGAAAGCCGCTGGATAAAAACACATTCCACTAGAGCCTGCTGTGAGACTCTCTCGCCTACGCTGTACAGAAAACGAAAAAGCAAAGCAATGAATTTACCCCACAGTTTCAGCCTTCTGTTTCCCATATTGAGATCCCTTCTTAACAGTTATTTTATTGCTGTATATTATACCAATAACCACAACTACACAACCAGCAGGTGTAAATAGGAATATTTTGATCTCCATTTAAAACAGGGAGGGAAGAAGCAGCAAATCAATGAAGGCATGCATTAGGTATGTATACGAGTGTCTGTCCTCCTCCTCCTCTATGCTGGCCTCATAATAGAGAAGAGGGTGAGAGAGAGAAGGCAAGAGTTTTAGACTTTTTTAAGACTTAGACGCTTCTCTCAAGCATCTCCTGATATCTCTTGAAAGACAGTTGCTTCTGGATCCTCATCTGTTTATGGAATCTCTTTATGAACAAGTCTGCCACCTGATCAATCTCGTCTTCCAACACAAAATTTTCTCCTTGTTCCTTTGAGTTCTTCACCATCTCTATCACTGATCCTCCCACCTCCTCCTCCTCTTCTTCCCCCAAGTCAAATAGTGAGTGCGTCAGATCCGGGTACTTGTCATTTCCCTCTTCTTCATCGTAACCGTAGTAGTCCTCCATCTGTACTAACTCTCTGCAAGCTGCACTGGAGAGTGACTCATTGGCCATGGCATTGTATACAACAATGGCCTTGCTCTTGTCATCTTCAGTCTTCTCCTGCTGCCCCACCAAAGCATGCAGCTTGTGGGATATGGAGGCCATCAACACCTTCTTGTTCCTCAGCAGAGAAAAGACGAGGAGGCGAGTCTTTAGCGCGCTTGTCTTGCTCTTAAGAGCCAGGGACTTGGCCTTCGCCATTGCGGTTATCACAGATACTATCTTCTTTAGGAAACTTGATGCCTCGTTCTTCATGGCCCTAACTAGAAGAAACAAAAACCCAGCTATAGATTATCAAGGAATGAAGGAAGAGGCTGCTAATCTAAATAAGTTTTTTTTTTTTTTTTTGATAGGTATGCAAATCCAAATAAGTATATGAGCAGAGAAAAAGAGAGAGAGAGAGAGAGAGAGAGAGAGAGAGAGAGAGAGGCAAGGCTGGTATAATTGAAGTGGAAAAGCAGAGTAATTGGCACGAAAGAGTAGAAGAAGTGAGGAGGTGCTTAAATAGAGAAAGCCAGGAGGGGGACGGGAAGAGGGGGAGAAAGAAACACACATACCGCCACACAGAAAGGAGAGGATGAGTGGGGGTTAAGGAATTGGAAAAGCTTTCCAAGTGAAAGTAAAAGCAAAATAAAGAAAAGGACATCTGGTTGTGGGGTGAAGGCATATGTGTTTTGTTTTTGTATTAAAAAACCTAGTAGGAGTAGTAGTACTAGTATTATACTTATAGTTGGTGGGGACCAAACCCCCCTTCTCTTTATACATTACTTTCTCTCCATTTCATTCATTCATAAATCATAATTGGGTCTATGACTACTGCATTTCTTTTTGTAATAAGGAAAAAGCCTATATGCTAGGGCTATTGTCATCCTATAGAAGCTTTGTACTACATCTTCCATTCTAATTCAAACTCCATTCTTCTTTTTTTCCCATAATTGTGCATACCGTGTAGTGATAATGGCAGAAAAATAACTGCACATGAACTTGACCAGTCCTTTACCATTGCAGATATTTTTCTTTGTGGGCGGCTAAAGTAGTGTGATTGCATCTGCTTGGCTGCTTTGTTTGCTTACTTCATATATTATGCACTCTCTTTTATTATATAGAAGCATGTGTGAAAATCCCAGCGTCATTGAACATGAACCCTCTTGTTTCTTTCTCCTTTGCAACTTAGCATGCACGTTTAGAATTAAATCATATTTTTCTACTTTGTCGGTTTTTAGACCATGTCGCACATAAACAATTTGTTATTAGAGATATGAGTTCCAAGGTGGATGATAATTTTGTTCATTGCTGAACTATACAGCTAATAATGCCAAAGTTTATGTTCAATGGAGAAATGGAAAAGATTTAACTAAGTCACTATGAAGAAATAAACAAAGAGATTAGTGTTTTATTTATACAATGTTTTTGGTTTTTTGTTTTTACCTTTATGCGAACTTCTTCATGTAAAATTAGATTACTTGTTATTTATGTAATCTAAGTGTTTTATCTGATTATGGACAATTTTATGTGGCCTTGGAACATAGGCAAAACCCTGAAAGTAAATACTTTTCCACAGCTTTCAAGCAAATATCATGTCGAAATTTTATTTTTCGGTTCTATAGAAGGTTTTTGGAAATCATATAGACCAATGACTTTATTGATTACTATGTTTGAATTACACTAGTGATGGCTCTGTTCTGTAGGTGAATTTTTTCCTTAACTGCTAAGAAAGAAAGACTTCCCCACTTTTTCATAGGATGCCCAGGCACAGCTCCCATAGTTTTGCTCAAGAATCTAGAGAAAGACCAGAACCAAATTCAAACCCCACTTCATTAGGAATAAAGGAAGCACGTCTTCTCTAATCCCTATGATTATTTCTGATCATGGTTAAACATTCATAAAGATCATACAATCATAGTAGCAGGCTATTATCTTAAGCAGATACCCCTAGTTTTTGTAAAGAAAGTGGTCCAGAAACTTTACCTTAAACAGGATAATGGGGTATGTATGTGCCATGGATTCAAATCACATTCCAAAAACTACTGCTTTAGTGCAATTTGACAGTTTCTAGGTGGTGGAGAAGAGGGAATAGTTTAAGCATCTTTTTTTTTTTTTTCATTTTTAACAAAAGGGGTCTGTTTGCTTTCTAGTTGTCACTCTTCAGAAAGTAGGAAAAGTTGAAACTTAAAATAAAATAAGTAAATAAAATAAAATAAAATATGACACAAGTTGGTAGAGGAAGGGCATTGTTTGTAATACAGGAGGTTTGATCATAATGCATTCAGGGCTGTAAAGTTTCATACCAATAAAAGTTTTTTATGTGATGGTGTTTGAGCCTGTTCTTCCAATCCACCCCGTCTTGATCGCATTGAGAATTCGACAAATCTACCCGGAGATTTCCACAAATCTACATTTTGCATTTAGTTAGGCCATTAAAATCTTGATTCATCAACTTTTCCTTTGGTTCACTTTAGCTCAGCTTTAAGGTAAAAGAATAAGCAATATATGCCAGATACATAACCCATGTGAAAATACAGGACATCCAGCTAGAAGGTAATCTGCCATAGGTAGGTAACGGCAAACATGCTGGATTTTGGTGTGACAAGTATAAACAATGAGTAACACGAGACGATTAATGATAGTGATAGCAATAATGTGATCTTTGTCATAGGGCATTTCACAAGTTTTTATGTTCTCTGCCACTATCTCTTTATGCATTGTGGTTCTTGTGTTATTTTCTCCTGTCCCAAACAAATTCTGTTCTGCACCATGTTGGGTACAGGGAATATGAGAGTTTGGTGAAGTGAAGCCAGGCAAGAAATTGCATGACTGACTGACTGACTAACCAGTGATCTGGAATTCCTAAATATAAATCCCTATTTTGAGTTGGAAAGCTCAAAGAATGGAGAAAAACAAAATTTTTGGACTGCAACCATGACCTCACCCCACTTTGAATCAATTGGATATATTCCCAAACATATAGCCTGTCACCATTGATCCTATTGCCTACTGCAACTTCTGCAAAACTGTAATACATCCCATTGATGAAATAAGATCAGAACTGCTTAAGGGATTTTCTAGATGTTTTTGTTTTAGAATTCATTGCATCTATCACCAAGGATAAGAAGTTAAGTTTTGTATAGAGCATGTGTTATTTAGGCAACTGTTTTTTTTTTTTTTTAAAACAAATCAGAAGAATGATTTTTTACTTCTCAGTTGAGGGAAAATGTTGACAGAAATCTTTGCTTTGTGATATTAAACTCTGAGGCCCACTATCTTTGTCACTAGCAGCATAGTGATTCTTACCAAGCTGAATATATAACTCCATACACTTAATGAAACCTATTAAACGGAGGACCATGATTATAGTGCTGCAATGATATAATTGGATGCACAGAGGTGATAGCTACTTCGATGCTCAAGGAGCCAAGCTTTGTTCAGAATCCACTGAAACAAATGGGGGACCCAGAATTTTTTTCCTTCTCAAAACACTCCAATATTTGATGATCTAGATCTACACTAAATAAAGGGACAGTAGACAGCAGAAGTTTGTAGTTTTGTGAATGATCAACACAAGTCAAAGTAAGCTCCCTTTTCCTTTTTTTCCCTTTCCCTTTGTTTGGTGCTGTTTTTCCCTTTTCCTTTCGAAATTTATCATTATTGATTTCTGTCATGTTTATATTTATAATGACAAGAATCTTTCATCTCATAGATGGATAAATGCCCCATATATGGTTTGGATTATCTTATTGCATTTTGGGTATTTAGAATGATTAGTCAAACACAGACTCAATCTTGGAGTTTTGGTTTGCTAGATATGGAGTACTTGCAAGCATTTATGAACAATCCGGCTTTCATCGTCCAGGAAATATAGTATATTTTAGACCATGGGGTGGAACCCAACACAACCCTACATGGCCCTTCATTAGGTGCGCCAACAAAAACAATACACCAAACCCTTTTTATTTTTTCTGTTCTCCTTTGAGAATTTACAATTATGTTCATGAGCCAAGCTCAAGGAATCAGTGTCAAGAGAACCGTTGGCTTAAACTTTTTTTTATTTTTTTAAATAAGATTAGTCAAATACAGTACCTTAACCTATGTAGCAAGCCAGGCCCTTTGTTTAGTCTATGCCTTAAAACTCAAGCCAGTTCTGTCCTACTATAATACAGCTAACCCAGGCCTTCTATACAGTTGGCTAAGGAGTTATCCTTGACCTTTCCTCCCTTGGTTTTTTCTATTGTTTGCCATTATGCTTGATATAATGAATGTATGCAAATCTTACCATTGCCCTTAAACTACTTGACAAAATTAAATAGCGTATTGGGTTTGCTGACACACATTGATGCCATAAATACAGGTAGAAATCACAATCTTAACTTCAAAGGTGATACTCATATGTGAGGTGTCTTGGAGCTGTGCCTGATTTCATGCTGTCTATTTCTTTGGTGTTCTAGAATTAAGGCTCCTCTGCCTCTCATGAGATGGTAGTCCACAAAGCTCCCAACACTTAGAAAATAAGCCTGGACTCACACAACAAGTTTTCCACTTTTCAGCCACAAGGAAAGCCTTTGATTGTCAAACCTCACCCTTCTTGCCTTGTATAGAAAACTTTTGTGCCACAAAATCCGACTTTCCCCTTTATTTTTTTAAGCTTGGAAAGTGACTCCATTCATTCATATGAATGATAATACAGAGTTCAATGTAAAATGTACAGTTATCTGTAGTGTCTCATTAAAAATGCCTACCCCATGTCCATTCTTTTGTAAAAGATTTTCCCTTTTCTTTTCATTGTCCATTTTTCCTTCCCATTGGTCCAAACTGCGGAAAGGAGGACGGAGGAAGAAGAAGAGGAACTATCTGTTTCTAATAAGATGGGGTGGCATCTTCAGAGAGGTGGATGATCATAATAATCAAAACCCAAACAAAGTTAACTTTCCCACACTTCATTTTCAGAAAAGAAAAACTTTTGGAGTACTTAGCACTCTTAGATCATGCTTCCCAGATTTTTCGCGTGCCATTTCTGTGTAGAGTTTTTGTATAATACTCACAGAAAAGCAAAAGTGCCATTGTTATGTCAGTCCATGTTCACATCCCTTGAGAGTACTTTTCAATAATAGAGGTCCAAAACTCTTGCATTTATCTTCTTCCCATCATGAAATTTGTTCCCACTTCTACATAATTTCCTTTTGGGAAAGTAGGAAAAGAAAATTATACAATGCAAGATAGTTAGCCAATTAGAATCTCAAACCTGAAAATTAGAATTAGGATGATATCTTACCACTAGGATTATGTTCCTTGTGGTTGCTTTTCCTCTAAAGATTATCTGGAATAATTTGGATCTTTGGGCACATGGGATTGATCTATTATAAGCTGTGGGATTAGTTTTTTCTGTAATGCACACATTCCCGTGGTGGTCTTGAAGAAGATTCAATTACCATTTCTTATTTTCTACATTCTACACCTCAACCTTGAAGTGAACCAGATCAATTTACTCAGAAAAAACATCAAAATTCCGGCTGCTTTTAAAAAACTGTTATTCTTAAAACAATATAACATTTAAAAAACAGAGAGAACATGCGACTCTAATTATTTTATTTTGGAAAACACAGAGAACAAAGATTGCAAGTTCTCTCAAACAATTCGTTGCTCATGTTTTTAAAATCGTCGCAACAATTTTCATAAACAGGAACCAAGCATGCCCCAAACTTCTTTGATGAAGAGATCCATCAACCTAGCTTGATAAAAAAGACTCAAGTTTTGCCTCTTGAAACATGGTGAATTGAGATGTAAACAAACAGAGATGAAATGGAAAGAGAAGGAAAAGGCTAGAAATAATGAGCATAAGTCAATTTGTGCCAAGTACAATAACCATGGATATTTTGGACAAATGCAGAGACAAAAGCAAAGAAACAAAGACGCTCCTATTGTTTGCTTAGGCTCATACAATATGACCGTTGACGAACCAATAATTTCTTGTTCCCACCAACAGTCCTTCACAACCCCTTTATTCAAAGTTTTTCAAACACATGCACTACTTTAGCTGTATTGAACAATAGTTTATTGTTGTTGAACAATAAACTTTTCTTTTTGAGTAGCTTCCTTTTCCTTTCTTTTCTTCTAGATTACAATAAATTAAAAGGATAACGCGGTGGGAGCGGTTGTTGAGTCCATTTGAAACACTATTTCCCCTCCTTTCCTTTTCCCTTCTTTATCAAGCTTAGCCACTGATGTCTCTCTTCACTATTACTCAATTTTTTTCTTTTGATTTTTTTTATTTTTTATCATTTTATTATCTCCATTTCTTATTCTAATACAACCCCAAGCACTTAAACTTCCTCTTATAAATTCCCAACCTTGTGCACCTCCTTTCTCTTCACAGGGTTTTCTTTTCTCTGCGAGGTCTAGCAAACCTCGCAGAAACAAGAAAACCCGCTTTCGATCGATCAATCATCCTCTGTGATCATAATTCATTTGATTCGAGTCTTTTGTTGTTGTTCTTGTTGTTGGGTGTGATTCATTATGGAGGCACATTCTCGTGTGAACTCAGTCTTAGGCAAGAGGCTAAGGAATTTCTTAAGGATCACTTTGTTTATGATGAGGAAGGGACAGATTTCCAAGAGGAAGCTGATCATGGACATGAATTTGATGATGAAAAGGGGGAAGCTCAGAAAACATATAGAAATCTCATGTCCAACACATCACCATTCTGTACATGGCTCAGGTAGCTTGGGCACAGAACATGAGTTTTCTGCAGCAAAACACACACAGCCTCCTCCTCCTCCCCATATATATATATATATATAGTATATATATATATATATATATATATAACCTTCCGTTTTTCTAATTTGCCAAAAGAAACACTACTTCCCCTTAACAATCCTGAAGACATCGAAGAAGAAGTCAGGAAGAAGATAGCAGGCAGTTGCTTTGCTGCCTACACTCTCTAGGAATTTACAGTCAACTTCCCATTTGAGACCACCTCTGAGTTGGCTCCAGCTGACAAGCCAAGCTCACTACTCCTCTCACCCTTCTCTGTTAGGGTGTCCAATTATTCATCGGAAGAGGAAATGGATGTTGGTGGAAACAGGCAGGTTGATGATGAGGCCGAGGAATTCATCAGAAGGTTTTATGAGCAATTGAGGGCTCAGAGCCGCATTCAGCTGCTGCAGTCACAGGAGATGCTTGCTGGTGAAACTCCCTAGTCTATTTGACAATGCCCAACACCATTGTCATCATCCTCTTTTCAAATAAACTGTCTTTGTTGCCAGCATAATTGGGCTCTATCCATATTCCATACCCACTTTGGAAATCTTCCATTATTTTACATTGGAAGATTGATATTGTTATTGGTTATTATTGCTTTTATCCATACTGTATGATTCTTCAAGAACTTTTGTTCTTACTGGTTTTTATCATTTATGCCTCAATATCTATGTTTTTATGTGATTGGGTGTAAAGAATCTCTTAACGGATATGAGATGAATGTAATGGATTGAAGTTTTGTAAGGTTGGGCTGTCTTTTTCTCCTTTTTTATTGTCAGTGGTGAGCCATCATAATACTAATAGTGGGGTTTGGTCTGAAATGTGAAATCTGAATAGGGGGATGCCATTGCTAGCCTCGAATTTGGTTGCTTATACCTTTTTGCCCCTTTTCAAGAAAGGGGTTTAGAGCCTTTTCAGATAAAGCTCTCACCCAATCCTCCATAGCCTCACCTACCATCAACACATGCCTTCGCTGTAAAACTTCCATAACCCCCTCTTCATTCTTAGTTAGTTTATATATATATCAAGAGAGAGAGAGAGAGAGAGTGGGTGTGTCAGGGAATGGAGCAGCAGAATTTGGTGAAGAACATTTGGATAAAAATGTTAGGGTGGTGAGAAGGTGGTGGGACTCGAATCATCTGCTTAAACATCACTCTTGCAACCAACCGGGTTTCAAGCTAAATGCTTCATATTTTTTTGTTTATCTCTTTGTCCTTTCGCTATGCCTTCAACATAATGGGTTTAACTATAGTAAAGAATGTTATGTTAAGAATGGGAACATTCCACAAATATAACATGATACCAATAAAAGTAAGAGGAAAAAAAATAGCATAGAGAAATATTTTTAAGGAAAACTGTGTTATGGGATCCCCATTTCAAATTATTTGAAAAATTATAATCAAAAGACCTGAAATCAAACCAAGTCCTATAATTTAAAAAACATTTGATAAAAATGATAAAGTATTTGATAAATGGTCCAACAAACTTGAGGTGGTACATGACCTTATTTCAAATAAATTGAAAAAAGGATTCCATAACATAGTTTTCTAAAAAATAAAAAAAACCTACTTCTTACATTTGAGTTTGAAAATAATATATAATTATTTTCAAAAACATTCTCAACATGTCTTAAATCCTTTTGTTTTCCATATAAAGTTCATAATCGTATACTTGCAAACCAGCTTCTACACCATCTCGAATATGTTAAGAAATATTTTCAAGAACAGTGTGTGAGTACCATGATCTTTAAACCCATCACTTAATGACCTCAGGGCTCGCTTGGCCGGTATTGTGAAACGGTCAAAGCCCACTTATCGTATTAAAACCGGGCGGGTATTATCCTGCATGTAGAGAGTCTTAAAGCCCACCGAAAGCTGTGTGTCTTCTCAAAACTTGCTTGTGTGGCCCATTTAGGGATTTTAAGTCTTCACCAACCATCCTACCAGCATACTGCGTTTCTGTTACATAAAACATATTAAGTGCTGACATTACTCAAAAGATATTTATCAATCAATGACCTGGGGCTCCCAAATCTTATTTCTCTGTAAGATTAACTCGGATAAAAACAAATTTTATCCCTAAAATCAAGCGGAGATTTGGGAACCAAGCCCTATAAATCGGGAAGATCCCCCACGAGGTAAAATTAAGTCAATTCCAACTGTATGAATTCTCGCCTCTTCTTCTCGACCAGGTCAGACTTAACCACATCTAGGAGTCGCCACAAAGACAATCGCCGCTGATCACCCGTGGCAGTTCACGTCACAGTCACGATGCCCTATGTCCCACATCGTCCATAAATTGCAGTCCTATGTGGGAATCAAAGAAAGTCTTTTCTACTGCCGCAAGGGCTTAGTCAATACCATTCAGTAGCCCTTCATCGCCCGGACTCGCTGACTTCTTTTCTATCACCTTTATTCGGGCCGGCGTTAGTCAGAATGCTGCCCATCCGACAACCACCGCTAAGATCAATTCCTCCACGTAAGTGCTGGGGAGATGGAGAAAATTGAGGAACACAAGACAGATGAAGGAGCCAGTAAAGGTCATGTCAAGGCCAGAGTAGTAGAGAATGACTAGTCATGTGCCCAGATAGAAAAAAACTACAAGGATTCTGGGAAAGATGTACGAGATACTGGCCGAGTCATGCATCCAATTTGTCACAATGTGAGGAAGGAGCCCGTTATTCCCCACGATGTCAATACCCCAGTCAGGACAGATGAGTCATTCCTCGAGTAGCTCCCTATCCTTGAGTCTCTCACCAACAAAGAATGCTTGGGAGATCACAAAGGCCAAATCAAGCAGCAAAGAAACCTTCTCGTGATCACGCTCTGGACGATGCCACTGAAGGGCGCATCCCGTAAGGCAAGAAAAGAGGTAGAACCAAATGCATCAAGTCTGAATTCGCCGCATGCTGTCTGCAGGTACGATGCCACCGTCGTCGTACATCCCGCCTCAAGTTAGGACTAATATTCAGATATGTCGCCAATAAATTCTTTAATTAAGACTCGATGACATGCTCTCTTCGTCCTTAGGGCAACACATTCTACGCCATGAGCCACTGGGCGGTTTGTAGCCGCCACGCACCGATGGCTCTATTGACCCTTATGATCATATGCTCCATTATAATAAGGTAATGATACTAAATGCCATCAATGACCAAATTGTCAGGTAAAGTGTTTCCTGCCAGTTTATTAGCCCCGCTCATTGCTCTAAAAAAAAAAAAAGCCCCGCAAATTCAATAAACGCTCCAACGTGAATCCATGGCCGCATTCATATCACAATATCTTTGTTCGATGCGACAAAAGAGAAACATTAGCTATTTGCAAACTATTCTAAAGAAGGAAGGGGAGCCTATTCAAGACTTCACGAGGAGATTTAGGCAAGTCATTCAGCAGGTGGAATCATATACCATGAATGCGGTCCTCCAAAACTTTAGGAGAAGCTTTGGACCATCTACCCTTTCCTGCCACTAATTTTAGACCAATGACAATGGAGAATTATATGTATTAGTTTCGATAAGTACTCAATGTCGAGGACAATATTCGCACGATCTCAGACTGTCATGATTACAAATCACCGATCGAGGAAAATAGTTTCCTTCTCGAAGAAGCCATATCCGAGTCCAAGGAAGGTTAGCGTTAATCAAAAGCGCCGCATCGTTACGTAAAAAAAGAGAGCCGCTATAATTCACCTCTCCGAACATCTCATGACAGGTAGTTATCGTTTATCATTGTGACTCTGCCGCAGCTTAATGGCCCACACAGATCCGCACGAATCCTTCAAAGAAAAAACAAATCTCGCAAAGGCGATTATCACAAAGATCACGGGTACGAGAGCGACAGTGTCGGCTTCAAAGTTTTCGTGAAAACACCAAGGCTAGACAACCTAAGAAGCATACAAAGAGGAATCACAAAGAGGAATCAGGCAAGCAAGCCGAAGGTAATTACAAATTGAGCAAAGAATCCTTGCCGAACTGCACTGTACCTACAAATTATATACCAGGTAGCACGTCCGATGACCAAAGACGCTAAAGTGCGCATGCAAGAAGCTTCCCAAGAGACGCCAATAATAAGGCTAAGATAAAGGTTATCCACAGAAGGCAAACTATGAAGAAAGCGCAAGCCACAGACGAATTTAAGGTTCTTTTCTCACATTAACTGACAGACTATCAGCCCCACCAGATTCACCGTGCTCTCCCACAATCTAGCCTCGATGTGCACAGTAACGCAGACCCTTGATAGCGCGGTAGACGACACACAACCAGCGTTCCTTCAAGAAGATGAAGCTTTCCTTATGCATAGCCGATTCAAATGCTAAAAGTAAACTTCTCTCTGGGATGAATTATGTTAATCACCAGAACATCAGAGATGTCGCGACTCGCAGTGCTGCATTAGTCACTAAGAGGTTTTTTCTAATTGCCGAGTTACTGGGCCTTACAATGACATAATGGGATCGAGCTCCACTGCACCAATGAAGGTCAGTTTCTTCTCGACCTACCACTAAATGGCCGCCCATTCGACCAACGCCAGGCGTCGACCTTTGGGCAAATACACAGCCGCATGGCAATGTTCATCAAACCATCTATGCGGTTGCGACAAGAACCAAAATCCCCAAGATCAAACCCCACACGACAAATCATAGCTCTTCCGCCAGATTAAAGTGAAGAGAAGGAGCCGCTGGTTGTGTATCCTCGAAAGTGGCGTTGACTCCGCCGAAAAATTCACTTACGCGCCCTCTTTTATCTAATGAAAAAAGGGAACAATTACAACTCATATTATTAAATAATATAGATGTATTTTCCTGGAGCCACACAGATATGGTTGGAATTAACCCGACGGTAGGCTCTCACAAATTGAATAGTATTCCCACGGCTGTTGTTACCTAGATCGTCTAACCTCTGGGGCAATAGAGGCGTGATATAAACCTGAAAAAAAAGGGGTTTGGCAGCGGTGTGCCAGCTGCCTCTCCAATGATTAAGTTAGCAAAAAGGTGGAGAAGAGAAAGAAGTGAGCGCAGCGCGAACCGGAGCGTGATACCTTCCTCGTGAGGAACTCGCTATACTTAATATTTCCTAATATAGGAAAGATAATCTCGTGATTTTTGTGATAAGATCTCTCTTTCCTTATCAAGGACTAGTTCTTACTTATTAAGGATTAATGCTTTTGAGACGTATGAGATTGGGATACCGGGAGATCTGTGGAAGAATATCCTGCACGTAATTCCCTTCCTAATAAATTTATCCATAACAAACTTCCCATATGCTATAGATAACCTACGGAGACTCGATCCCAGAGCAAGATTTAGGATTCTTCGTCTAGCTTCGCTCTCGCATTATTGAGACAGAGGCCGCCTGCGCCACTCACGAGTGTGGTCTGACGTGCGGGCCTGCAGGCACCGCCCATTGAGTAGTGGGTTCAGCTTCAAAGGCCACGTATATACACAATGCCCTTTTTTTTCATAACTAGAGGATTGCGCCTTCTACAAAAAAAAAAAAGGAAAATACTATGTTTCAGGACCCTAAGTAGCGGGAGAATCAGAGCTTATTAATGCAAAAGATATGTTCCAGTCAGCAAGCCAGGGAACGTGATATTCCGATGACATCTAATGCGCCCTTTGGAAGCTCCTCTCCGCATATATCGTGAATCGTCCATGAAATCGCCACGGATTCTCTTCCGTCGCATTAAAGCTTTTCTCCTATCAGGACTTCCTCCCCACCCATGCCCATAGGTCAGAAGGGAGAAGGTGGAGGAGGCTTTCAAAAATCTTTACAACCGTTTGTCGCTTTAATCGAGACAGGTGTTTGAAATGACATATGTGTCGACCACTGCATGTCCAGTGGAAGCCCGATTGTGCCAATTCCCCTCTTCCAAGGTTCTTCGTTAGGGCTAGGTGCCCCTATCTCAAGCACCCTCTGAGACGCGTTATGGTCAAGGTAAAATGATCGAGATGAGAGGGGTCTTCAAACATAAAATTTAAAATCTTCGCGACTATTTCCTCTTCGCTTTCTCGACAATCACCGTACATGGTTACTTTCGCATGCATTTGCACGGTCACAGCGGTCGCTTTTGACGATGGTTTTTGTTTTTATAACCACCAATGCCTATCACGATTTAATAAGACGGTTTCGGGGCATACTGCGTACCAAACCTTTCTATCTTTCATTTTGTCCGTGTATGCTAGCTGGGAGCGCCGCTTGGAAGATGGCTTCGTAGTTTATCGCCGTGAACAAGCCGACGCTGATTAGGATCGCCGTTCAGATGGCCACCCGCCCGAAAGGCTTGAAGGGGGCAAATCGAGGGGGCCAGTCAGTCGATGACCAGCCCACAGAACTACGCTCACGGCTGATAGACCCAAAGGGTTGGTTGCTTACAATCAACGAGCTTATGCGAGGTATAGATGCCCTATAAGATAAAATGTCTTATGAATACCAATCACAAGAGAGAGTTACTACTGGATACCCGGGTCGGTCTGAGCATTTAATGCTCCTATCCGTGCCTTGCCCTATGTAGGGATAAGGATCCGTAGGTTACTGGCCCGTTACTTAGAACCCAAAACTCTTTCGAGCATCCGTAACACCTTGAAGATTTTGGTCAAGGAGTTGTCATGTTTCCCACCATATTTAATCCACCTGGTTTTTCCTCTCGCTTATAATTACTCTGTTTGTAATGGATTGTTTTGTTTTCGATGGTCGGTTTCGTCTCGCTTTAAATGTTTTCATCGCGGTGGGTCCCCGACGACGAATTGTACCGTAGGGTTTTGGATGTACTCGCCCGGGATCCCAATAGGTTTCAAAAAGCTCCTCATTCTAGGGTTTTGGTCCTACTATCGCTTTGCTAAGAGATCCTCAAGTTGATCCCCTTTCTTTGTTTGCCCGTAGGAATCAATGACGGGTCAAGAGGACTTCCACCGGGCCGTGTTAGCGAGGAGGGGTCCAAACAGGAGTCACCATCGCAAGCACCTCTTATGGCTTCTATGTCCGTGGAGGAATCGAGGTCCCTTCACCAGTCATCGACTAAGACATTTTTAGAATTGTTAGAGAACCACTTTCTACTATAGATGTTTCGATAACGCCACCGCTTCACCCTGAGTACTCTGGCAGCCTAGACTTTGCTTCCCCATTTTGTCGTTGATGAAGCAATTCCTACACATCACTCGAGCTCCTCTTGCGCTTATTCATCCGAATGTTTTTGAATTTTAATGGGTCAGAGGGTGTTAACCCATTCACCAACCAGATATTTCGCCGCCAGAGATATGCTCTGGCCTATACGCTGAAGCCGGGGGACCAGGGCTAGTCAGTCTATGTTAGTCCATAGTCCCCAACTACAATTTGTAACCGGGCTCCCTGATTCCCCCAAGACGGAGGTGAAGGGGGTTGTCCTGGTTATGGGCCCGTAGTATGAGATGCCCGACTCTCTGGGCTTCCTTTTGATGTGAATCAGTCTCTTATGTTCCAAGGTTAGTCTTAGTTCCCACAGAACTCATGTTCTCGCAGATGTCCGTAATCGACATACCTCCATTTTCCCGACGTTATCTAGTGCAGTCGCAAAGCGTGCGCATCAGTCAACTGGATCGGAAGGCCACCGCAATACGTGGAGGTACGCGAGTGCAGAGCGTAATCATGATATTTTGTTAATGGCGAGGAACTTGTGAGAGTTAGCCACTTGCGCCTTCCCTTACATCATCCCCGTTGTTCGTCGCTCGTTGCCTGTAGAGCTCATTAAGGGAGAAAGCACTTCGCTCGACCCTAAGTCGAGCCCGGTAGCTCTTCGCGTTGCCGCCAAGAAGACCAGAAATGGCAAGACCTAGTAGTCCGCTTGAGCTCACCCAGCCTTAAGTCTGCGGCTCGCCCCAACCTAGTGCGTTAAGAAAGGTTGGTGACGAGGCTCAACAAAACAAAGGTCACAAAGACCGAAGTTGGAAGACTTCATGGACTGGAGGGGCATAATTACCGATAAGCCTGCCAAGGAGGTGGAAATAAGTTCAGCTTTCTGCCCGGCCACACTTACAGCTAAGCGGCCACGGCTTGGAGGGTGAGGCCACCCCCATATCTGATGACTGGGCAATAATTTCGCACGCCCAATCGAGCCTCCACGATCGTCGATCTGGGAAGGCACCCCGCAATGAGGCCGGCACACCTCAGGCAGGATCCAACCTGGGGCCTTCCAATGTCGATTTAAATCGAGAGCGGGCCTCATCGTGGTAGCCAGCCGCCGATGCTCCCGCCAGCCCCCAGACATACCCCAGCCCTAGTGAAAGGACGCCGACCGAAAGTGTCGGGCCGAGCATGTGGCGTGTTCCTCCGCAAAGAGGATCCATCCCCCAATCCGCATGGTCAGCTCTTGATTCAAAGGTGCTGACATCATCCACCACCTGAACTCAACTAGCGGAGCTCCGACATAAGACATATGCGCCGACCTCTATCCCGATTATTTCCAAGTACCAAAATGGGACGGCTTAGCGCAGAGCAAAGATTCCATCCCGTTCCTATCTATACTTAATAAGGAGGCTTTCCAAAGGGTCGAGGATTCGATGCTTATCCCAGAATCCATGACTTTCACCAATCGACCGAGCTGGTATGTGTCGATTTGTTAGTACTTGATTACTAGTTCTGCATAGTAATTTTCTTCTAACTTTCACGCTGAAGTTGACTGGGCATCCAAATATCGTCATAGCACAGAGTTTCAACCCAAGATAACAGAGGTCGCACTTGCCTCGGGGCTAGCCGTTTCCAAACATTAGGCCTTGAACGCTTCTTTGGCTAAGGCAAAATCCAAGTCGAAACATTGGGAGCGAGAGGCCAAAGCCGTTGCGAAAAAGATTGAACGAGCTGAAAAAGAAAGGGATGAGGCCAAGTAGGAGACTAAGATGGTTCATCTGACAATCGTAGCAGCAGCTAATGCCAAGGGAAGGGTAGAGGATGACCTGACTAGGGCCCAAGATGCCTTAGCAAACATGAGGAAGACTCCGGCGTAGGTTGGGAGGTCTTCGAAGTTGCTTTTGCCTAACTGGGCCGATTGAACACGCCGATTGTAGATCGAGGCATCCAAAGATGAGGTGTCTTCATTCCCGCACTTCCGGGCAAGGATAAGAAAGCCATGGAGGAAGACTACACACAGTGCTTCTTGAGCATTTTTGTATTACTGATTGTTCATCTAAACACAATATTTATGACTTTCCGTGATTCCTGATAAGAACACCGAATCTAATTTATTCCGTATTTTATGAATCCAGGCCTCCCGCCTAACAAAGGTCAAGCCAAGGTCAGTAGAGGTACATCTAGGAAGTCAAGAAAGGATATAGTGGAGGACGTCGTTGTAGAGGAACAAGGCTGACTTCTTTCCTTATGTTAGTTTTTTTCATTTTGGGAGATTTTTACAAGGGGTGCCATTTTTCCACCAATATGCGTATTAATTCCTCAGAATTTGGGGCGCTTAACAGATCTTACTGTATCAACAAGATGCCACCAAGACATGAGTCATGTTTGATAAAAATCCCAGTAGACAACAACCATTTCTGGACTTTTTACTTTTAAAAATGCCAATTGGACAACAACCTTATTTGGGCTTTTTTAGATGCCAGTAGGACAACAACCATATCTGGGCTTTTTCAGACGCCAGCAGGATAACAACCGTATCTGGGCTTTTTTAGATGCCAGTAAGACAACAACCATATCTAGGCTTTTAAAGGGAAGCAATTATAGGCTTTTAGAGGAAATGTCTAAAAGATAATCTTTATTGATGATAGTATCCTCAATCAAAACATTAATGATAATACTTCTTAAGGTGCATGGCGTTCCACATCTCGGGGCACTACTGGGCCTGGGGTCCGCTTAGCTGATGGAAGATCTACCGTCCCTACTCGAACTACCGTGTACGACCCTTCCCAATTAGGTTGGAACTTCTCGTCTGCTGGGTTGGCAGTGTTTTCAAAGACCCTTCTTATGACAAATTCTCCGGGTATGAATGTACGCGATTTTACACATTCGTTAGGAAGTTCATTGGCCAATGGGTAGGCGATTATACGTGATGGTATCAAGCCGTCGTAGCTCACGCTGTGTCTAGGTCTTTGCCATGGCTTTGACATTTGTTTTCCTCGTGAATTTCTCGCCAGATCTGGCATCCCGATTCGTGGGGATGATGGCTTCCATCCCATATGTGAGGGCAAACATTGATACCCCAGTCGGCTTCCGGCTAGTTGTTCTATAGGCCCATAAGACCCCTAATAGTTCTTCCACCCATTTTCCTTTGGCTGAATGTAGTTGTTTTTTCAGAGCTGATAGAAGAGTCTTATTAGATGCTTCTTCCGTCATGCTCAGGTACCGTGGGTCGAAAGTACTGTGCTTTGATTTTCAATCTGCAAAAATCTTTATATACCCTCACAAGGTTTAATCAGCGCCCATTGCCTGCCAATCGATTGGGGTATTCCGAACCTGCACACAATGCTCCTTCATGGCAATCCAAAACCTCATCTTTATGATGCGAAGGTTTCTGGCTTCACTTCCATCGACTTCTATCCACGATCGAAATAGCCTATGGCAAAACTGGCATTAGCTTCTTTGAGCCGAGGCGATAAAGGGAAGGGTCTCTACGATAACCATCCCACTAACCGAAGGGCTAGGGGCTCGTTATGGTCGTTAGGTCCTAGGTCGGCACCTTTGAAACGGGGGCTTATCGCTGGCAAGGGTCACACTTCCTGACATAGGCAACTGCATCTGCACGCATGGTTAGCCAATAGTAACCTTGGGTATGGGCTCTATAGGCCAATGTCCTACCGCTTAGATGATTTCTGCATACACTATCATGGAGTTCTGCCAATACATACTATCCCTGCTGGTGAGTAGGGCACTTAAGGTAAGGCCCTTTCCAAGGACCGTTTATATAGCTGATCGTTCATGAGTGAGAATCGAGACGCTTGGACCTGGATCTTGTGGGCTTTGGCTTTGTTATCCTACAGTTCTTCCAAGCTCAAATAGCGGACTATTGGAGTTGATAGTTCAATATGACTAAGCAACCTAACCAAGAAGGGGGGTGAATTGGTTTTCAAAATTTTTTTGCACAACTACAATAAATCTTTAATTTAAATGCAATAATAACACTAAATTAAAGAGATAAGGATAGAGAAAGCAAAACCCATATTTATAGTGGTTCTGAAGAACTACATGTATGCTGTAAAATTCTATTTTCTAGTGCTCGAACCTCCTTGTGAAGTCCCGTATGGACTCTTCTTCATGTTTCAAAATAGTTTGTAAGAAACTAATATTTCTTTTTTTAAGAAGTTAGCAGATAACAGCTCCCAAAGTTCATAAAACATGTATTGAGCTTCCTTGCCAAGAGCTTGTGAAACTAGGTTTAGTGCAAGGCCCCAAACTACCGGAAAACTTTGCATAGTAGAAGGTCACAAAGAACATTCAAATTCATCTACTTAATTGTAATGGAGCATATGATTGTAAGTGGTCAAAGAGCCACATATATTGAAAGTCGGGTATGAAAACTATGGGCGGTTTAGCTGCGACAGTCACCTCTAAGGGCAAAGAGAGAGTATGCCGTCTGACTTCAAATCGCTGGCGAGGTGGTATGTAGAGCGTAGTCTCCAGATCGGCTAATAGATGTAAGGGCGGCATACGCCAGCGGGTAATGCGTACGCTCCCGAGCACTTCATTTATCGGGTTCTACCCTCGCCCGCTTTCTCGCCCAATGAATATGCCATTGCTCTGGTCGCGAATGCAGAGCGACAATATGAACTCTGCCACTCGTCCCGCTACTTTATGTGGGAGAGGTTTCAAAAGTTGCCCGGCATAACTGCCGCCAATGGTATCACATCGTTTGAGACAATGGGCCTTTATCTGAGCTGGTCAAGTGCCTTGCTTGATCGTTGTCTTGCACGTCTCTTTCATCAAGATGGTGTCTTTTTTCTACCTGAGGCCACAAACAATCGTTTTCACACTCAGATACCCAGCACATCCTGGCTACCCCTCATTTGCTCCACCCTTCTTCATATCTTACTAATGAAGAAATTTGATAACTCGACCGGGATCACCAAGTTGTTAGTCATTGCACCTGTGTCAAATGAATCAGATGTGGGGAGGGGAACCGTCGGAGCTACTAGTGGCGAAGGGCTACTAGATAGTCGTCGGAGCCAAGCCCTTGCATAATGTCGATGAGACTTTTTGTTCGATTCCCAATGCACGGCGCCAATCGTTTCCTACCTAGATCATCTAACTTCCGCGCAGACGGCTAACGATATAAACCTGCGTGGTTTGGCTGCAAAATGATCGCCTTTAATATTAAGTCAACAAAAGGTGAGAACAGCAGCGGAGTTAGCCAGGAGTCAGACACATTTCCCTATGGGAGCTCCTGCTTATACTCGACCCTCCTGGGATTATAGGAAAGATAATCTCGTAATTTTGGTGATAAGATCTCTCTTTCCTTATCAAGGACTAGTTCTTCCTTATTAAGGATTAATGCTTTTGAGACGTATGAGATTTGGATACCAGGAGATCCATGGATGAATATCCTGCGCGTGATTCCCTTCCTAATAAATTTATCCACAACAAACTTCCCATATGCGTAAGATGGCCTACTAGGGGGACTAGGACTCAAAACTAAACAGATCTTCTGCCCTGTCAAGCTCCCCCGCATGGCTTTCAGAGCAGGTAGGCCATCTTGGGTCAGCTTCCATGAGGCGTGAGCCCGGGCGGTGGCTTATCGTGAGACCAGCCCACGAGTAGCTGGTTCCAGCTCAAAGGCCACAATACCTGGCCAATGGCCAAACCAAGAAGCAGTAAAGTGAGGCTTCCAACTCACCCGCCATCAAATGGCTATGAAGTAGACAACTTACTAAGAGTAGGTTTCATCAAAGAAGTAAAGTACCCCGAATGGCTAGTCAACGTGGTGGTGGTTCCAAAGAAAGGCGGTAAGTGGCGAGTATGTGTAGATTACACTGACCTCAACAAAGCATGCTTAAAAGATAGCTTCCCCTTACCACGTATAGATCAAATTGATGCCGCAGTTGGGCAAGGGATATTGTTGTTTCTGGACTCTTTCTCTGAATATCATCAAATTCCCATGCACTCGCCTAACTCAGAGAAAACATCCTTCATTACACCGCACGGGTTATATTGCTACAATGTGATGCCTGCTTGAAGAATGCTCGCAACTTATTGTGCGCGTTGGTAACCAAGTATATTCCGATCGACGCTGTGAAACCATGGAGGTCTATATCGGCTGATATGCTTGTAAAGTCCAAAAGCTCTTTGATCATCACCTGAAAGCCTGAAGCCTTTGAGTTGTGTGAAAGTCTGACATGAAACTCAACCCTTTGAAATGTACGTTTAAAGTCGATTCGGGGAAAATTTTGAAGCTGTAGAGTGACGAGAGGGATAGAAGGCCAATCTATTCAACTCAAGCTATAGTAGTTCTCATATTACTATTTCAGAAAGGTACAACAAACGATGTGGCTGGTAGCTCTTAGGTGGCCCATATCTAGTTTCACAGATTGGTTAAAACCCTTTTTTATCACTCTAAGGGGAGAAAAAGGGACGGTCAGAATGAGGGAATGCGGCCCCAAAGCTTTTCATAGGTGATCAAACAATATTTTTTACCGAACCACTTGATCACGGCTGGCCAGGAAGCAAGCAATACGCTTTATCTTTACCTAATCGTTTTAGAAGTCTCAGTAAGTGTAGCTTTGTTCAAAGAAGATGAAAACCGAAAACAGAGACCAATATTCTTCGTAAGAAATCTCTGTAAGAAGCTTCGTCCCTACTTTCAGACACATCCTGTCATTGTGCTAACCAATCTCCCTTTACGAAGCATTATACGTAAGCTGAAGCACTATACATAAGCCTGACCTATCAAGGAGGATGGTCCGGTGGGCAATTGAGCTAAGTGAATTCAGTATTCAATATAAACCTAGCTTGGCGTTAAAGGGGCAGATATTGGAGGACTTTTTAGCATAAATTCCCCAACTGAACGTGGACTTGGGTAACACTGGCTAGGGGATCCTTAATGTAGGCGGCCTTGCGGGCGCGGGCGGGGCGCGCGGCACGACGCGAGGGCGTGCGGGGGCGCCGGGGCTACATGGCGGGCCTGGGGCGTAAGCAAGGGCTCAGCGGGAGCGGGCGCGCGAGGGGCGCGAGCCTGGCTATTTGGGCTCTCGGCACTGAGCCGGTGGGCTATGCACTTGGTGCACTCGGCCTGTTTTTGACCCGGTTTGACTCAGTACTGTTCCTGAGTCAATTTTTGGACATTGTTCGTGAACCCGGTTCATGAACCTTTGTTCATCTGAAGTACCAAAAAATTATTATTAAATTAAATAATAAAATCAAATAAAATTAGACAAAATTTTGAAAAAAATAAATAAATAAAATTTTCAAAAATAAAATTTTTGTTGATAAAAATGTTTAAATGTATAATTGATTGTCACATTGCGCAAATGGGGACTTGATATATATGCAACGATTTTGTGTATGATTAGTGTCTCGGTGTGTTTATGCCTTCGAGAGATCTTGCATTGTATTTAGCGCCATTTTAAGCGTGTAGATGGCTAGTAGAGGAGACGAAGGGCGTAGGGCGTCCACGAAGTCTTGGTCGGGCACCACTGGAGCATTTGACCCGACCTTCGGTATTTGATGTGTGAGCCTTTCTTTGGTGTAGGTGTTGGTGGCTCTTGCTCGCCTGGTAGCATAGCCGGAATTAGTCGGGAGGTCTAGTAACCTCCAGGAGGGTTTAGAGCGCATTATCCTCAGACGTTCACGCGGGGAGGAGGCTTGGAGTAATTTGGCGGACCATTGGTTTATGCGGATTGAGAACATCTTTTGGAGGCTATGGGAGGGATTATCTCAGATGCGACTGGATCGGGGTTCGTTGCATTCCGGCTAGAGGGGCGAGGCCCAGTATTGTGGAGATGGGCGAGGGCCTCTGAGACTTAGGAGTTGCTGACATGGGCGAGTTTTCGGATTTGTTCATGGTAGTACTTTCGAGGCTTGCGGGCATCTTAGAGGCTCGGGGGTTCATTTGGGCGGGGGAGTGATGGTGAACTCGTGGCCGTTCTGAGTTAGCTGATTCGTGATGCAGTGGCCCTGCGGAACGTAGCGAGTTAGGAGGGTGAGAATGGGCCCGAAGTTGTCCATTCGAATTGAGTGTAGGACTTCGCCTACGAAGGATATGGATTATGGATTAGGGCGGCCACGACCATAGAGAGAGATAGAGAGTCTTTCGGAGCACTCGGGATCACGAGTGTTAATGTAGAAGGAAGGACGGTCGGTCTTAACCGATTCGGGAAAGAAGCAGAGGCTTTAGTTCGCGAGGTTCAGTCGCGGCCATCGGCGGGGATAGATGAGAGTTGCCCGGTCGGCGGGCGGATGGTATCTTACCATTATCGTAGCTTGGACACATGAGGAGGGATTGCCCAGAGACGGGGATCAGGGGTTTTGGGGGCCAGCACCGATCCGGTCGATAGCGAGGCGAGAGAGGATCACGATACGTTCCTCCACGGCCGCAGTACGAGGCGAGGCCCGATCTCGGTTTCGAGGGAGCTACGAGCACCTCACATTTCCACGACGACCGGGGCGGAGTATGGGTAGAGAGCGAGAGGGCGAGGCCACGAGGGCGGGGACATCGGGTTGGGCGTGTCTCTGGCCAGATCACACTACGGGGCGAGTCGACGGATCAGCCAGTTCTCTGCAGGTGTTGCTATCTAGCCTATGGGCAAGAGTGTTATTTGATTACGGTGCCCGCATTCATTCATCGTTGCATCGGTTGTGATCGAGTTGGGCTTAGGGTTGAGACCGAAGAGCGCTGTATGTGAAGTTCTCCCCAGGGATTAGGGGCGAGAATAGGGATGATATGTCGAGGTTGCGAGGCTAAGAGATCTTCAAGGGACTCTACTTCTGAGTGGACCTAAGGATCATGGACTGTCGAGTTGATGTCATCCTGGGGATGGATTGTTTGACGACTTACGGTCGTTATCGATTGTGGCGATAGGAGGGTTCACAGCTTACCGGGACGGTACTCGTGTGGTATTCGGGGGGTGAAGCATGATATTTGCCCGAGACGTTATCACAGTCAGTGTTAGGGAGCCGATTAAAGCGGGTTAGCTAAAGCCTTACCACGGAGGACAAGAGGGCCAGACTTAGATCTACCTCGGAGTAGTATGCGAGTATGGATGTTTTCGGTGAGCTACGGCCCCTCATGGTGGTAGACTTGGTATCGAGTTACCACAGTACTTCACCCCATCTACATGACTCCATGGGATGGCGCCGGTTGGTGTAAGGCTGAGTCAAACTCTGAAGCTACTGGACAAAGTTCGCCAAAATAAATGACCGCGTAGAGTGCTCGGTTACATTTCGCGAAGAAGAAGAGCCAAGACCACTTGACCATTGACTACGAGCAGTTGAGCGGGGTTCGATCGAGTCGGTACCCATTACCGAGATTGGCGATTTGTTTGTCGATTAGAAGCGCGAGTCGCCGAGTAGACCGCCTTTGGTTACCACTCAATGGCCCGAGGTTAGGGATAAGATTTTCAGGCGTGTTTGCGAATGGCGTTATGGGCGCACAGTTTACGGTGTGCCCTTTGGATTGACGAATGCGCCAGCCCGGCATTCATGGATCTCATGCACGAGGATATTCCAACCCTATTTAAGATCGGTTTGTAAGTAGTCTTCGTGGATGACATCTTGATGCACTCCTAGTCGAGTGGGAGCATGAGTATCCTTGAGGATCATTTCTGATTGTTGAGAGACCATCGAATTTGTCGCGAGGGTTAGTGAGTCGCAGAGTTAGAAACTATGAGGTGAGATTACACAGGACATGTGGTGTCGACCATCGAGGGAGTGTCGATGAACTGGGAAGGTCGAGGTAGTGATGAGTTGCGAGAGGCCGAAGTCAGTCTTCGAATCGTAGTTTCTTGGGATTGGTGGGTGTGGGAAATTCATTGAGGATTTCTCGAGGATAAGCGGCTTTATGACTAGATTGACCGGAGGAGGTCGAGTTTGGAGTGGGATGACCCGATGCGAGGAGGCATTCCGGGGAGTTGAAGAGGAGACTTACTTTAGCTCCCATCTTGATAGTCCGGACACAGGACCCGAGGGTACTGAGTGTATTGTGATGCCTCGAGGGGCGGGGGCGGGATGTGTTTTGATACGATCCAGGGAGGAGCGTAGCTTATGGTTCCCGTCGGTTGAAGAATCATGAGCAGAATTACCCACCTGAGACATGGAGTTGGCAGTCGTAGTCTTCACCTTGAAGATTTGGGCGCCACTTATATGGCGGGAGTTCGAGGTGTACTCGGACCATAAAAGTCTGAAGTATATTTTCACGCAGCAGGACCTCAATATGAGGCAACGCAGATGGATGGAGTTCCTAGAGGATTATGATTTCACTTTGCATTACCATCCCAGTAAGGCAAATGTGGTGGCTGATGCACTCAGTCGGAAGTCATGAGGAGCGTTGGCTAGTATAGTTTCTCGGGAATGGCGGATGCTCGGCCCGTAGGTGGTTGGAGCTCTGATCGTGTGACGGACTTCGAGAGGTACAGGAGTTTAGTGGCTACTTAGTCTACGTTGAAGCGGTGATTGAGTCCCAGTGGTAGGAAGTAGAGATAATGTCCATCAAGGACCGAGTACAGTCAGGTACGAGTGACGAGAGTTGGACCGTTCACGTAGATGATAGTCTTCGATACAGGGGACGGGTAGTGGTTCCCCAGTTGACCGATTTGAGAGAGGAGATTCTCGAGGGTTTCTTTGCTCGATTTGTCGTGCATCCGAGGTGCGCGAAGATGTACAGATCTTCGTCGTCGGTATTCTTTGGAGCGGAATGAAGAGACACATAGGGGACTTGTTGGAAGCGATGTCTCACGATGTCAGCCAGGTTAAGAAATTTGAGCACCGGAAGCCCGACGGGCTACTTCGGCCATTGGAAGTGGCGAGTGGAAGTGGGAGCGTATCACGGTGGTTGTGACCCACTTTCCCTGACGCCGTAGAAGGCATGACTGACGGTATGGGTGATGTGGAGGCTAGGCTCCACGAAATCGGCACATTTTCTGGTTGTCTGCGGATGACCTTCGCCTTGGAGAGATACGCGATTAATGCGTTCAGAGATGGTCAGGCTACATGGGGTGCCCGGTATCGTAGTATTAGATGGGCCGAGGTTTCTGACGCACTTTTGGAAGAGTTTCAGGCTATGGGCCTTCTGGTGACCATGAGTCTGACGTTCCACCCTGGGACCGGATGGTCGATGCGGGAGGACTATCGGTGTTAGAGGACATCTTTGCGAGCATCGTCACGGATCATGGGGTAGTTGGGAGCATTTGCCTTTACAGTGAATTCGCTGCAACCGCGGTTTCTGACGAGTATACGGATAATAACACTTAGTATGAGGCATTGTATGGGAGGCCATGTAGATCACCGTTATGTTGGACCGAGGTGGGAGAGAGCTCCATCAAGTCCCGATCACGATTAGAACACCTCAGGAAGGTGAGCCCGATACGACAAACGTCTTCTCACGGCTCGAGGCCGTTAGAAGAGCTATGCGGATCTCATTGTTTGCTTGGGGTTCAGTGGGGATCATGTCTTCTTGAAGGTGATGCTGGGGGTGATCGGGTTCGACAAGCGAGAAAATTTATCGCCGGGGTTCATTGGGCCCTTCGAGATACTCGAGGATAGAGCCCATTGCGTCTTAGGTTGGCGTTGCATGACATGATAGGTGTCCACGAGGTATTTCACGTCTCCATGCTCTGGAAGTATACTCCAGATCCAGCTCATGTAGTGGATTGGGGACAGATCGAGGTTGACATGGATGGGACCTTCGAGGAGGGACTAGTGTGCATTGTGGATAGCCATGATCAGGTTTTGCGACGCAAGACAGTGAGGCTAGTGAGAGTGCTATGGCGGTACTATGGAGTGGAGGAGTCAATGTGGGAGCGCGAGGACACGATACGGGCTACCTATCCCTTCTTGTTTAGGGATGAAAGTACGTGGTTTAGTCATTTAAGATTTAAATGACTGTTTACATGCATGGTAGAGTGCACGTTGCATATGCATGTGAATGATTGTGATCGTCCAGAATTTCGGGACGAAATTCCTTTTAAGGAGGGGAGAATGTAAGACCCGAGAAATTCCAATTTTTAGAAAAATGGCAAAATCGTAATTTCGATTATAAAATTGTTATTTCGGTTAAAAATCCGGAATTTATTCTTTAGATCTCGGATGACAAACGGATTTCACCGTTGGAATCGTCTCGCGAAATCTAAGCTAACACGTCGAATTTCATGAATTTCGAGACGGTCGGATCGACACTTTTTTCGAAACGTCGCGGTTCGGGTCTTATTAAAACAATTTTCGATGCGACAGAAAGTCGCGTATAACAACATTCTCATGTGTCATAAGTGGGTATGAGTAGGGAAATGATGAAGATGGATGGCGAGATAGTCAGAATGTCAAAACTGGGAAAAAAGGGATATAACGGGTATTAATGGAATTGTTTAATTCATAAAAAGACAAAATAGCCAATAGGACTTGTCTTCTCCAATTAAACCAAGAGCAAAACGTGAATTGGGGAGGGGATGATGCAGTAGAAGAAAATGGAGTTCTTTTAGAGTGAGAAGGTCTGACTTCTCTTTCAAAATCTGGAAGATCCGGCCGGAGTCGGTCGGGACGAGAAGAAGGCTGCTTCCACACGCGGAGAGGCTGATTAGTGCAGTTTAAGGAGTTTAGACAAGACTCCTTGAGGTAGAATTCTCCCTACTTGGGTTTTATTCCTTCTTTAAGTACTTTGTCGATGTTTGAGCTGAATGAGGCCGTGAGGGGCCGTTTGATTGGTCCCAAAACTTGGGACCGAATTGATATAAATTTTTGAAACCCAAATGGTGCAGCCGTGACTATCCACGGCTGATTTGGGTTGTTAAATGGTGCATTTATGTGTTAATGCATGAGATGGTTTGTTTGAGGCCGGAAATGGCCGTGAAATTCGGGTTCACAAAGTGAACCGACGATTGGTGATTTTTCGGGAATAGTAACCGAGGGTTTTACTATTCCCGAGAATAGTGTTCACAAAATAATTTTTGTGAAATAATGTGTTTGGTTGAGTAATTCAAATCGAATTGCTCGTGTTTGATCATTAGCCCGTGTGAGCTAATTTTGATGTGATGAAATGCGTAATTCACATGCGTGGTGTGTGATTGAATTTTATGTGAATATATGCATGTTTATATATTTACATATGACATAGACTGTAATGGAATTGACATCATGCATTCCATATGCACTAGGAGCACCCTAGAATGATAGAAGTGAGTGCATGAGGTGAGTCCCAGGAAAATGGTTTGAGGGTTGTCTAAAACCGTATGATCGGAGGGTAGTCCATGTAAAGAAGAATATCGATCGTCGGAGACGGCCGATTGATATACATCGGGGGTTAGTCCACAAATAATATCAATCGTCGGAGACGACCCAATTGATATATATACATCGGAGGGTTGTCCACAAACAAATAAATAATAATTCTCATCTGAGGAGCAGGCGAGTGTGAGGGAAGTCGGTGAGGACACAGTGCGAGATGATCAGTTAGACATTGGTAGGATCGTGCATTTCTTGAATGTGTGTTTATTTTGGAGCATTGCGTTGCACTTAGGTGGATGGCAAGCAGGGTGATTCCACTACTGAGCACTAGCTCACCACAATCGGGGATCTTATTTTCTTGGTACGGGAGCGTGCGAGGACGGCTCGCATCTGGCGTGTGGTTTAGAAGAAGCCGGATTGTGGCTTTGGGTTATGATATTACATGTATTAGAATTACCAATTGTAATATATGTATTTGTATAAGTAAAAACATTTGAACTCTTAAAACTATTGGATATAGTTGGATTCATAGTTGGTATGTTTTATTGGTATTGTTTATAGGCGTAGCGTTTACTCATGTTGTGATCATATTGGATATATGTTGTGAGTGATGATGCGAGGCAGTGGCCGTTATTTACTAGTTTAGTTGTATATGAGACCACATGTGGTCATTGAATTTCATTGGGACAGGTTATGTCACCCAGGGTAGAACAAAGTCTGAAAAGGAGACTACCTTTCGATTTTCTAAAATGGTGTCGGGTAACCCGACATCCACTTGTATTCTGCGGGTTGACGGGTAGTCAACAGACCCCCGGGTTTGGGGCGTCACACTGATGTTAGCATGAACCTGATTATATGATCTCAATTCCTTTATAGACATAGCAGCGACTAGGTTGCTTATATTGGGCATTTCCCGGAGTCCCATACGCCCGGCTAGCTGGTAGAATCTCTTGTGGCCTCTCCATATTCTCTGACGAAACAAGCGAGAAAAGGGAATCAACTAGAGGCCTATTAAGAAGCAAAGGCGACAAAACCCTCAAAAAACAAAAGAAATCTTCCTCTTGAGGTTTAACAACCCACTAGTAACAAGACCTAAGAACCTCGAACTAGGAACCTACGCAAAACTTAATGGGATGTCCCCAAACTTAGGAATGTCTCACACACCGTCGGCAGCATCATCACTAGACCGGCGAATGATGATCGCACCCTCATAAAGGAACAAAAATTTTCTAACCCAAGAATACTCAACAAACAGGGCCATAAAAAAAAAAGGAAAACAACACAAAGAAGGCCATACATAGAAGATTTGCGTTGCAAAAACTCACCGGAAAGTCAAAAGTTGTCAAGGGATCTCCGATAACTCCTTTGAAAGAAAAGTTTGCAGAAGCATAGGAGAAATAAAATTGCAATAGGAAAAGAGCTATGTGAAGTTGTAAAGGAAACAACACTCAAAGCCCAACCCCTATATATAAGTAGCTATCAGCGGGCACATTAAATGTGCCGTCGGTATGCATCTTATTTATGTGACGTGTTAGAAACATCGATTCCCATGCGCTTGGAATCTAAACGCACTTTACCTTCCTACGTGTTCAATATACTCATCAATTCTTCCAATCTTTTCAACTTTCCATACTCAAAGCTTAAAAGCACAGTATTTTTCCTTGTTTGAAAAAGCATAAAGTTCGATCGGGAAAATGAGAGGCATTCAATGATCTGTGATCTTTAGGCCACCCCATAATGGGCCCAGGGCCCCGCAGCCGCAACGTTGTGAAATGGTCGAATCCGCTTATCGTATTAAAACCCGAGCGGAGTATTATCAGGACATGAGAGTCTTGGCTTTGTGTAAAGCTAAGGTGTTTTCTGAAACTGTAGTGGCCCATCTAGGATTTCGAGTCCCCTAGTTGGCCATCCTACTGCATATGAGAAGTTCGTTATGGATAAACATATGAAGGTAGAAAATACGCAAAAGAGATATTTATCAGGGGATGACCCAATTCCCAAATCCCTTATTTCTTGGAAGATTAATTTTTGATAAGGAAAAACATATTTTATCCCTAAAATCAAGCGGAACAGATTTTATCCCTAACATCAAGCGGAGATTTGAGAACCAAGCCCTATAATCGAGAAGATCCTCCACGAGGTAAATTTAAGTCAATTCCAACTGTATGAACTCTTGACTTCTTCTTCTCAATCTTATGCTGACTTAATCATTGGAGAGCGTGGCCGATACATTGTCATCGGATCACCTTTTTACAGGTTCACATTATTACGTTGCTGATGCTCAAAGGTTTCGACGATCAAGATTCACATTGTGTTATTGATGCTCAAAAGTTCCGACGATTAAAATCACTACAAAGTGTTCAACCATAACACGAAAACATGTACCAAAAGGGCTGCCATGATTTGCTGGAATCAGCTACTTTGTGGCCCATCCCTTTCTGGAAATTGAGAAGAAGTATGCTGTTTGGGAGGAGTTTAATTCCCATAAGCCCAACTCATACCTTATTGCAACTGTTTATAGCTGTCATAGAACTTCACAACCCCATCTGATCAACCATTAAGGCTAAGTTTGGTTCTCGAAAAATATGTAAAGAAGAAAAACAGAAAAGAAAAAAAATAATAAAACAGTTAAAACTTCTTTCAAAAAAAATAAAACAGTTAAAACTGACATATCATTTTTATCGGCTGTTTCAAACTTATTTTGGATACTTTGAGTCATTGATATAAAAATTAAAGAATTTAAAAATATATAAATTTATAAGTTTATAAGTAATTTTATTTATATATGATTCAATTTGAAATTTTCCTTCAAACTATTTCTTAGCATTTTTTTGATAATCAAACAAAACCTAAGACTGAATGGTTTGTAAAGGCTTGAAATCTCTCATGCTTCCGTCATATGCTACCCATTGAGAATGCCCCGTGTTTATCTGAATTTTGTATAGATTTTTAATAAATTAAGAAGATGATGAGCCTTGTTTAAAAAAAAAAGACATAAAAAGGGAAAGGGTGTCCGACTCAAGTCCCAATGATAATAATTTATTATAATATAATTAAAGTGTTTTATTATAAAAAAATTGATGACCCGTCAATAAAACCTAATTCAATAATTAAGTATTGAGCAAAGCACAAAAAAAAAAACCAAATTTGAACCTCTGAGAGAATAGAATACTCCAACACTGTAATTTCCAAGTAAATCAATGTCAAAAAAAAAAAAAGAAGATAATGAGCCGGAATTAAATCGATGTTACCTTAATTTTGTATCCATTTGGCTGGCACCCAAAGAAATCACCAAATGGCCTAGCAGGATTTAGTGAAGTGGTGGTGTTTGGGTAAATAACTATGAAGCTCAAACAATCAGATGAGTTGTTAATGGAATACATTAATGCAAGTTCTAATTTTATTCCAAGTAAAAAGGTTTCTTACACTGTGAATAGAGAGTAGAGAGTAGAGAGGGATTGGGTTGCAAAATATCAGATACTGTTTGTCTAAAAGCATGAGCATCTTGATGAAAAAGCAACCATCAATCATTCAAAGTGGGCGATTTGTCGTGGCAAGGACGTAACGCCTTTTCTAGCCATCCAAACACAGCTGGGCCCACCACCTCATCAACCATTCCTTACCTGTCAGCTTTCCTCCTCCATACCCATAGGGTCACCTCTGTCAGCCATCAAACCTACCCCAGTATGGATTAGGCCCCCATGAATATACCCCATGTGGCGGTTGCTGGTGGTACGGAGGCGGCGGCGGTGGGGGAAATAACGGTGGTGGTGGATGTAACGGCGGAGGTGGTGGGTAGTAACCATGTGGTGGTGGTGGAGGATGATAAGGCTGATAGTGCGGGTGTTGAATTGATCCTGATGATAAGGATGGATAAAGAATTTGTGGAGGAATTGAGGGACTTTGGGATTCCATGGTGGGATACAGATTTAGTGGAGGGGTAGTAGGTTGATTCAGTATCGGAAATCCTGTGATCTCATTGATCGGAGACGGAGATGAACAAGAAAAACCCATCTCTCCCATCTTCCCCTTTTCATTCATCACCGCTTTGTACGAGAAATTCAAAACCCCATTCGGTTTTCCGTCGCCGGAACGCACCTGATAGCTCACAAACCTCGTGATTCCGTTGGATTCCGGTTGGATGAGATCATCCAAGGGGACGCGAACTTCTCCTAGGGCTCTGTCTCCGATTCCGAACACGAGGCCTTCAGAACGCAGATCGAAATGCAAAAAGAGGTTATGGAGATCAAAACCCTCGATTAAATTGAATTCCATGACATGATTCCACTCCGGATTCCCATCTCCCTCCTTGTCTGCAGCCGTCCTCTGCTGGTGCTGTTGGTGCGGGTCGAGCTTCTGATGGGGATCATCGCTGACAATAGACACAATTGCATAGACTGAGAGTTTCTGAAAGAAGTTGAATGCTCTTAGATCTTTGCAGGACATCACTTTGAGCTGAATGCTATTTCTACTGGTATTGGACTCCATGGATTCCAATGATAACAATTCTAGTCGCAGATCTTATCTTCAAAATTCAAAACAATCGCAAAAACATGTAGTAGTTACTAGTTAAAGACTGAGGGGTATAGCCAGAGACGGCCAATATCAATATCAAGATAGAGGGGGATGAATGAGTGGGTACCTTAACCCTGGAGGAGTTGAATGTTTGGAATGAAATTCTTATCCCCATTCCCCACCGGTGCCTGCCACACGTGCGTAATATAATGGGCCCTTTGCCTTTGGTGGCTTGTTTTATGATGACACATTGACAATACTGGGAACAGATATCATTCCATGCAAGCGTCTTGTCCATTTCTACATTTATTGCTTTTTAGCTCTTTAGATATTGAAACAAAAAAAATTTACATCAATGGCTCCCATTTATTAAGCTCTCCCATTTTAGTTTAAAATATTTCAGCCGAATGTGGAGAGTCGTTTGAACTCTCTGAAGTCTCTTTTCTGCATTTTCTGCTTTACATCTACTCTTTATATATATGTTTGATTTTTTTTAAATTATTGGAAGTTAGATGTAAAATAAAGAGTGTGGTTGAAGTGTATTTAAAAAGTTGCTAGCTAAAGTAGTGAATTTAATATTTAAATATATTTTGAGTAGCTATTTAGTTAAGTGTGATTGGAGATGCTCTTAGAAGGAGTTTCAGACTCAAATAGTATATTTGAAAAAAATAATTATATAATTAGTTTTTAATTTAAATTAATATCCAAAATAGTATATTTAGACCACATAAGATTAAAAGATAGCAAATACCGTTATCAGGGACAACGGTAATTGAAATTTTTATCAAATATCATTGTTTATGATAATAGTATTTGATAAAAATTCTAAATATCATTATTCATGATAGCGGTATTTGATAAAAATTTCAATTATCGTTATCCATGATAGGAGTATTTGTTTTCCAACACATTACTTTAGACATTAATTTAGATTTCAAATTAATTTTATAATTTTTTTTTAAATGGAAGTATTTCAATCTAAAACTCATAAGAAGGGGTATGCTAAGCTTCTATCCCCATGCCTTTGAATGCTAAGAAGTAAGAAGATGGATGTCATCTTCAGCAATGAAACAAAAGCGAAAATAGATCTTGACAAAAGCCTTACTCAACGGTGAACAATCATGAAACGAAAGATTCTTTGTGAGCAGTTATTGACAATATTTGAGCAAATATTGCTATCGTATTAAATCGGTGATATTAGGTATATGATGGAAATTTTTATTTTGGGTATGAAGTGATATAGATGAATGAAGGGTATATGATGTAATTATTAAGGAAGAGAAAGGGTATAATTGGAATATCTTGGGATAGCCCAAAGTTTTAGATCTTCATTTATTAGAATCCTTGTCTTTTTTAGGCACTAAGTTAAATCTTAAAAAATTATTTTTTGAAGTAAAATATAAATGTTGAACATTTTTGTTAACTGTTGGAGATTCTCCAACCATGGCTCTTTAAACTCCTGTCCGTCTCTGACCCTTTTTTTTTTTTTTTTAAATCTTGATTGACAGCATCGCTTTGAATATATGGTTCACACAAGTTTTACTTTTACCAAAAATCTCCACAAGAGCATGATCCGGCGGCCTTATTAAAATGGTGGAATCTGTGAGCATCTCTCTCTCTCTCTCTCTCTCTCTCTCTCGTGACTATTTCCCGGCATTCTTTGAATGAAAGCCTGAGCCAACCATACACCAGAGAGCATTATGTTCAGTCAATCTATACTCATGCCATTGAAGCATATTCCCTTATAAGTTATTGATGGGGCATGGAGTAGGCTTATATTTAGGCACAAGAAATAAGAAACCAAAAGGTCGATAATGACAATGCATTAATTATTTATCTAATTTTATTTTGAATTTATCCAGATAGTATTTTGGATTTATCTAATAGTATTTTGGATTTATCTATTAATATATTTTGGATTTATCTTTATTAGGATTTTTGGATTTATCGGGTACTATGATTTTTGGGATTATCCGTTAGGATTTTTGTTTGTTCTTATAAATAGCATCTTATGTTGTTTTGAGTAGACTTGATTAATATTGAAAAATTGATTTCGATTCAGTTTCATGTCGTTTTTAACTATTCTTACGTGGCCGTTTCGTCAGTTTAGTATCAGCGTAAGCTTCGTCCGTATCGAGTTATTTTCTTTGTGATTTACGCTTTTTCAACTCGGAGTCTAACCTACTCACAGGTCCCAAGTTTTCTCTTTTCTCTACTTTTCGAATTCCCCAAATCCGAACCCTAGAATCCAAAAAATACTATCGGATAAATCCAAAAATAAAATTAGATAAATGGTGGTAATAAAGTCGTGTGGACCCAGGCTTCTGTTCGTTTGGGCTGGAATGGGCCTGCTCCATGCCCCGTCATCTCCTCGGGTTGAAAGAATTTCATTTCAGAGAGGTGTAGAGAAAGGAAGGTAGCGATCAGCGATGAAGAATCCCAAATGTGAAGATCGTCGCCGCGTATCAGTGGCGTGAGTCGGGTGATAGTGGAACGTGAGAGAAAGCGTGAAGCCACCATGCATAACTCACGAGACTCATCATCGAGGATGGTAACTCAGCTAGTTTACGTAGAAAATTGTAACGAAGACATAGTGGGTGCACCTTTGCTAGCTTCACCTGCAGACACACTAAAAGGCAAAGTAGAAGGCTCAAAAGTGCGCCATTGGGTATGAGTCCTCTACATTGAAAGCTTGGTACAATATCCAGTATCAGGTGTGAATCGAGAAGATATCGTTAGATCACATTTTCTGGATGATAGAATAAGGGCCCATGGCTCTTGCATAAAGTTTTTTGAAAGCGTTTTGGGTCACTGAGACGAAGATAGAACCATAACATGGTCACCAACTTATTAAATTCTTTAGATCTACGATGCACATCGACGATTTATATACTCATTACTTAGAAATTTTCCTTTGCTCTCGACATGTAAGTCATGGATGTGTTTTGCAAAGTTTACGCGGGTTCGGATACACGCATGTGAGGTGGTAAAGGCAAGATCAATAGGTGTGCGGGGTGAGTAGCCATTAACAATTTGAAGGACTTTACGTTGACAGTTCTTGAAATTGTTATAAAACAACTTCATTTGTTAACAAAATTAAATCCCAAACACATTGTTTTATCAACGAACACCTAAGCATATTACCCGGACTACGATTAACAACCTCGGTTGCCCGTCGAGTTTGAGGATGAAAGCGAGATGAAAATTTTAAGTAGTGCCGAACAATTTCCAAGGGTTTTCGAAAATAGCTAACAAATTTACATCCCTATAGTCCACAATGGTGGAAGAAGCGAGCCGTGCGATTTAGCAAGCTTACTCTAAAAAGCAAATTTGCCGCAGCATGGGCGTCATTGGTTTTGTGACATGAATATAATGTGTCATCTTGAAAATCTATCATGACAACCAAAAATAGAATCATGTCCTCTCAGCGTGCCAGGCAATCCGAAACGAAGATCGAATTCATTGCTTTCGTCCATGACACCGCAAGACTGGCAAACATCCACGCCCTAATAGCCAAACAAAATCGAGAAGCGAAAAATCAAGAAAAGAAAAGAGGAGAGAGAAGCGCGGAGTGCTTCACAATAACAAAACCAGTCTCTCTACTAATCAATTTTAAGTTTTTAGCTCAACCTCCTTGGAGACTGATCCGGCCTTCTTGCATTGAAATAAAGCAGAATTAGTTAAGCGCTTCAGAAGCCATCACCTCTGGCTTGGTCCAAAAAGGCGTAAATTAGTTACAAAACGACCAGGTTTCTTTGCGGAAGCCAAACAAAACCGATGGGCTTACGTCGTCATCCACAGCGAAGCACCAAATCCTAGGACCCCACCAAAATCCTACCCACGCCCGAAAGCACATAGGAGACCTTGAGCGGCTCGATGCAGTATGACGGAATAAGAAAGTCGACGAGTGCATGAGAGGCTCTTTTCGGAGCCATATCAAAAGATTACCGCGCTTGATTTGGATTTCCTTGCAACCCACCTTCAAAAATTGTAGGTCTGAGTTCTTCTGGTACATTTCTTTTACTTTTAAAACTTCGATTAATATTAAATGATATTTAAGCATATTTTGTTTGATTGTTTTGGGTTTAGGTTTTCTTTGATATAGCATAAAGTATTTAAAAAAAATTTGTTTTAGCTATTCTTTAAAGTGACTACGTGCCTCATGATATATAATCATTACATTTTAGATTTGTGTTTGTTGCATTAACATATAGTTTATAAATTTCTTTCGGTCTGATTTTAGATTATCTCGACATATCGACCACCCAAAAAGTGATATTGTTATCTTCTTTATTACCTAACACTAATGATCAAATTGAAACGTAATTTTGGCTTAAGACTACGAAGCCTTATCTCGAGATCTAAATGATAGTCTAGTCTGTATTACCCGTCATCATAATGCCAACAACGCACAATTTGATTTCGTCACTACATCGGTGAGTAATTTAAATTCAATGTGTGGTCGAATTATTTCAGCGTGTCTGCCCTCCCGAGCAACAGGCCTTTCGTCACGATAAAATAAAAAAATGGACTTGCTTTAAAAACATATGGAGTAAACATGAATGGGTATTCTTCGATCGCTGACAAGGACACACGTCGGGTCACCACCTGCCCCAGAGTTTAAGTCCTTCTGAGGTTCACATCAATCGATGAATTAAGTAAATAGTTTGCATGACAATTTAGGTAAAATGAACTTGGGTAGTCATTGATTGCTCAGCCCTGCACAAGGTTACCTACAACGGGAGACCTTCGAGTTTAACAGGCGATCAATTTCAACCTGCTAATGTCAACCCATTCGATTACTACAACCACCAAGGCAAACTTACACAAATCTAGTGAGGAGAAGATGTCGCTCCTCGTATTGACCTAGGGTTAATGGTGTTTGGGGTAGAAGTCGAGAATAGAGCGGGTTAAACTGACCTCGAGGATTAAAAAAGTTAAGGATTGTGCTCTGAATTTGATGGTAGAGATATGAATCCTAATGTTTTTACTCTGATTGGTTAGATTTGCTATTGAGAACTCTGTTTGGTTGGTATGAAATGATTGATAACGAGCGGGTTAGGTTTGCTAAAAATAAGTGCTTGATTCAGCTAAGATGCTTGGCGAGAATGTGTTGCAGGCCATCTTCCGTGCAGGTGAATACTTTATCACTGATAGGCTGTTAGAAAGCAGAGTTGCAGAACAAGTATTTCCTCCATCATATAAACCAATTGTTTTCCACCATGATTAATCTAAACAAATGCTCTGCCCAATTATAATAATGTGAATATCTGCTAGGGTGAGGAAGTTAGACTTAGGTGTAGTGAGTTCCATCTTGAGGACCAATTCTTTATGCCTCTTTGTTAATGGTCTTAGGTTGACATTTCAAAGAATGGTTAGATTGAATGCTCCACATATGAGGATACATATAAAAAGCCTTAGAAGTGAGAAGTTCAATAGACCCTCCTCTTTTTACTTTTACACGGTCGGTCTAAGTCCCGATCCATGTCATCAAACGGTAATACTACGCTAATAACATTAGGAGCAAAGAGTGTAGTTTACAACCTACTTCACATTTAGCTACTCCTATTGCGTCTAAGGCTAGTAATTCATCGATTATGCATTCATAAGTGTCATCATAAAGGGTCATATTAGATCTCGTTGTCCCCAGCTTGATGCATTAGCATTAGATGTTGAGCAGTATTTTGGAGATAGAGAGGGCCAAATTATTGATCCTTTGATTATTACAGTGATGAAGATGATCTTCATGAAAGTTGTGATGAAGATGCATGTGTTGGTGTGGTTGAAGTGTGCTATCCACAGGCGTGAATGATCATTGGAGGCGCACTGTATTTTCACACGGTCGTCTGAGTGGAGATAAGAAATGTAAGTTAGTGATTGATGGGGGTAGTTCAATGAATGTGGTTTCTAAGGATCTTTGTTAATTGGTAAATCTGAAAGTAGAACCACGTCAATCCATTTAGAGTAGCTTGGGTGACATTCATACTTTACTTTTTGTCACTTTCAAGTTATCTAGTCTCTATTCAAATGGGATTATAAGGGATGAAATCTATTTGTGAGTGCTACCATGGATGTTGCCCATGTTCTTTTAGGCCGCCCCTTAGCTTTATGGATATAATGTTACCAATTTTGGTAAAGATAACATTTATTCCTTTAAGTACAAGAGCAAGAACATTATTTTGGACTGCTAAGCCTAAAGTTTGCATTGAGTAAGCGTGGGCATCCTCTCAGCTTCTAAAGGAATTTTATTTTAAAATGTAAGCGGTTGAGAGAAGTTGAGGCGGTATGTGCTTAGCATTAGTTTGCAAAGAAGTTCCCTGATTCTTGATTGTGATGTTCTTTAAGATGAAGAATTCTTTAGATGATTTTGTTGATATGGTGCGATGGAGTTGCCTATTGAACTACCACCTTTAAGAGACATCCAACATGTTATAGATTTGAGTTCTAGGTTCTCAAGCTTGCCTAACACTCCCACATTATAGAATGAATCCTAAAGAGAGGTAATTGAATATAGGCAAGTAGAAGGACTTTTAGAAGAGGATTTGTTGACATAACCTTAGTCCTTGTGTGATTACCGGCTTTGTTGACACCTAGAAAGAGGTGGATCTTGGAGAATGTGTGTGGATAAGTAGAGCTATCAAATAAGATCACAATCAAATATCGGTTTCCATCCCTACGCCTTGAGGATATGTTGGACCTATTACTTCTGGTTCTAGTTGGTTCTCCAGATAGATTTGCGTATTAAGTTTATCCATAAATTATTTAGACCGGGAGATGAGTGGCTTGCATTTTAAAACACAAAGATGGTTTGTTTGAGTGGTTAGTCATGCCTTTTGGTTTTGTCTAATGCTCCTAGTACTTTCATGAGAGTTCCACTGACCCATGTCTCTGTATTTCATTGGTAAATTTACGGTGGTCTGCTTTGATGACATATTGATCTATAGTCGATCGAAGAAGAGCATTTAGCACACCTAAGACAAGTTTTACTCACTCTTGCTTGAGGCGAACATGTTGTAGCAGAAGTGGTGTACAACCCCATGTGTTTTAACAGAGCATATTATGCAGACATGGCATTTAAATTTGATCCGAAAGAGTTAGGTTAGTAGGGAGTGGCACGAACCACGATCTATCAGAGACTCGTGAGTTTCATGGTTTAGCTTCTTTTTATAGGAGATTTATAAGAAGTTGTATGTTATGGCTCTAGCCTCTGGAATGTTTAAAGAATAAGGAGTTTGATGGTTTAATGTTCTTGTGGGACGTTTAGAAATCGAGTCGGAATGGGCGAGGCACGATTTTGAGATATCGATTTTACTAAAGTTTTGAGGTTGCTTGTGACGCATCGAGTGTAGGTATTGGTGGTGTCTTGAGTCGAAGGTAAACTCTATAGCTCTTTAGTGAAAAACTCAATGATGCTAAAAGACGAGTGCAGATTTTCAATGTGTCGAGTCTACTAGCTTGATAACGTAAGGTCTTGTTATAGCATGACAATCTTAATGGATAATCCCAAAAATCATAACGGATAAATCAAAAAATCCTAATAGATAAATCCAAAAATACTAATAGATAAATCCAAAAATACTATCAGATAAATCCAAAAAATACTATCGGATAAATCCAAAAATAAAATTAGATAAATAATTAATAGTAATAAAAGTCATTATTGGACTTGGGCTTCCTATTTCGTTTATCTATTAGTATTTTTGGATTTATCTATTAGAATTTTTGGATTTATCCGTTATGATTTTTGGGATTATCCAGTAGGATTTTTGTTTGTCTTTACCTCATGCGCGCTATGTTATTGTTTTGAGTAGACTTGATTAATATTAAAAAATTCAGAATTTCGTTCCGTTTCCTTTATTCATTTTCTTTTGTTCTTCGTAGTCAAGCTACATCAGTTATATCCTTCCATAAACCAGCCCACCCCACCATGACTGCACCCAGACAAAACTGATACAAATGTAACTTGGGTCTGGCTTTATTGAAGCCTTCATCTTATCAAACAGGCAGAGAAGACAGCCTTCTTTCCCCCACATCCCTGCTCCCAAGAAATTAAATATCTTGCTGACAATCCTCTGTCAAAAAAATTTCTACCATACTCTCTATGTTTCCGCATTTCACATAGAGAGATCAGATCAATCTCTGGAATTTGAAGATGGCGGCGTGAAGAAACTTGAGAGCTTTGAGAATGACACATCGCTTAATTGAGGAGATGCAGTTGGCCTTCATGCCCATATTCATATGCACTCCTTCCCTGATGCTTTGCTTCTTCCAAAATAAGTAAGAACTAACAATCTTTAGGAGGTCGAAGTTGAAAAAAAAAACTCTTTAGGAGGATAGTTGGAAGTTGGTTCAGGATTTGAATGTTTATATATGTCTATAGAGATGTAAATAGAATTATAGATTGTTTTGTAAAAAATAAATTTGTATTTTAGAATGAGTGTTTGATCATATAATTTTCTTAAAAATATAGTTAATGTTAGTTTTGAAGGTTATTATGGTTCACTTTCTTCAATAGTGAACACATAACATCTCTATTATATAGTTTTCTTCCATAAAAAAAAATTAAAAAAAATCTTCTTTTTTTTTTTTTTTTTGCAGTAGCTGATTAAAAGGGAAAAACCCAAAAATAGTTGTAACAATGACTTCTTTAAAAAGTAACCTAAAATGTACCTAGGATACAGTTATAATGCAAGGAATTGCATAAAATGCATGTGTGATATAGTTATGAGGGAATCATTTTTACACTAAGGGCATTTTTTCAAGGTTATTTTTGTAAAAAAGCTCATTCTTGCAATTTTTTTATTTTTTTATTTGTCCATTTAATCCAATTTCTCTTCTTCTTTTTTTCTCCATTCTATTTTTTAAAAGAAATAACTATTGCTTTTGTTATTATTATGGAGAAAATAGAAAATATAACCAAAGAAGTGAATGAAGAAGACAAGAATGGTTTATAGATTTTATTAATGGGTATTTTCATTTTTATTGAAATGGAAAATGCAAAGAGAGTTTTGGTAAATACAAATATAATCTAACACTTGGTAATAAATTTTGACATGTAATATCATTGGACTATCATAATTTTTTTCGAAACATACAATGATTTTCATTTGATTTAAAATAATACTTTTAGTAGAAAATAAGTGACCTCTCTATTAATAACATGATTTCTGTCATCTTTTATACGTGAAATTCATGAATTCATCAAAGTGCTGGTGCAAAATTTCTTTAATATATTTTAATATTTTAAAAATAAAATTAATTATGAGAGCTGAAAACTAATATGATCTTTGATTGGGTTTAAATAATAAGCGCCATGATGCCATGTGGCTGAATGTCGAGCAAGAGAGGAGATTAGGAACATGCCAATCTGATTGCTTGGTGTGATTATATCATAATAACGAGGCACAAACACGACGCTCGATTACCCCTTCGAGGCGGCAATATAATCGGCCCCAAGAAGCCAAGGTATCGAAAGGAAAGTGAAACTACCACAGTAAATTTCCTTGATTAGGTAAGTAAGATATTTTAATTGTGGCACAGTGATTATCACTTGTAATTAGTTAACGTAAGAAAAGAAAATGTCACCGTAATAAGAGAAATATACGTATCGTCGTGCAGTGGGAAAGTTATCGTGTCGTTAATGTTATAAATATCGGTAGCGCCGTCGAGTTGAAAAGGCGTCTGGTCATGCCTGGCAGTTGATCTTATCTTCCAGTCGAAGCGACTTAAGGTATCGAGAGAAGCGATAAGCGTTTACTCGTCAATCGCTTTTATAGTATTTTTGAAAGGAGCGTGTCAGGAGTCGGTGGGCTGGCGAAGCTGATTACGTATTTCCGGCCAATTTGATGGGTAAGCGCGTTGTCGATCTTGCCGGATTTTCTTACACCTCCAATGTTCGTAAAACCTTAACCCTTTACCTCCGCATCCCCCTCCATCATTAACTTTCCATATTAATTGTTCTCATTTTCATACATTTTTACTTACCCTATTTTCATTTTTAATGAATTTCAGGTTGTTTATTATGCTAAAACAAATCGATGGAAATAAATACGAAAAGATGAAAAATGATTAAACATTTACACCTATTCATTTTATATTACATCACAAATTTATTTTAAGAATCGATACCCTTTCCCTCCTTATATCGGTTCTAACCTTTTAATGAGAACTAGGTATTATTGGTAAGCGATAATACATTAAAAATTTAAAAACAAAAATTGAAACAAAGGCATGAATGAATTGCCCAAATTTTCAGGTGATCGAAGAAAAAAGGAGGGGAAAGGGCAAAATGATGATGGTGTATATGCCTTAGATACGTACAGGGAGAGATGGGAGAGGGGGACCTACGACGCATTCAGCTGTGATTTGGGTTGATTTCTTGGAAGAAATTCAGGTAATCTTTGTGGGTTTTTCTTTGGTGTTATTTGGCTTGTTTGATTTACCTGATTTGAGCTGTTCTGTATCTGGGTTTTGTGTTGGTGCTATTCGGTTTACTCTTGTTGTGACGGAGGGGGGCATGGCCGCCGATGTCCCTGGTCAAACTGTCAGTTTTAATAATGGTAATTAAAACATATCTGATTCTTAGAAGTTAGAACCCCTTTCAGGTTCATGTCGTTCCTCGCTTGCTGCATTTTTCGTATTCATTTCTTGGCCCTGAGTTTTCCAAGTGTCAAATTGTCTACCACGTCTGCAACATCCCCCAATTTTATAATATGTATAATTACGATCAATATGACTTAAAATGTGGTAACTGGAACACAGGGGACGTATAGACTCACTGTCTTCGGTTTCACAAAACCAAATAGCTTCCACTTGGATAGAAAGGGGATTCTCTGTCTCCTCTTTCTGAAGTTTGAGTTTCTACAAGTAAAGGATGTTAGCTTTTTGAACATTTGGTGTTCTGTTTTCCGATTTCCTTTGTATATTTCTTAGGGTTCTTTTTGTTAGGGATAGGATAGAACCTGAATCAATCTATTCATCCAAGAAATGGCTTACAATCCATGGAATCAATAGATGGTTGTCGCTTGTCACCATGGAATTAATATATATACCTTCATTTGGCCTTTTTAATTTTTTTTAAGAAAAATGAGAACTGTGTTTTCTTTTACGCTCAATTTGGATGAAGAAAAGTATTTGGGAAAGGAAAAAGAGTAGAGAATCCCATATTCCTACCTTATTTACCTAGGAAAAGATAAAAGAAAATTAGCTAGGATAAAAATTATTAGACACATTAAAATTCAATGTAAATCCTCAACATGAAAATAAAGAAAACCAAAAAAATTAGAGGGAGGGGTCATTTCATTTTTGGATCTGGGACGAATAGGTTTAATAGATGAGAGAACTAAGTATACCTACTAGAAAGACTAATCCGATCCTGTGTTCAGGAAGGATGAATCACTCCCGAAAAGGAATCTATTGATTCTCTCCGGACTGTAGGTGCGATGATTTACTTCATGGGCGAGGTCTTTGGTTCAAGGCCAAGATGGCCCTGATGTGCCAAAGAAAAGAATAGAAGAAGCATCTAAAAATTTATTGGGTTTGAAGAAAAATAAATCTGAAAAAACATAACAAAGCATTTATTGGGTTTGAATCTTTGTTGTTTTCTTTATATCCATCTTTTTTAATCTTTTTTTCACCTTTTGAGGTGGGTTGGGGATGGGAGGGAGGGATAAGGAATTTAGAATGTTAGACTTCAAATATACCAAATAGAAATATAGAGGTCACTAGACTTTTTGCTTTTCATCTTTTGGAATATTATTATATATTTTGTATTCTATCATCAATTTGTGCATGAACATGTTGTACTTTGTTAAGCATAAATCAAACCACAGTATTCATCTTTTACATGTGTGCTGAAAAAGTGGTGGCACTAGCATAGGTATATGCTCATATACCATGGTATAATCTCCTAAAATAAGTTGGCTAGATTTGGAAATATCGTTGATTGAGAAGTTGAGAGATCCATGAATTGAGAGATTGTTGTGTTCCTTCTGTTGGGTTATTAGTTTAGCTAATCAGGTGGCGGATGTGATTCTACTTTTCAGATAAAAAGATATTTATTCTCTATAAAAAGAATGGAGAGAAGAAACAAAATTTCAAGATATTGCTTTCTCTTGGTTGACACGAACTTGTAAAATGTCAAGTTTAGCAGTATTTTATTTTTATTTTAGTTGTACAAACATGGGTGAGAGCATATGCATTGAACTTACATTTTCTTCTTTTCTCCTTGCCATCTTCCGTGAAGGCTATATTTGTTTCCAAAAAAATTGAGGAAAAAAAGTAAAAAATGAGAAGTAGAAGAAAAGACAAAGTGAAGGGAAAAAAAGATGTAGAGTTAAATATTTTAATATACCACTTGAAATTACTTTGGCTTATTTTAAATCTTCTGTATATAGACTAAATAATTTTAAGATGTATAAATTTCTAAATGATTTTGATTTTCTTTCTTATTTTTTGCACTAAGAAAATAAATTTTCTTCACAATTTTTTGTCTTTCCTTATTGTTTTCTTGGAACCAAACATAGTGGAAATGATTTGGATGCAGTGAAAGATGTGAACTTTCAATACATTGTAGTGGAAGGTGTTAATTGATTTTTGCTTTGATTGAACTTAAACTTTGAACACCTTAGATTGAGTTCCTAAGACTAATAAACATAACGGAAAAATGAAGCATGATATGGATCGCTAAACAGCACTTATTTGACTTTGATATATGCAGACAACAGGATAACTCTGGGAAGCCTCTCTTCATTAATCTTAATGCTGTGATGCGTGAATAGAGCCTTCCTTTTTTCTTTTCTGGTGAAGAGGAATCCTTATTGCTATAGATTGGTGGTCAGGTCAAAAAAAGGACTTCTAGTGAAAGGTCAATGGATCCTATGGATAATAAGAAATTATTTAGTCCATATGAAGAGGAGCTGGAAACTAAACATCTCGAGGTCAACTGTAACTTAGAGCAGGAGTCTGATACTGCGGAAGGTGCTCAGTTTGACTTAATGCAATCCAGACTTTTGTCTGAAAATGAAGTCAACATAGATGAGGTACCAAAAGTTGGAATGGAGTTCGAATCAGAAGATGATGCTTATGTCTTCTACAATAGGTATGCTAAAGTGGTTGGTTTTAGCATTAGGAAAGATTTTTTAAATAAGAGTAAAGTAAATGGTACGGTGGTATCAAGAAGGTTTACATGTTTCAAAGAAGGTTATCGGCGGAAAGATAAACGAGATGTTAGTGTGAAGAAACCTCGAAAGCAAACAAGAACTGGTTGCTTGGCACAGATGACCATTTCTCGTCAACCTAATGGGAAATATCGTGTCATCCATTTTGAACCGAAACACAATCATGAGGGTGTTGGTCCACATTTAGTTCATATGCTACCTTCACAGAGGAGGTTAGCTTTTTCACAAGCTGCTGAAGCTGACCTAAAGGTGCAAGAGCACCTTCAACTGGCCTCAACAAGCCGTTACAAGGATATGTGCCTCAGAGCTGTTAAGATATCATCAAAGGCCGCTGGATCTGGAAAAACATTTCTATTTGCTGTAGAAAAATTTGATGAGGTGATGCAGGAAGTGGAAAGAATATTGAAGATGAAACCCTGTGAGGAGACTCAAGTTTCTGCATTAAGCAAACAAGCTGCGAATGGCTCTGCAAGTGATCATATAGGGAATATTCATGAGGAGGACGCTGCCTGTGATGTAAGTCAACAGAACAGTATTTCTGGATCCCTGGAAAGAAATGAGGATATGCAAACCTCCACACCAAACACTGATTCTTCCATCCCATGTCCTCCACTGCCTTACTGTCTACTTCAGGTCCCCACTTCAAGTCCAACTACAGAGGTGGTGCTTCGATGGTCAAATAAAGTGATCATAGATTGTGTTTTTCCTTTGTATACCATGGGTCTGTATGACTGTTTTTCCAAAATTTGCATTGCAGGGATTGTCGAGTCTCAAGGCCAACCCATTGATGGGTTACATGTATCAACCGCCTAATCTAGTCATGTGCCAACAATCCAACCTCAGCACATTCCAATCATCAAATTTCTACAGTAATCAGCAGGGCTTCGCAAACCATATTCAGTTGCCACAGGTAATTTATCTGTCCATTATAATATTACTTAAAATTTGTATATGCATTTTTCTTAGGTTTGTATTGGAACATTGTGGCTGATATCAATAGTCATGTATCAGGGATAATGGATACTCCAGCTTGAACAACATTTAAAGAATTTGCCTTCAGATGAGAGCTGTTCTTGATATTCCTCTTTCTTTCTTTCTTTCTTTCTTTCTTTTTTTGTATGTAGACAATGGATTGTGAAGATCAACATCCAATGTGAACCTGATTCATGTGGTTCTTGGGTGGCAAATACCATGGGTCAGTGAATCAATACCTCATTGTGTTTGTTTCTAAATGAAAATGATCTTATGAAACAATTCTTCTAGTTATATGGCTGGAGGGGGGAATGGCACAGATCAGGCACTTGAGAAGATTGAAAGGAGGAAGATGTGGAAGTTCTGGAAGGGACGCCCCACATAAGTTTCAAAAGCAGGGTATTTTTGTCAATGGGTGGGAGAAGTGGTCTTGAGATTTGAGAATGAATCAGCATTTGAGCACTACAGCAGAGCTTCACAAAAACAAGTAGGGGGTCTAAGGAGGAGAACCCAGAAACTTGGTTGTCTGTCTCACATACATGAATGAAGCTCATCATTTATTGTTGGCCGGCTCCGGCTCCGGCTCCGGCTCCGGCTCCGGCTCCGGCTCCGGCAAGAGGTTCATCAATGGTGCTTCTTATCCTTTCTTTCAGATGTTCAATAACACAATTTCAGGAGACTAGGTAGGAACTGTAATCCTTTACTCTGTAACTATGGCTGGTCCACATCTGTAATTATTATCAAAATAAAAATTTTATGATCAAGGATTTTTTAGTAATGAGAGCTCCCTTCTTCCCTTTTTCGGGTTTGACCATAAATGCAGCATTTATAATAAATATATTGTTATGATTTAGAAAAGGTGAGATTTATTGTCATGCAGAAATAGCATGTCTGCCATTAATCGGTTATCAAGAATACAATGTGAACCAATTTGCAGCCGGTTCATGCCAACATGATCGAAGAGATTGTCTGAAAGTTGAAACCAGTAGGTCCTTTCGTCAGATGGCACAACACTACAGCCCTTTCTTTTTCCTTTTTTTTTTTTTTTTTTGCTTTTTCATTATGATCAGGTGAACAAGTATATACAAATATGACACTTCTTGTGGAATGAGTATACAACATTGCTCAACAAATAGAAGAAAAGAACAATAAAACCTAAAAGAATTGTTACAATAAACAGGGACCTTTAAAACGAAAGCCTTCCCCATCAGACCCTAATTCGTATCACTACAACCCTAATCAACAATCTAAGAAAGCATAGAACTTGTGTCCAGCATTTTTGCCCCTTCCTCGTCCATTGAGATTCTAGTCCAACCCGGGTTTCTTAGGGAGAAAATTCTACCTCGATCAAGACTGCTTCCCCTGAACCCTGTTATCTTTGATGATACCATGGGCATCACAAGACCAGCTGATGCATTGATTGAATCCTCTCCAAAACCGAGTGATAATGAACAAGCAGCCTGCATAAAAAAAGATTGTTGCTTCTTAAAAATTTGTTCCTTCTGTAGACAGGAGTCAACTAAGCATGTTAGCAGTACCTTTGCCTTGGCTATCACTTCTGTAGCCTTCCTTAGCATTGCTTGTATAGGCGATTTTGGGTCTTGAGTTTGTGCATCTTCTGATGGAGTTACAAGCCTGCTAAATACCCCCAATGTTACAAGACTTGATGAAAATCACAGGTGATACCATTTCTTTTGCATAAAAATGAAGAAACATCTCATATGAGAAGTAAAATAATAATTATCTATTACGATCTTGTAAAGAAAGAAATACAGTTATATATCCGTAGATGCACTTGGTGATTATATGAAAAAACAAGCTGCGATATCTTAGAAGTTAAAAAGCCATTAATAATTTGCTATTTAGCAAGAGACATAAGTAGCATTTGTTCTTTGGCTTTTTGTTGAAAATAAAATAACTTTCAACATTCAACCTGTTTGTTTTTGCTAAAAAATTTTTTTAAAATTCTGAATTGAAAAAGCCAAAATATTTGACCTTTTCTATTCGAAAAAATCAAAGTAGGAAACACCACCCTAGACCAACAATAAAGAGAGCACCCATCATTACCCTATATTTAGCTTTTATCCCGATTATGTTTTATTTTACTCTATTTAATTATTTGAATTCAAAATCAATAGAAAACCGTCAAAACTACCCAATTTTGACAAATTTTAATTTGCAAATAAATAATTGCATGCTCTCCAAGAAACACATTCCCTTATCTAAAAATGCAAATAAAAAAAAAATCATTGTAAAGTATAATATTGAAATAAAAATTTATATTTTTTATAGATAAAGCAATCAATTTATTAACTTAATACAAATGGCTTTTCATTGATACATTAGAAAATACAAAAAAAAAAATCATGTTTATTTCAAGTAATTTAATGATAAATTTGAAGATAAACTCCTTTTTAAATCAATATGTAAATAAATGTTAAATATTATATTTTAATATCAAATGATAAAACAATTTATTCCAACAATTATAATATATATATATATATATATATATATATATATATATATACTAAGATAAAATTGATTAATTTATAATACACATATTTATAATAATTATATAATAAATTTTTTAATTCATTCCATATAACTATTTAAATAAAATAGTTATGACAATTTTGTTTTATTAATTTTTTGAATTCGTGTAATTGTACCTGTTATTCGAGAAATTGTAAGGAAAAAATAGGAAAAAAGAATACGAGAAAAATAAAAAACAGAGTTGAATTCAATATATTATTCTTATTTGTTATTTCAAACTAATTTTATTTATTTTAATTCATCAATATAGAAATTAAATGATATAATAATTTTTCATAATCGATTAAGATGTTAAGATGTTAATTTTTAGTATATTAAAAAACAATCAATTTAATACTTAATATAAATAAAATGTTAAAAAACAAACAACTTTATATTTGATACTATTAAGTATTATTTAGCATTAAACTGAAAATTTTCTATTCAACATTAAGTTAAAAAAAAAAAAAAAAACACCACCATAATGTTAAAAAAAAGTAATACTCAGAAAATTTGTTGACAGGATTAATCCTCGTTCAGATTCATGAGATTGTATACTATCAATATCAAGACTTTCACTCCACAAATCTTTTGAATGGGTAAGCATGAAAGTGGATCAAAGAAAAGAAAGTAAAAGATTTCCATGACTTCTTTCCAAATAATCAAATTTTAAAGCATGTCAGCAATTTTATTATTTACCTCTCCGTATCAGTGGGAATGCTTGAAGATGTCACCGATGCTAGAGTTGAATTATCTTTTGTTTCACCACCTGAAAATTTTTGCAGTTAGTTTCCATCTTTATCTTTTCTATACATTGAAAGTATTTCTTAAAGTACCTTTTGGCTCATCAGGAGCCAGCAACGTAATGCCTATGAACACAGACATCATTCCTAGTATGAACATTGTTGTCCTTAATGTATCAAATACCTGCTTGGAAACAGCTTATTATAAGGGTCTAAACTCAAGAGAAGGGAGAGAAAGCATAGAATTGAACATTGCTATGAGCATCAAGAAGCCTTGAGCACAGGATCCAAACATAAAAATAAAATGGACTGAAATCAGAGTACAGCATCAACAGAGCATTAATAAAGCATGAGAGGTGGTGTGGAGTGGAATGTGGGCATTTATGTATAACTCAGCCATGAATGGTAGACTGCTCCCATCTAACGACGCATTATACAAATTTCCTTTTCATACAAAATCAAAGCAAAATAAATAAGGTGGTAGATTTTTAGGTTTCATATAGACCTTGTGATGAGGGAAAGCCTTTCAAAGTCTACTCAAGGAAGAAAAAGAAATACAATTTAAAATAAATTTTTATTTGGAATTTAGTTAGAAAAGGAATTTCAATTTATATTAGGATTATCAATTTGGGTGACATTATAATTCTTTGTTAGATTCAAAGTAGGATTTGAGTCATAATAGGTTATTAGAATTTTAGTACATTCAGAATTTCTTAGAGAAGCCTATAAATAAGGCTAATTGATGTAAGTCAAAAACATATTTGGTTGAGTAATAATATTTCATCTATTTGCAATCTTTACAACTTTCAATGGTAGGATGCGACTCTAGAAGACCTTGAGTGAAGCAAGGTTTCCACCTATCCTTGCAAGCGCATTCTCTATTTATATTATCTAATTTTCACATATTATCTATACTAATTTTAATTTTACCTTGTTCCTTTTCCTAAACCCTAAATTATAAAACTCTTCACCCACCTTGCGTGTAGGCAACCTTTCTAGGAGCTTTCCTACCATCACCTTGGCCTTACCACTTCAATCAAATATGTAAAGCGCAGATAGTGGAGAATGAATTGTCTGTATTTTCATTGATCCATTGTGAATATATATATACAAAGCCAATCTAACCTTCCAAATGAATTATTTCTATAAGACAAGTTTCCTAATAAGAGTTCTATTTCCCATGTAGCTAGATATATCTTATATGACTCCGCCAGTTGGAGGCATAGATAATACGTCTGTCTTATTACGCTAGATAACTAACTAGGTCCCCACCTTAGGGCTGTGTAAAGATATCGCGGTGACCACAGTGGCACATATCTATAAATAATGGTAAATTTTCCCCTGAAAAGAAATGACCAATCTATTTCAATATGTTTGGTTCGTTAAACTGGAATGGGATTATAAGCAATATGAGGCCAGCTTGGTTGTCGCACTAAAGTTTTCTTGGGGCCCGGTGTCTGTCTCGACTTCCATCGAGATGATGAAGTACGTGATGCTCTTCTGGTTTGTGTCATTAGCTCTATATTAGGCTACCTTGGCCAGATCGAGCAATGACTGCATTCCCTACTTTCTTCCATGAGACTCGATTCCCTCGAGCATGAAACATTTCTCGAAGTGGACCTCCTATCTTCCTTAGATCCTGTCCAATCTGTGTCAGAAAAGCACTTAATTCTTTTATGCCCATGATTACTGTATACTATACCATGTCTTAGGGCTCCTTTCAAGTAACATAGAATGCGTTGGCCAGTACCGACGGTTAATCGTTGGAGCGGATGTATTGACCTGACCTTGATTAGTGGGCAATATTAGGACGAGTTACTGCAAGGTAATTCAGCTTCCCAACTAGTCTTGTATATATCTCAAGATCCTCAAATGTTTTGCCTTATCCCGGTAAGGATCTGCCTTTGGAACCATAAGCGGAGCCCACATGGTTTACCCCTGACTTTCGATCTTAGACAATAGATCGAAAACATGTGCTGAGATAAGAAGATTATATTTATTCGCGCCTTTATCTGCAGTATTTTAACATCCTAAAGTCCTTTGTATGAAGTGGGCTACGAAGAACTAGAAATAAGATATACATGATCCTCGGTGATAACAATATCTCCATATATACCTCAACATAATAATGCACAGACTTGGTTCCTATAGAAGACGGGTGATGATTTACTTTTACGCATGCCACGTCTCTCTCTCTACTCATGAATGCATTTGTTTGGTATTTCAAACCACACGGAGACTGTTTGACCCATACAAAGACTTAGAATACGACAAATACATCCCCTTGGGCAACAAACCTAAGAGGTTTGCTCCATATCTTGTGACACCCCCGAGCAGGGGTCCCATTGATCCATCAACAACAGGCGAGGCTAGTGGATATTGGGTGGCGAATACCCATATTCACTTACGTCTCATTTGCAGACAGTAGAGTTAACAACTAAATGGCCACTTTGGGTCCATATTCACTTGAAACATGCAAGGTTATAATTTAAAAGCAGGCTATGGGGTTTAGTACAACTCTCATGCAATAAAATTACAGTTAGGAGTGGGTGCTCAAAACATTTTCACGAAAGGGTTATTAAAGCCACCTCTGGCTTTCTTTCCTGGTACGACTTGAATGAGCATCTTCCGCTAGTGTATCTCCTGCACCTAAAATGTTTTCCCATGTAAGGTGAGACAAGCCCAAATAAGAAATTCACGAGGAAATTTCTTCTCCCTTTAAGTGCGCATCACAATGTTCACATGGAACCATTCACATTTACATCAACATTCCCAAAAAGAATATCACCGATTCTCATTGGAATTCTATCTTAAATACTATGAAATGAGATGAGGCTATTTCGATAAAACATTAATAGAATCTTTGCAGGCTTCATTACATAATGCAATGCCAATGTGTAATAATATCCATCTTTGATGAATTTTCATCCAATGATTACTTTGAAACAAAATTCAAGTTTGTAGAAATCAAAACTTATTGGATGTTTCACCTCCAATGATCATTTCATTACAAAATCATGTGTCTTTTAGGCAGCGGCACAGGTAGACCTCGAGAGTGGCTACACAAAGACACATGATTTGTAATGTGATCACAAGTGAAAACATCCGGTAAGATTACGATTTCTAAGCGAGCCTGTTTCAAAATGATCATTGATAAAATCATCAAATATGGAAATATTATTACACATTAACCAAATACTATGTAATGAGAGTGATAAATTTAGACATGATGCATTAATTGTCATCATTCACTTAGCATGTTTATGTAAGTAATAAAAATTGCATATTGTTTGGGAGCTGTTGATAATGAATGATTATGAGCATTAATGTCTTAACTGCTGTGAGAACTGCGAATACACTAGTGGTGTGGCTCATTCAAAGCGCAGTGTGAAAGAGAAACCAACAGTGGCTTTTAATAACACTTTGCAAAATGTTGCGGAAAACCTGTGCTATATTACATTATGCGTGAGCTCTGGTAAACTGCTATATCGTGAGAGTGTGACTGAAATGTAGTAAATAAACTGGAATTACCTGTCATGTAGTCATTGGTGAGGCCCGGGAAATGTAGTAAATGGCTGGAATTACGCAATCGTAGTAGTCGGTGGCTCGAGTCAATGGCTTGCATGTGGAAGAGAGGGAAGTAAAACATATGTTTAGTTTTACGACTCGTGAGTGTCTTGATAGAAGCAAATGCAGACTAAATTGTTTTCTGATGATGAACAGACTAAAATCTTTTATTTTTATTCTATAGCTTTCTAATTAAAGTACATGTCTTGATTATAGCAGTAATGACACCACACGACTCCTCACGAGGGCTTCGTGTGCAGTCGTGGAAGCATATCCCAACTCGAAGTAACAGAAAATCAAAAAATACACGAAAATATATAGGATATTGCAAGAAGAACACCTTTCCACGAAAAACATCATTACCCGAATGTATTTCGAGGTCCCAACCGCAAAATCATCTCTCAATGTTCACGTATCTCCGGAATCAAGGAAAGTAACCCTGAAGAACGACGGTTGTGGGACTGAAATCTTTTAGCTCTTGTGCAAGCATTGAGGGGGATGTAGGTGGCTGGGGAGGACTGTCGATGGTTGGGGATGCAAGAGGAGGCACGTCGCCGAAGGATGGCCCACACGCCCTCATGCGGCGACGCATGGGAAACATGGCTGTTTTGCACAGTCCGTGCGTGTGAGTCACGCACTACTTTTCCGACCACCGGACTTGGTGCTTTGAAAGGTCGTCGGGACTTCCGCCGCACCTCCCTATGGGGGCGGTGTTGTGTCACGCTCTCCCAAACATTGTGTTTCAAAATCACACCTTCCAAACCCTAGGTTCTTCCAAAGTTCCTTCAACAAAATTTGCCTTTTTTCTAGAAAATTCAAACCCTAGGCTTTGATACCATGTAAAAAGCAAGACAAAAGAATTGGAGGAATGAATTCCTTGTAATTTTCATTGATCCACTGTGAATATATATATACAAAAACCAATCTAACATTCCTAATAGATTACAACTCTATAAGATAAGTTTCCTAATAGGTTACAACCCTATATGTAAACTAGATATATGCTATAACAAAATCCAATCCTATTGCACCCCAATGGACATGAATTCCCTTAGCTCAACAAAAAAGTCCTCTCCATAACATTAAGCAACAACCTTAATTTAAGAAATGGGCTTGAATACCAAATTCCAACTGAGCTCACTTGGAAGCCCACTGAGCAAGTCAAGCCAAAGCTTATAACAAACTAATTGACTTGTTATATCCCATGAATCCTACTATATCAACTACCAGATTCTGCGGCAATGTGAAAATGTATTAATAGTAAACCCTATGTGCTAACGGATACAAATTGGTTTGGGCTGATTCGGGTCAGTTTCACCTAAAGTCAAGGCAACTAATGTTACTTCTCATTTCAAACCAGAGCTGAGCCAAGAGTGTATATGGAACTGAAATTAATGGATGATGAGGGTTTGGCCACTACCTATTCTATTTTATACTCAAACTAGATTGGTAGTTCAACTGACATTTAGTAGGGCAGTTCCCATTTTTACAGAACAACTGTGACAAAAGCAGATAATTCCAGTTATAACATCTCTTGCATCATGGAAATATAGACATTTGACATGTTCTAGTACAACTTGGGGCAACATGCACCATAGCATGTTGAAAGCAAGGGGAGCTCAGCTTCAACTCCAAGCAGGAGGATGGAGTCCAAGAAGGGTGTATCTTACAATCAAATAGAATTGTAATGATCAATTGCCATTTCTACTCTATGTATCTATTAGGGTGGGTTCCAGGACTGGAGCCTGCAATATAAACCTAAAGTATCCCAGCGAGAGCAGTACAAATAAAAATGGAACCCAAGTGTCAGTTATTAGTTTTCAGAGAGAGAAAGAGAGTGCACCTGATATTCCTGAAAGTATATAAATCCTGTACAAATAGAGAACAAAGTCCATGCAATTTGAAACATGGGAACAATCAGAATTGCATCAAACAATGACAACCCTTCGTTCAACCTTGCCATCTGCAGAAGTTGAGAATATATATCAGCTGTTTGCAAAATTTAACAAGTCCTACCGATTGCAGCATTGATCTTTTATCATTCGTTTTTTCTTTCTCTCCATTGGATAGATACAATCCCCTATATGTATCAGCATTGATTATTGGAGCAAATAGTCGCTAACAATGCTAAAAAATACAGATGAGAAATTTAATATCAAACAAATGGAAAATAACTAATAACTTAAGTCTACAAATTCACTCATCCCACGGTTAGCCAAAAATGAGACCCCCTTATTGAAGGATGAGTAGCCATCCAAGCAATTCCTGAGAGACTCAAAAGCTTCCAATGGGGGTGAGGCTAAAAACTACAACTAACCTCAAAGAACAGCACCAGGTGGAAGCATCTTACATAATCCTCTCATTAATGTTTTGCTCATATGTTCCAGCAGGACCTGGATTTTTGCTCCCACACCCCTAATTATTTTCAGTCTCCTCCATCCATTGGCAAGTTTGACCAAGATTCCAAGCATGAAGGAGCACAAAACAAAAACAAAAACTAAAAAGAAAGGAAAGAGATAAATGCAAGAAAAGATTAAATAAGAGTAGAGCTTCATTCAGGATAGCTTCCTTTGTCTAGCTCATGATGAAAAGGCGAAGTTGAAACCAAAGTGTTTAAATGACATTAGTGGTATCATAAAAGCTTATTGAACATGAAATAGCTCTTTGAATATGCTGAAATAGAGCTTATACAAGAAGTAACATTTTCCTCGTTCCATTTAAGCTATTTTCTAAGCTATAAGCTTGTTGAAATCAAAGGCACAATAACAAAATACGAAAACAAAGAAAAACACCAAGATTTTACGTTGAAACCCTTGTGGGAAAAAACCATAGGTAAAGGAAAAAACTTCACTATGAATCTGAGAATAAATTACAAAATACAGTGGAATAGAGAATAAACCCTAGTATGTCGATATGACGAAATTACTCGAGCAAAAAGGTCCATACCACAACGACAAGCCCCTAACCCCCCTCAGGATCCTGTGGTAGCGCAGGGGGCTATGTCTCAACTTTACTTTTCACAAAGTCGCACCAGATAGCCTTCGTGGTCGGCACATGCCCCAAAACCACCAACTCACAAAATCAACAACTTCCACCTTGACACGTAATTTATCATGTTTTGCAGAACGCAACGAACTCCATATCTCAAAACAAGATCAAAACCATACTCCTCTTCCACAACAAAGCCCCATAGGTCAAAACTCGGTGTTAAAGGCATGATATTCATATTAAACCCAAATCCTATAAGCTTGAGCCTTTCTGTAGGTGCTGGTCATTTAACACGTGATCAAAGCTCACTGAATCGAGGCCCCTGGGTTCAAGTCACCTCTCTATAATTTATTCCCTATTTGTTGATTTGAAAGTCCATGGAAAACTCTATTTGGTTTGTTTAACTCTTCAAGTCATAAGTGATGGCCGCATTACCAAGTGGAGTAGACAGCCGTGAATGAGATATTCCATGTTTAAACTAAACCCTACAAGCTTGAGCTTTTAGAAGTATCGGTCACAACACTCTCAAGAATCATTCAACCAAGTTTGAACAATGGCCAAATCCTTGGCTATAGGAAGTGAATTAGTCATCATAGTCGCAAGATTGTCTGGGTCCAAACTTTACCACAACAATGTCACCACACAAGCAATAATTCACGCGACAAAATGATACCTCACATCAATATGCTTCATTCTCACATGAAACATCTTATCTTTGGTGAGAAATATAAAGTGAATTCCTCGCTATCACAAAACAATGTACTGATCTATAGTTGTTCACTTAGCTCCCCAAACAATCTCTTCAACTGAAAGGGCCTCCATACAAGCTTCGAATCAAGAGGTACTCGCCTCTGCGGCTGACAAAGCTACTATAGACCGAAGAGTACCTTTCCAACTAATATCACAACCTCCAATGGTGAGCACGTATCTTGTAAGGGATCTCCTCCTATCAAGATTTCCAAGATAAATCGTAACTCACCATACCCCCGTAACTCCATATCTAGCCCTTACCAAACCGCAAAACAAACACTACTGGATCCATGCAAGTAACGCATGACTCACTGAATTGTCTTCCAATGTTCCTTGCAAGGTTTTGTCGTGTACCTGCTGATTGGACTTACTGCATAGGCCAAATTTGGAAGCAAACACACCATGGCATACATCAAAGAACCTACAGCACTAAAATATGGTACTCATGTAGTCAACCTCATCATCTAACTATGGGCAGCGGGGCGCGTATGAAAGTCCTCAAATGAGCTGCGGAGTAGTACCGCACTTTGTATTTTGCATGTTGAACTTGCGAAGCACCTTTTCAATATATCCTTTCTGACTCAAGGATAATCTTCCCCACTTTATCCCTCAAAATCTCCATCCCAAGTATCTTCTTGACTGCTCCCAGATCTTTCATCTCAAACTCATTATTAAGTTGGGCTTTTATAGTTCTTATCTCCTCTTCACTCTTGGATGTTATTAGCATGTCATCAACATATAAGAGAAAATACAGAAATGACTCATCATCAGATCGATAGGGGAAGTAGACACAACTATCAAAACCACTTTTAAAATCATGAGAGATCAAGGAATAGTTTCAATATCTTATACCATTGTCTAGGAGACAGCAAAACCATAAAGAGACCGCTTATAGCAAAGACAAATTCCTCCTTACTAAACTAAACCCCAGGTGCCGTGATATAGATGTCCTCCTGCTTCCCACGAAAATGCACCCGCATCCAATTGCTCAAGCTTATAATCATGAGAAGCCACAATCCCAAGCAAAGCTTGAATTGAGCTATGCTTCACCACTAGAGAGAATTCAGCTATGAAGTCAACACCCGGAATCTGACTGTAACTTTTAGCAACTAGTCTTGCCTTGTAACTTGCATTCTCAACACATGGTGTGCCTTCTTTCTTCTTGAACACCCATTTGCAGCGAATGGCTTTTTTCCCTTCAGGTAGCCTCACCATGTCCCATGTCCCATTTTTATGAAGGGACTCCATCTCTTCTTGCATAGCAATCATCCACTTCCCTAAATCACTGCAACTCACTACCTCTTCATAAGTGGATGGCTCTTCATTGGACTCAATATTATCTGCTACACTCAAGGCATATGCAATCAGGTCAACTTCACCATATTTCTGTGGTGACCTAATAATCTCTCATCTCCTAGCAATAGAATATTGTTGCCTTTGGAAATGAAAATTTGTGGGAACACTTCGCTCATCGAGATTAGGAATAAACCAGTCCTGAAACTCCTCTGTTAATCCCATATCTACGCACTATCTCAACACTAGGGTGCTTTGGAATTTAAAGCCTTACAGATCATGGAGTCTCATAAAAAATCACATCTCTGCTAATTACCAATTTCTTGGTTTTTGGACACCACAATTTATAGCCTTTCACAACATATTTGTAACCAAGAAATATACACTTCACTGATCTAGGTTCCAACTTCTCATTATCAACATGGGCATATGAAGGGCATCCAAAGATTTTCAAATCTTAATAAGTAGGAGGACTATCAAACCATACCTCTTAAGGAGTCTTCTCTATGGCAATTGAGGGAGAACGATTGATCAAATAACATGCAATGGACGCGGCTTTTGTCCAAAAAGACTTCAGTAACAGATCATTAGAGCATGCATCTTACCTTCTCCATCAAAGTCCTATTCATACGCTCCGCCACATCATTATGTTGTGGAGTATGATGAACTGGACGATGTCGAACAATTCCCTCTAGCTAACAGGTGTTTTTTATGTGAACATGATGAGGAAACAATACACCACACCTTATCCTTTCCCCTAGAGCCAGAATCTTTATGGGATCTTCTTTTGTCCATAGTTGATTCCAACTGGGTTTTCCTTCTAACAGTAAGACAATCCCTTCTCGCTTGGCAAGGTGCGAAGGTCGGTAGTAAACGTAAAAGAGTATGAATGGTAGCCCCCCTTTGTTTATTTTGGACGTTATGGAAGGAAAGGAACAGGGCGGCTTTTGAGAATAAGACCCCCTCTGTTCACAGGTTGAAATCTACTTTTTTGTGTACCTTATGATCGCGGGCTAAGTTGAATAGTATTGATAATTTAGATTCTTAGGTGGATTTTTTTACTTGGTTGGGATATAGATGAGTAGATGGTTTTTTTGGGTTTCCCTTTTTGTATACCTCTAGTGTACTCCTTGGGAGCCTCATGCTCTTTTTTTATCTATATATTGCTTTTTACCGATCAAAAAAAAAAAAAAAACAATTCCCTTTTTCTTACACAGAGTATTAAACTCATCAGAATAAAACTCTAATCCATTGTCAATACGAAGACATAACACACCACTATTTGCTTCTCGATATTTGTCTTCAATCCTTGAATGTGAAAACCGTTACTTTATTATCGAGAAGAATGCTCATACCTTCGTGAGAAATCGTGATGATCATTAAACAGCATATAAGTAGGTACCTACCATAGAAGATACTTTTAAGGATTTGGTCAAGATAGCAGATAGTGAGCAACTTACCTTTGACTTATGAATACTGAAGGAATCTGCTCTTTTGTTCCCAAAAGCTGATTGCTCACAAAAGCTATAACACACTTGTTTTCTACCCGTTCAGACGGTCTCTTCTACTCGGCTTCTGCCATATTGTCTTGGCTCATGTTGCCCAGGCATGCCCAAAGCTTCATAATATCATCCTCTGACAATGAACGAGTTGCAACAACAGCATCTCCTGTAACAATGGAACCTTGCATAACAAATACATGGTTGTCTTTTGATGACCCTTCATCACAACTAAGGCTCCTTTACTAATCTTAAATACTCCACCTTCACCAGTGTACTTGTACCCTTTTGCATCAAGAGTACTCAGGGATATCAAATTCCTCTTCAAATCAGGAATATATGCGACATCTTTTAGAAAGTACGAACTACTTTATCAAATATCTTGTCTTGGTGTCCCGATACATGCTTTACCTTGCTACCTTACAGATGCATTGTTACCCGTCGAAAACTACACCTTTAAGCACGGACTCAGTGTATGTAAACTAGTCGATTAAGAAGTCATGTGAAGCGTATAACGAGAATCAAATCGAATTCTCACGGAAATCAAAACCGCACCTTTAGCATAGACCTTTATAAAAGCTCTCCCTCGAGGCGATGCGAGTTCACAACCAGCCTCGCGATTTCTCTCCTTATTGTCCAATTCTTCTCCCTATTCTGACTGACACTCTCCTTGATACTGACCCTTTTCTTGCAGTAATTACAAATTTTATTAGAATTCCTAGATTTTGACCTTTTCCTCTGTATTCATCGAATCCTTCCCATGCGACCTCAGGCGTACAAACGGGCTCTCTTCTGCGCTTCAGGCCCCTCTGACTAATTGCTTCAGGCTCTCCTTAGAAAACAAAGCCTCATAGACTCGTTTAGGTTGGGGTTCTACAATATATAAATATTAATCTCAGAAAGTCGCATATGACGAGGGCGAACAAACAAAATTAACCCTGAATGGCCTTCTTCTTCTTCATATTTAACCTCCTAAGTTTCCTAGATTCGCAACAATTTCTTTAAAGGTCGTTAAGTAAAATGTATTCTAAGACATGCACCTTACGCCATCTTTGTGCGGAATACAATCAACTTTGCTTCAAGTCACGACTTACTCATTAAGACTTCTCATCATGCACAATTGTTCCAACTTTAGCCATAACGCAACGGTAGTCTTCTCCTTTAGAACATCTTGTAAGGTCGATACGTAAATGAAGGTGAATATGAGATGAGCCTTTACAATCCTTACATTGTTTCTCTCTTAATCTCTGATGGCGACATCTGTCAAATACAACAGCGCATCATCTAGATCCATATGCACAAGCACAGCGTGCATCTTAACTTGCCACTACGAAAATCCAATATTGCGATCTAACAAGGGAATTTAAAATATTTCATGGTAATCGATAGTGAATGGAAAAACCCTAATGGCTATGATACAGTGTTAAATCAATAGCATAATAATGCTCTAAAAATAAAGAAAAACACGGGCTGATGAAACCCTTGCGGGGAAAAAACCACGGGCTGAGGAGAAAGCTTCACTATGAATCTGAAAATAAATTACAGAGTACAATGGAATAGAGAATAAACCCTAGTTTGTTGATATGACGAAATTACCCGAGCAGAAATGTCCATACCACAGGGGCAAACCCCCGCACCCCCTTGTGGGATTTGTTGTGTTAGCAAAGGGACTAGGTTCTCAACTTTTTCTTTTCACAAAAGTTGCATTGCGCGCCTTCGGGTCGAACATAAGTCCAAAACCAAATTCGGGTCACAAATCAACAAAGCTTTTAGAACAAAATAACATAGGCGTATAAGCTCTTAAAAAGAGAATAGTGGCTTTCAAACGTTAACCCAAACATGGCCTAATTCTCCTACCCAAAGACGGAAAGGTTTGTTCAAACCGTTGGGGAACTTAGGTCATCCCATATCTCATGCTATCTAGGATAACCTCATTATGTTTGGATCATCTACATTGAAACTACAGCTAAGAATGGAAAGCATATTTTTGGAAATAACTCCCCACATGTGACTTTAGGAATCCTCCCACTTTAATATTTGGTTGAAGAGTTGAAAATTTGAGATTCCCATCACTTCTCATTTCCATTTGGGCATTTGGTTATCTAGGGAATTTCTAGGAAAGTAGGGTGCATTTACATAATAACTTTCCAAAAAATATGTTCTAACTACTCACAAATTAAGAAAAAAAGGTTTTAAAAAGGGTTCACTTTCTTTTTATTTTCATTCCCCTTTAAGCTATAATTCTTGGACCTCAGCACCCATATACCTATCTGACATAGTAAAGTATGTGTATAGGCCTACTTTACTTCACATATGGATCCTCTTCAAATGTTCCTACTTTATTTATTTTCAACTTCCTTAAACAAGTAATTACATTGAGAAGATAGAGTTTATTGAATTTTTATAAGAAGATTAAAAAAAGAAAAAAAAAAGAAAAAGAAACGACATAGATAAAGAGAAGATAAGGAGTTATCAAAGATATCTTTTACTTTATTGAACTTCGATTAGATTTTTTCCTTACAAAGGATAAATAAATAAAAGAGAAGGTATGACCTATAGCTGACACTTGTACCAGGACCAACACAAAATGGTTAATGAGAATAAATCATTGCCAAGTTTATGATGGTAAGAAATCTTGCCAATTTTGAGAAGATCCTGACATACATTACCAAAATTTTCCAAAGCTATGTACACCACAAATATATATGATACTTTAAAATAATGAGTCCTCAATTAAGATAGACCCATGAACCAAAAACATCCTTAAGGAAGGCCATGATACTCAAGGCCATTGACTAAACTAACAACGAGATCAAAACTAACCTAGAAACAGCCAAAGCCTCCACATTACTTCATATCAAGGGGCTCCTGAGCATATTAACTTTAAGAGCTAAAAGCTAATTTTTAGCAAGCAAAGAGAGGGTTGTAAGTTGTGATAGATCTTTACCCAAAATCCAGCTGTACTGAGAAAGCAAAGAAGCATGGAGTATGTGAACCAGCTATGCAACTGATAGCTACTAGACATGGCCAATCTCAGCAGGTTGGAGCTGAGCAAGACAAGAAACTGCATATTAGGAATAACAGTAGCAGCTTTCACAATTTTACACCAGTGCCATTTTATGCAAATCAAAGAATGTAGTTTGCTTACAGGGTGGCGAAGACAACACTGAGCATGATCCTACAGCACCTGAAACTGTAGCATAGGAAAATGGAAGCACCATGTGCCAATAAGGCTTAAGGTCCTGTCCAGAAATAGAAAGCTGCATCTCTCCAGTCCTACATATTCCACAAATTTCATTGTAACAAGAACCTATTGTCTATTTTACACCAAATATGAAAAGCGTATATGTGTTAACTCATAAAATGAATCATGTACCATTTTTTCTATTTTCCATGTCAAGCATCATATCATATTGGGTCTATTAATTTTTATTATATAGTGAAAAATAATGTATCACATGTGTGTGTGTGTACACCATATGATATGTTTGAGATAAGATAGGAATGATGTACAGACATAGTAGTTCTCACCTGTAAATGTAGTGATTCAATCGACAACCAGGACCAAATCAGACAATAAACCAGGAATGGAACATTACTGAACTTCTCTGCCAACTGCTCTGGTGTGAAGACTGAAAAAAGGAGGACCAGTGAATTCTGCTGACCATTGCATGTTAGTGCTTGGTGCATATGCAGATGAGTTGTATCAGCCACTTTGAAAGCACGTGCATGTATTCCTTTTTTTCCAGGGGGTGGCATGATAAAGAATGGGCCAAGGAATTCATTTTTTGGGCCAATGGAATCAAACCTAGAAGCCCTATTCCCATCCTAAGGTCCCTAATCACTGGCCACCTGAGCCAGGTATGGGGCCAGATCCTTCACATTTGTTGAAAATGAGAAATCACTGGGTAAATGTGAAGTTTCCATATACTGGTAGCTAACGTCTTTCGCAACATTCTCATTCAAATTAATATTTTATTGACGATGAGGTATGATAATAATAACTAAAATCAAGATATGTTAACGGCCAAGAGCTTGTCCTGATCATAACTAAATTAAGAAGACAGTTATTGCAACACCAGGATGTTTTACCTTCATGAGTCCTTAACAATGAAACCTCCATGAATAATTCAGGATTCTGGATGGACTTGGACAAAATACTTTTACTTGGAATCTTCTATCTTCAAATTTTTTAATGGAACAAACAAACACACACATACCATATTGTGTGCATGAGTATGGGTGTATAGTACACTTCTTAGCATAGTTGCCTTGATATCAGTTGCTTAGACATTTTGTTTGAAATTACTTAGTTCTAACAATATATCAGTGAAATTGAAAAAAATAAAAACAGTTCACAAAAGTAAAGCATTTACCAGGTGACTGGTGATTGCCAAAAGCAACAAGAAAAATGTTCCCAAGAACAATAAAGGCTGTGGCAACCAGTACTCTGAAAAGAAGCAACATTTCAATTTACTTAGCAGCATACACAGAAATCAAAATATTAACATTGTCCAAGTTTGGAAATCTACTTCAGATTTGAACATACTTGACAGACACCATTTTGTTCAAGACAAAGTAGACAAATGCAATATTGAAGTTGAATTGATCCCAGGGCTGCAAGTGACTGCACAGCATAAAAAGAAAGAAGGGAGGAACCAAAAGGCGGGAGAAAGGGAAAATAATTGAAAAGGATAAAACCATAGTCATCCAACCATCATTATATGGTCTAACAAAGAAAAAACACATATCGATGGCCACCCAAAGAATGAACATCAGGAAACTTCATCTTTCAGATCATGGCACAAGGAATATAAATTTCAAACTGACCTGAGCAGCATATCCGAAAGAAATGAAATTAAGACAATTTCCCAGGGAGAAAAATAGTATACCTGCATATCAAGAAATGCATACTTAAAAGCTAAATAGAGATATTGAGATACAGAAGCAGAAGATATCTAAAGAAGCAAGCAGCAAAAGATTGGACTTTAACCAAGTCTCCAAGTCTGAAAGTATATGATAGGCTTTGGTACAAGCTTTCCATTTGCTCCATTACCATCTAGCAAAGAACTCCTCCCTCTCTGAAAACAATTAAGCTAGTAAAGTCAGAATCTGACAACAAGTTGTAAAGGGCAAATCATAATGCAGTGGCAGTTTATGAGTTTTCTCTCAATGATCTAAGCTTGAAGCATACAACAATAATAGCCCACTGAAGAAAGAGAGGAAGCTTAAGGAAACAATCAAACCAAGCAATGTAGTTACTGAAGGTCAGAACCCAGAAACTTTTTAACAATTCAAGCATGATTAACCTGGAGCAAAGAAGACCAAATTCAAGTTCCATTATGGTCTACAGTACAACAAACTCTTTCCATAGGGTACAAAAGAACAGAAATCTTTCCTGAGGCCGCAGATCCAAAGTGGAAATATGTCCAAATTGATACTATTAACAGCTAAAAATTTTACATAGAAAAAAAACTATAGTTTACCAGCTGAAAGTTTCCTTTCAAGTATCGAATTGATTTGCAATGAATAAGCCACACATCATAAACCAAATGTTGCAAAGTGGCGGAAGCAAACAGACTTTTTGGACAGCTCAAAGAAAATGGCATACCTCATTATGACCTAATTTCAGAAGATTAGTTCCAAAGTTTATGGCAATGCTTCCAAATATGTTGATGAAAGCTCCAACCACCCACTCCCCCATGGGATCAGAGGTGTCCTGGAGCACCTAACCGAGCCAAAATTTTATTCCGTCCTCCGCGAAGCTACTGATTTTCATACCAGTAAGGTCAAAAAACAACAATACGAAGCCAAAAAAAGTTTGGCTTCCGGTGTTTCACCTGCATGATTGTATCAGATCATGAACAAATTCAACCAGGCAAAATCACAAAGATAAAAGCCGTAGCCATAGAACTCCTCTATAAATCAATCAATCGGTGAACACAAATCTTGAGGTTACAAAACAAAAACGAACAAAAGTAGAATAAAACAAAGGAAACTGAAATGCAGGATCAGTAATATTTTAAACAGATCCAAAGCACCAAGCTCGAGAAAAAGCAAATTCCAACCTAAAAACATAATAAAACGCGGCGGAAATCATGGAAGAAAAAAAAAATTACCAGCGGGATTGAGGGAGGAGGATCCAATGGCAGCAATGATTACGATTCGTATTTAGTTGTTCGAATTTGTTCAGAAAGTTTCAAAAACCAAACTTTAAAATTTCAAAATAAAATAAAAAAATGTTCCCAAGAAAAATTGGGTGCGAAAGAGGAAGAAAGAAAGGAAAGGAGAAAGACAGGAAGAGTAGAAGAGGAAGAGGCGGAAGGGTAGAAGTAGAAATTAGACGTTTGGTCAATAGCAGCATATAAACGTGACGGTGATACTTTACCAACCGCTTCAGCCGCCGTACGCTAACTGTTAACTTTTCCACGGTGAATCCCCTGCGGCATAGACCACCCAAAATTTATGCTCCTTCTTCCTCCTATCACGCCACCTCCCTCTCCTCCGTCTTCTCTTCCCACTTCCGGTATGCCACCCCCCATTCCCCCGGCCTCTGTCACGATCTGAAATCTATTTCCATAACAATTCAAATTCTGTGCTTTTATTTCTCTTTCAATCTCATTTCTAAATAAAATATCATTAAATAGGAAAAATAACTTTCAATTATGGCCGATTAGTTAACGATCTTTTTTTCTTTTTCCTTTTTTTTAAATTCTTATCATTTCTTTATTTTACCCTTTTTTTTTACATGTGATGATGGTTTTAATGTAGAACAGTGGAGCTTGGGCGAATTCTTTGGGTCGGTCGGATTGAGGTGGGTCAGTTAGTGCAGCAATATTAGAACCTCTGAAAATAAGAAGCAAAGGATTATTGAATCTGCCGAATTCTCTACGATATCTAAAGTCGATTCGCTTTTCGGTGGAAGAGAAGAAGATCAACTGCTTATGGCGTAAATTAAATGCGTATCTTTCACAAATGGGATGACCTAGTATTTATAATTGATGATCATGATAATTTTTCTAGTTGGATGATGATACGGATATTTCTCTTATTGGGTGAGGGATTTTCTTTCTTTATAATAGATTAATAAGTGATAACAAATTAACAATTATTAGAAAATATCTTATTTCCCTAATTTGTGGAGATTTAATTAGTAAAGTGGATCTTTTAACTGTCTGAGGTTAACTTAGAGTGTTTACGTCCACGCACTTCTTAGGTATATGTGGTGGACCGAGCTCTTTTATATTTTTTTATTGGATGCATTTAACATTTTTTGAAGTACAATATTTGGACTTGTGTTTGAGTTTTATGAATTTTGATTTCCATACCTCAACAATAAATTCATATATTTTTAGGTTTAAAGATAGTATATCGAAGTCAAAAATATATTAAAACGTAAAATACAAAATTTCAATTATTAGTTTATGCACATTTCACTTCATACACAATCTTTTCAACAATGGAAGAGTTCTATCTTTCTAAGCAAGTGAACTTTTCTTTGAAGCTGATTAAACCGAACTTAAGAAAAGACCTTCTGGAAGGAGTTTGGAGAAATAATAAGGATAAAGTTGTCATTAAAAGGATATTTAAAATTATTTCTTATGTCGACTTTATATAAAAGCTGAGAGTGACAATTATGAAGTCTTATTAGGTATTTTATTACATATAAAAATAAGTAAGAAAAATAAAAAAGCTGCAAACTTTCTCTAGAAAATAATACCATTTTTTGTCATAGTTCAGACCTTTTAGCCGTTGCAATTTTAATAGTTATCCTTTTTTTATGCATTTGATAATATACAATGAAGTGAATTCTGTTTGATTTGAATGGCATTTATGGAAGAGTGTGAAGCATGATATGAATTTTTTAGGAGAGTTAGGCCCAGTTTGATAAAATGAAAAAATTAAGCGTTGAAAAATAAGTGTTGATAAATTAAGTGCTGAATTTCATAAGTATTGAATGTGTTAAGCATTTGATAAATTCTTAATAATTGAATGTTGAAGATAAATATATTGTTTGATAATAAATCTTGAATCTTGAAAATTATGTATTTTACATATTTATCCTTGTATCATTAAAATTACATATTATTCAAAATAAATAGGTTTAATAATATTTTATTTTCATACAATTATTAATTATTGTAAATAACATGTTTAAAAAATATTTATTCTAATAATATTATCCAAAAAAAAGACATAAATATGTTTAAAAAATAACCAATAGAATCTAAACTTTTTAAAACTATCCAAACTAACCAAGAGATATTTGCAAAATATTATATTATTTATAAAGTTTTGGTCAATTTATTTTCATTTAATTTTTGTTTTTGATCGTGATACACATTCCACGTTAAGAAGTAGGTGCTTTCACCTCACTATAATTTTCAAATAGTTTTTCGTTTAAAATTTTGATGGAAGCTTCACCAAATTTTGTTATGGCTTAATATTGAAAAATTAAAAATAGTAAGAAAATTTTCATTTTGATAGTTCAATTTGTTTTTGATAATTTATCAAACAGGGCCTTAGTTATTTAATAAAAACTAAAATAGGTTGTTTGAGAGGTAAAATAATCATGAAAAAAGAGAAAAGGAAAGAAAAAATGGAAAAGGCAAAGGTGTTTGAACATGGAATAAATAATAAAAATGGGAAAATATACTTTTCAAGGCAAAAAAAAATTAAAAAAAGGGGTAAAATAAAAAATGTCCTAAAAAAATCATTTGTCGATAAATTAGAATATAATAGTTATTTATGCGTGATGTGTCCAAATAAGCTCCTAAAGTTGTCTTGCTCTCTATTATTTGGACATATTATTGGTATTTAAATAAAAATGGATAACAAAAGTTGGCATGGCATGAATCATGATTGGATGTAGTAAAGAAAGACACCCACCATACAAATCCCTCCGGATTTGAAAATCTATACCCATTCCTATTCCTATTGTCATTCCCATTAGTTGAAGATGAAATGATATTCCCTCCGTGGAACGATCCAAAAGATTATCTTGTTGGAATCATTATTATTGTGTTTTTAAGTAAGGTGGATAACAAGGTCGCCCACCATACAAATACCCTCGGATGTGAGAAAATCTATGTTCCATTCCTATAACCTATCGGTGGAAGAAGAAATGATCTTCGCTTCCCTGTCCGAAGTCCGAACATGGTTGTAAAATGATCATCCAAGAGACTATCTGGCTCGTATCACACGGGATGGCGCCTGCTTGTTTGATTTTCCGGAGCAACATGAACCTGGTAATGAAATTATGGTTATGCAACGAATGAGAAAGCTGTGTCCTACAGTGACAACGAATTAAGAGTGAAATTAATTAAGGGTGATTGATCCACTGAATGGGTAGAATAAGAGTAGGAGTAGGAAGAGAAACCCAACACTATCTGAACTTCACCCCCATGGCTAGCTTCTCTCCTTTTCTTCAGACAGTCAGTCAGTCAGTCGGAAAAGCTTGGAAAAAAGAAACCCACACGAGGAGAGTTCAGATAAAGTAAATCTCCCTTCAACAAGACATCATTTATACATAAATCGATCTCCATTTATCATCAAGGAAAGTGAGAAGAGGGAGAAAAGAAGTACATAATGAACCCCCATTTATAGAGAGTGGTAACTGGTAAGGCATTCAAATTTCGAAGCCAAACGCCTGCGATCTTTCTATACAATTTACCAATATTCTATGGTATGGAATGGATTCTACTTCTTTGTTTTCCTCGCCCAAATAAATCAATGGTCCATGAACTTGCCAAGCAATTATACAGAAGCTGCAAGGCAATAATGTAGTACACGTTAATAATAAGTAATGAACAGAATCATCAGATGTAGTACAATTTCTCTTTTATTCCCCACAATGCGCAGTACAGTGACTGGCAAAGGGGAGGACCAAGCAGTCAATCCAGTAGCCCGGGGTTTGTCCTTTTAAGACCAACTTATGGAAAGCCCACAATGCTTGTCCTTTTCTCCTTGGAGTTTGACATCTCCTTGGCCAGGATGAGATCCAATGTGTCCTTTGTTATGGAAGTTCCAAGTATCTTACAGAGCCGGCTGCACTAGGTTGAGCCTGATAAGCAATGGAGACTGTGTGTGTGGAAGAGTAGATGGTCGGCCTCATCAGCAAGAATTGGAGACAACATCAAGGAACCACACCTTGGGTTGAAGGAGAGGCGTCCCAAGCATCCATGACACTATTTTTCGGGTCAAGTTGAACAGAACTCGAATCACCAAACTCTAACACAAGTTTATTACCCAACCTCAAGCCCACTTTTCGGGTCGAGTTAAACAGAATTTCAGTCACCCAACCTTAACACAAGGTTATTACCCCAACCTCAAGACCACTTTTCAGGTCAAGTTGAATTGAATTCCAATCACCCAACTCTAATTCAAGGTTATTACCCCCAACCTCTAGCCAAAATCCCTTGTACTGTCAAATGTACTAGGACAAGGGAGACCCTAACGTTGGCACAGCAAGGTGGGGGATCAATCATCAATCCCTCGAGTCTGCTCATGTAATACCTATCCTAAGATTCCACAGGCAATTTGAAAATCAATACGGATGGCATGACAAATGAGACAGAAAGAACATCACCTTTTATCTAAAGGTGTGTTACCACTTAGTTCCATGAATGCAAGCTAGTACATAAACCCTCTGCAAAAATGGTGTTAAGATTTTCAAGTTGAAAGAACTAATGCATAGGCGAAGAACTGATGGTACCAAATTAAGAGAACATTTATGTGAAAAGAAGATGCTCTGATTCATATATAATCTGATTTATTCTATTTTTCTGGACTTCCCCTCAAGTGTCCAACAAGAAACATCATATGGGAATTATAACCCTAATTCAATCATCACCATGTTGTTGCAGCTATGTAATGAGACCCTGATGCCTTTGACAAAATATGTATGCCACTAGCTCAGCAGATTATGTACATCACATTATATATATGAGGGATTGGATTATCCATTCAGTGACTTTGGCAGTCGAAACATTCTCAAAATGGGCATCATCAGTGAGTAGGGTTGATTCAATAATAAACACTGTTGCGCTCAGGAGTCTTCCCCTCTTTTCGTGGCCTATCTGAAGGAAAGCCCTTTGGTGATTTTGGTACTGGGACATTACCAAAATGGGTTTCCTGGGATTGAGTGAATTCAATAATAGATGTCCCTTTCCTTTCAAAACCCATCAAAAAGAAAATTCAATAAATCTTTGTTGTGAAAACCTGAATAGGATGAACCATCCATGAATATCTTTGCTTCGGAACAAAACAATTAATATTGTTAAACGATCAACTCTCTTAAAAGTTCAAGCTTATAAGATTTGAGTTTAATATGAATATTCTGTATTAAACACCCTCTCTCACGTGAAGAGTTAAACAAGCATGAGTGTTGATTGACTTAGTCTTCTTCAGATCATGAATATTGCTAGATATTCTATTCTGAAAAAAAAGCGAATAATGAAATTTCCTATCTATTTGAAGGAATTTCGTCGCTAAAATAAGAATAGCGACGGTTTACGATGAAAATAATCCCTAGCTAAGGGTGCTTGTTGCAAAAAATTAGAGAAAAATTTGTCTAGCTATTTTTAGCAATGGAAATTCCTAGCTAATTATATATTTTCCCTTGCTAATTTTAATTCGTAATTCAGAGGATCAATTAATATTTTTCGACTGAATAGCGACGGAAAATGCCCTAGCTAAATTAGCTAGGGAAAATTCCGTCACTATTTTTGTCTAATTTTAGAGAAATAGTTACGGAATTGTTCCTAGCTAATTTAGCTAGGGACAATTAATCACCTCTACTGTCCCCAATTTTAAAGAAATAGTTACAAGGTGTCTCTAGCTAATTTGGCTAGAGACAGTCCATCACTATTCTTGTATTAATTTTGAGAAGAAATAATACGGAGTGTCCTAAGCTAAATTAGCTAAGAGCAATTAAAGTCCTCATCTTGTCAAATTTTGAATAAATAGCTACGGGTGTCCTATAGCTAATTTAGCTAGAGACAATTCCGTCACTATTAAATTTTAAAAATAGCTACGGAATTGTCCCTAGCTAAATTAGCTAGGGACAATTCCGTCACTATTCTTGTCAAATTTTGAAGAAATAGCTACGGAATTGTCTCTAGCTAATTTAGCTAGGGAAAATTCCGTCATTATTTTCATTCAATTGTAAAAAAATAACTACAATAATAGCTAGGGATCATTCCATAGCTAAGAGGATCATTCATAGCTATTTTCACTATTTTATTTTTTTAAAAAAAAATTAGAATACATATTTTAAATTTTTATATTAATAATGAATAAAAACATATACTAAAAACTTAATTTTTTTAATTAACCATAATGAAATAGAAAAATTCTGAAGATAAATACGATACAATAGTGTCAATAGTAAAAATAAAAATAATATATTAGATGCCACAATCATCTAAACCTCGTCGTCATCCCTCATCATTAGGTAGTGGATGCGGTGGTGAGTTACGGCGGGTGGGTGCTCTGCTGGAACTCGATGTCCCATCTGTCGCATCAAGGCCGCTAACTGTGACTGCATATTGGTCATCTGTTGTTGCATTGCATTCTTCATTTCTTTCATCTCATTATTCACTTATTTCATTTGCTGCATTTCATCCTTCAAAAGGTAATACGTGATCATTCTCTGCTCATTTATGTCTCCATAAGCGCAATCGTTCATTTGTTTCCATTACTCATTTTTCGACCCACCTCATCCATTCTTCTTGTGACGGAGGAACTAAACACATTTGCTAGAACAAAAAGCCACTCCCCTTGATCGATGCCGTACACTCATTGCGCTTCTTGACCTCCTATGGTTTCCAAATAGATAGGATCATAGTCAATTGGCTGAAGATCCATAGAGCCCTCAACTGGCTGAGAAGCAGCTGTCACACGTTCCTCCACGAGGTCCTGTGATTAAATAGAAAATAAATTACAGTGCTAGATGTCACACCCCGATTCCCGGCCGATCCGATTGGCGGATCCCGAGACCGGGTTCAGGCTTGAATCGGCTGGGACTCTTTACACGATTTTTAAAAGCCCAGGCGGTACTGTGGGTATGGCCACATCTTATAACGAATTAAAATATTATACAAATCAAGAAGAACTACCCACTTAGGAGTGGTGTCCATCAAAATCTAGACACATATAACTAAGTCTCATTTACTTATACATATACAAAACAACTTTACATTCCAATTACATATTCGAAGCGAGGACCTACGCGATGAACCCTTCTTAGTGTGTTGACCGGTGTATGCGAGATGTCTTGAGATGTCTTCTCCTGTGCCTACGGATTAAAACCGTGTTAAGTTTTAAGCTTAATTAGAACATATCTTATCTGAAACCTGATTAACAAATAACAATAACGAGATATCGAATCTTCACAATTCATATAATCCAAATGTATAACGAGATCCGAATCATATTCAGAACAAACTTAGACATATACAATGACAAGACATCCAATTCGTCTCTTATACATGTATCATGACTTTTTCAGGTTTTCAGGTCGTTTTCCTATTCATGTCATTGACATAATTCTGTCTATTTGTACCTTGTGACCTTTAACAGAATTCTTACATCTCCCATAGGAGTATAGAGTCTACTGTACTGAACTTATACTTAGAGCAACTTATACTTACTCAGATCTTACACTTATGGCAGACTTATTCTTATTCGGAACTTATACTTATAACATTCTGATCTACCTCGGATCACTACGCTCCTGTGTGGACATTCTTATACCGATCTCGTAGACACATACTTATGCTTGTATCAGACGTATACTTATTCAAATCTCCCAACGGACCTATATTGCGGACTTATACTGTTACTTGTCTCGGACTTATAATTGTGAATCTCCCCGAAAGGACATCTGCTTGAACCTGTCGGTGATACTTATCCGGGTTTCCTCAGTAGTGCAGAACTATGCTTATCTGGGAGGTACTTAAACAATATTGATATTTATATACATTTCGGATCTCATTAGGAGTTCTGAACTCATACTTATCCTACAGATTTACATATGTTCGGAGGGTACCCGTAGGTATCACGAAGTGCAGGCATTATCTTTGGTATTCTTGAACTTATCCTTATACGAAAGTACCCGTAGGTATTACTGAGTTTAATCAGTGCGGTGCCGTAGAGTCTTACAGAACTTATTTAGTACTTCATATCTTATGCTTGGCCCACTCTGAGAGTCTATCCTTGTCTTACGGATCTTCTACTTGTACTGAGTTTATTACGATATTCGGATCTTATCTGATACAGACATATACATGTATTTAGTTTTATACATGTATTACAGACCTTATACATGTATTTCAGATCTTATATGTCTTCTGAGTAACATATTTTGTTTCTGGATCTTATTCTTGTGCTGAAGGTACGATAAATGCGATGAGTGAACATATCGAGGATCATATCACATCTGAGTCAGTCAGACTTCTCGAGATACGGATATTAGTCTTTTTGGCAAGTCTGAATCCGCGGATTCATTATCTGGAGTAACCGTAGTTATGACTGGACTTATACTTATTTTTACCGGAACTTGGCGCGACACACCGTGCGAGAGTACGCGTGTTCTGACCATCCGCTATTTTCGCGATACGAGGTACCCTTGAGGTACTACTGGACTCTGCCAGTTTACGATGTCACGGAGGAGTACCCGTGAGTACTACTGGACTTATACTTATTCGGACCTCAGTAGAATTCTGAGTTTCTTCTTATCTGGGAGCTTATACTTATAACAGGACGTATGTTCATTCGAGACTCCGTAGAATTCTGAGCTTATTCTTATTCGAACTTTATAATTATAATAGGTTTATTATCATTTGGGACTCAGTGGAGTTCTGAGCTTATTCTTATTCCAGAACTTATACTTATTTCTTGTCACGAGTACCCTTGAGTGCTTCTTGGGCTTAATGGTCTGGGGGTACGTGGAGTGCAATGAACTATAGGATTACCATAGGTACCTAGAACTTAATCGGATACAAGATACATTCAGTTTTTATCTTATTCTTTATTCGGTGTCTTATCATATGCAATCAGACTACTATAGACGATCATAAGAAATGGTAGAGCCGTATAATAAGTACCGAAGGTGTCTGAGCAGTGAGTAGCACCGGCGGGGAGTCTTAGAAGCATCGTTAGGGACATGTGCGCCCACCGGCGGGAGATGTCGTAGCACTAGCGGGAATGTAGAACCTTGCGTCCGAGACGTGCTGCTCACCACCAGCGGGGTGTCGTAGCACCGGTCACGAATCTTTGGGCGCAATCGGGGCGATGCTGCTCGCGCGGCGAGAGTGTCGTGGCGGCGGGAGTCTTGAGCGCCAATCAAAGCGTGGCTAACCAGCGGCGGGAGTGCCGTGGCACCAGCGGGTCATCAACTCATTCATTGTCGGTCTGGGTAGTAGGATTGTCGTATGTCTTTGGAACTTATAACCTTTCTTAATCACATTCTATGATCATGACATTTTATCTTTCATATTCATGTTAGTTCATATTCAGTTCATTTTCATGTTTCATATCCTATTCGAGGTTTCGTACCTATTCATATGGCATTCGGATACTATACGAGAATGCTTATGTATTCACATCGTTCATGTATTCTTGTCCCTCGATGCATCTACTTTTCTTAGAAATTGGAATCATTCCAATTGAGATCATTCGAACTAAGGTTATGGCCTTTCATATAAACTGTTAGTTCTGGATACACTCAGGCAGTCTAATTTCTTATTTTTCAGGAGAGCAACTTCATACCTGACCTGGTTCTTTGTATTCATTTGACTAAAAGTGCTAAGGAGTTCGTTTGATTGGGTCGCGAATCGAACAGAAACTGAGTTACGTCGAAACAATCGAACTATACATGACAAGGCGAAGCGAATTTGGTTGGATTATAGCCTACTTTGGTGATTTTAGACCATGAAGTGGAATTGTGATATCTATTTACGATGTTTGGTTCTCCTTGAAGTCTAGTGTAATTAGCCACTTGAATAACTCAAATTGGATAAGAAATGAGCAAGTTATGGCTAAAATACAAAAACTGGTCGAAATAGGAAACAGAGCATCACATGTACGTGCGCCTTTAGCGAGTACGGTGTGTTGGCCTATGACCAATTTAACATGTACGAGTGCGTATTCCCGAAAGTGTGCAATTTTATATCACTAAAAATGCCCAGAATGTGTGTTTTTATTCCATTTTTCCATATTTTGCTGCAGTTCAACTTTATACTTCATACACACATCAAAACCATTTCATATTTATCTTGTAACCTCTTTTCTTTCAATTCCTCTTCGATACTTATGCTATCTCAAAAACATATCATGAAATCCTTCCAGAAAACAATTCTAATATAGATTCTGACCCTTACATGATCCAAACATAGAGAGTTATTAGGGTTTGTTCTAAACCTAACTCCGATACATACAATTTAACCATGAATTCAACTAAAGGATTGTCATATCTTTGTTCTTTGTGGTTTGACCTTAATTTGAGGAAATCTAAGGTTATGATCTGTTCTATCAAAGCCACTAGATTTTGAGACAAGCTATCAATCATCTGAAACCTTAAATTCCATAGATCCATCTGATTCCATGATCGAATTAGTTTCCATACGCTCTTGGCTCCTCCCTCTTCTTCCCTCTTCTTCTTCTTCCTCTTCCTCTTCTCCCTTCTACTCTTCTCTCCTACGGTTTGTTCTCCTTCAAAAAAATGAGACGATTTGGTCTTTAAATCCATGTTTGTTAAATTCATGTTTGACCCTCAGCTCCCATTTTTTGGTAAATTTTTCTTTATTTGCTTTTGGTCTCCAACTCTTGGCCATTTATTTCAATTTGTATTTTGGCCTCTAATCTTCTAGGAATTTTCTTAATTCCTATTATTTATTCTTTGGCCCATAGTCTTTTTAAATTATGACTTTTAAGCCCCTTTTTAGACAAATTACAATTTTATCCTTAAATCTTGTAAATTTATGGGTCCCTCGTTTTCATGTTTCGCATTTAACTCACGAAACATTCAAATTACACTTACAAAACACCCTAAACATGTCGGAAACTGCTAGGGTATATTTTGGAGTGTTACACTAGATATAAATAAATTAAATATTCTAATATTTTTCATGCCACACTTAACTTTCAACATTTACTGCAGTAGTCAAATAGTTTATTAATATAAGAGGAATCTTAAACAATCATCAGGACTGTTGTCAACAAATTAGCCATCTGCTTTCTTCACGTATCTTCTTGAAAATCTCATAAAAATTGGGATCTCGACCAGTTCTCTATAGCCTAGTATGAATTTATTAGTGAAAAATAACATATGTTAAATTAGAGGAATACATTATTTAAAATTTGTAGGCTTATATAATAAAATGTGTTATCTAAAATTTTTAAGTCATATTTTTAAAAATAGCCAAGGAAAACTGTAAAATTGTAAAACCATACAAAGGTTTGAATTTTTGGAGTATTAGGCCAAGCGCTAAATATTTAAATGTTTTAAAGTTAAAAATATTTACCCAAATCTCGAGTGTGCTCGATAATTAGAGCTTTGACCCTCGTGTGTGGCGGGTGTGCACAGTACTGGTCCGGCTACCCTCAATCGAGTTGGTTCTTATTATTGGCTATCTCTGATTTTTTTCTTCATACGGCTCCTCCCGATCACGAAGCCACTGCGGCCCACTCATCCTCGGGTATAAATCGGGCCTATCTCTTACAATCTTGATTTATGGACAAAGTCGAATCTTTGTTCGCGGCTTTGCTCTCCTGACTTTATCGTCCATTAAATGGGTGCCCATGAACACGGTCTGTATGTAAAAAAAACACAAAAAAGTGTATTAATAACAAGGACATCCATACTTTAATAACTTGAATAGTAACCAACTTAATAGTTGAACAAATTAGATAATTAATTTGCAATGCTTTTGTTTTACTTTGTTTTATACACGAAAGTCGTCAAAGTAAAGTCTTTTTAGTCGATTTAGAAACTTTCTTCCCGAAAATGCTTTGGAATCAACCATTTTTTTGAAAGACTTTGTAATAATAGCCGAACACTTGTGAGATGGAAAAGCGTAAAATAAACATCTGACATTGAAAGCAAACAATTCATAATTATATATAAAAAACAAAACCACTACTTGAGGACATGTATTTTTATTAAAAGTAATATACGTATATCTTATACCTCCCATCCACAATCTCTATTACAACCTTGCTTGCTGTGAAGGAACCAACAACGAATGATGATATCGATGGTCTTTGTAAGGGAACAACTTGTCACGATGCAGAATGGTGTAGATGATGGTGATGGATTAGAAGTGTGTGGAGGAGGGACAATGGGTGGTGGCCTTATATCTGAGAAAGGTGATGGTGCATGTGTCAATGATGGCGATGGTGATGGTGATGCGGATAAGTGGGTAGAAGGAGATGAGTATGGCCCATGCAACCCGGGATGTAAATACTAGATGAATACCATTAAGTAATACCAGCCGCGTCATGTCTAAATCCCTCCACCTCCGCCCATGCCACGTCACTATCGCCATCTACTATACACAAAGTAAATACATAGAACATATAAAGATATAATGAAAACATAAATTGATATTGTATGATGAACAACCATGCATATTAGAATAACACACCCGATAGTTGCACAAAATATAGAAAGTCTTTGAAACTATAATATTCTAATACAATTATAAAAGTTTAATTATCGGTATCACTATCATCCTCTAATGGATCTTCTGACATTTCATCTTATTCTGATGGAAGTTCCAACTCATCTTCAGATGTTCCATGATCATCTTCAATTTCTATTAGGCCACCATTTGAGTCACATAAGTTTTCTGGATCTTCATCTACATCCACAGGCTCAATATTGTTTATGTCATCTTCTTGAAATGTATGTGCAATAGCTAAGTTTGCACTACTTTGTTGAGATGTTGGTACTTCAATATTTGATCGAGCTTTGATTTTGCAAACGGCCCACCAGTCACTCTTATCACGAGATAAACTCGGATATGTACAATAATATACTTGAGTAAGCTTGGGCGCCGCAATAAGTAAACCATCTTAGGTCATCTGCGTTTATGGTTAACATCCACTAGCTTATAATCGGGAATGAATCTTTGTACCCACATTTCGTGTAGAGATCAAACCACTCACATTTTGAATAATACAATCCTATTATTTTGAGTCGGGATACTCCGGCTAAACAACCTGTTAGTTGACCATAATAATCACTCTCATCTGCATTATAATTTGAGCCTTTAATGCATACTCCACTGTTCATAGTTGCTTTAGAAGAACCGTGCCCTATTGTGTGAAATTTATATCCATTGACAAAATGCTCAAGATAGGTAGTCACATATCTAAATGGGCCTTTACTTAGGTGCAATATAGATGTGTTGGAATCTCCATTTTGAAGGATCATTTGTACATTACATATATTCAGCAAATGATGTTAAAATGTAAGATACTAATAAATCAATTTATTCAAAACATTAAGGCTTAATAATTCTCACATAGTTCTTGAACCAATTCGCAAATTCGGTTTCTAGCATAGAATCGACCTCATGGAGTGGGAATGGTTGGTTATATGTTTTAAGCGCTCCAGCATAAACCTTTGCACAAATATAAATAGAGGCAACCCAAATGGATATGGGTTTTAATTATTCTATTAGGGACTAAATGATCTATGATTGTACATGCAACCATTTGGTATACATACCGATATGGTCTTGACCTCCTCACCGATTAAGTAAGCGTGGCTAGAATTTACTTTGGCCTCTTCATCTGTCATACATATTTTCTTTGCTCTTCCAAATGCTCTTAGAGGTGCTTGAAGATAGATAGCTTGTCCTCGAGATTCATCTTCTGACTACGACCATCATCATTCGAGACACATTTCATGCTTTTGTATTGACATGGTCCTCAAAATAATAAGAACAAAAGGATGATGCTTCTTCTACTAGAAATATGCATTTTAAGTGAACCTTCAACTTTGCCTTGTTTCTAACATTCAATTTCAACACAAGATACCTACAACCATTATGTCAGGTTTCAATTAAATCAAATTACAATATTAATTTATGCTTGAAATAATATAACACACCTACTTATATTTATTTACCTCTCAAAAGGATACATCCAAATGGACCGACAAATGCTCCATTTAGTCAAAAAAGCTCGGTGGGAATATCCGTTCAAGCTTACAAAGAATGAGAGGTATGTCATTCTCGATCTCACCATGTCATACTTGTTTTGATTGTGGTTGCGGTTGGCTCTTTGAAAGAACAAACTAAGTTCTGTAAGGACCTTCAAACATTTAGAGTATTTCAAGGAAAACAATTGGTATTAATCTCTGCATAAATACATGACAGTCATGACTTTTCATTCCAAACAACTTCAGCTTCTTCATATCCACACATATGCCCATATTTGACACATATTCATCAGGGAATTTCAAATTTTTAACCCATTCACACAATGTCTGTCTTGCCTTCTTATCAAGTGTGTAACAAGCTATAGAAATTATTTCCTTTAGCCTCATTCCATTTCAGTCGGAATGTGACAATAATCATTCAACTCTTGTCTTGATTTAAAAGTGTCCTTTGTTTCCATCTACATTAGACGATTGTTGAAAACATTGTCAAACACATTTTTCAATATCATTACATCCAAGTTATGACGAATTAAATTGGACCTCCAATAGGGCAAGTCCCAAAAAATATTGTGTTTCCTCCAGCCACATGTTTTGCATATTGGTCAGTAGTTTGATGATCATTTCGGTTACCTTCTTGAGATCCAAACTACGAATCTTGTCAAGATATCATCTCCTGAACGAACAACTGGTGGAACTATCGTCACTATTTTATTTTTTCGAAATGCAGTTCTATTCCTACGGAATGGATGATTTGCAGGTAGAAACTTACGGTGGTTATCAAACCCGCGACCGTTTACTGCCCCAGATTTGAGAGTAAAGCATCGAGACTTGTCCATCTGATATGGGCATGCTAAATCTGTAGTACTCAGCCGAATGACGTGAATATCTTGGGAAAATGCAACTACTTGTCCACATAAAGTATGCATCATGAAATTTTGCTTCTTTGAGATGTCATATGTATTCTTGACATCCTGATGATTCAACTCTTGCTATAAGAAATTTGTAAGAAAACATCAGCTTGTCTTTCGGGTTTTGTACAGATCGATATTAACGAAACATATATTGTTCCTTCATACCTGACCATGGAGCGAGTGGCAAAGGTGTCACTATCGCGACCATGTAGAATCTTTGTTGTCAGTTGACCAAATGGTGAAAACCATCGGTGTAAGTTGATATCACATTAGACTTTTCGTGACCAAAATCTGGATGTATCTGATTAAAATGCTTCCAAGCAAGTGAATATGATGGATGACGCATCACCCCTTGTTCAACCTCATGCTCAGAATGCGACCTCATATCATGTGTTGTAGCATTTGATGCATATAGTCTCTGCAATCAAGGAATTAAAGGGAAGTAATACATCTTCTTATATGCAACTTTCGTTTTTTGTCGCTTTTCTGCAACACGAGGTGGCTTCTTAAGCCAGGGATGATCCACGAAACTACAGTGGTAAGTCCTTATCGGCACCCCGATATAACATACATCCGGTAAACAACAATCAATCTTTTCCAGCGGTAGACCATACAGTAGTAACTTCTTAGTGTTGTAAAAGTTGTCAGTGACCAAATTATTATCCGGAACAATCTCTTTCATCAGTTCTGTCACCTGATCAAATAATTTCTCAGACATATGATTTTCTGACTTCATGCTCATAAGTCGAGCCACAAGTGACAATTGCGAATGCGTTTTACAACCAGGCCACAACTCATTATCTGCAGCTTTCAGCATATCATAAAATTTCTGAGCTTCAGGATTAGGTGGTTCATCCATGTCATCCATATTGAAGTCAGCACCAGCAGCTTCCATGGCCATTCTATGATATGTGTTTGATGGTTCTTAAACTTTACATACATACGATTCACTACCCTCATTTGGTCCTTTGTCTGACCTTTGTACTTTCCCCTTGATAAATCCAACAAAATAATAATTTGCAAAGCCATATTTAGCCACATTGTATCTAACGGTGTTTACATCCACGAAAGACATGTTCGGCATACGGTTATTACATGGACATAATTTTATCTCAGTCCATCCATCTCGATTGACTCTAAGCAAAGTTGATGAAAGTTTCGCCCATTCAAAAATCTTGATTCAGAATTCCATTCCATAAACCTTTTGTACATCCCTTGTGATCGAACTCATTTTGCCCTGTTAATCTTATTAACTAAATGATATTAAATAATCCTATTATTCATTATATATATGCCTTGTACTTTAATTTTTTAATGTTTGTATAGTCAATAGGAAAATGAAAAACTAATTTTTAATTTTTAATTTTCTAATCTTGTACTTTAATTTTCTAATCTTGTACTTTAATTTTTCATTTTCTAATCTTATTAACTAATTTTTAATTTTTTTTAATGTTGTTTTAGAGTAAATTAAGTTTGTTACGGAAAATTTGCATATAACATTTTGTATAGATATCTAAGAGGTAATTTGATTTTCAGGCATTAACTATCCTAAGACATGTTATTTTTGTATATAACATTAACCAGGAATTAACTATCTAAGACTAATATTTTTGCACATAATTTGATTTTCATGTTCTACAATTGCCCTAAAACAAATGTGTTATGGCTGCAATACTTGGTAGATATATTGTAAGAAGAGAAATCATTTTGTAGCTGATGTTTTGCTATTACTTGATATGTGTGCTTCTTGCTTGGATCTTTGATTTCTTGTTGCTTAACTTACTAATAATTGAACACCATTTCAATTAACCTATGGTGGTTGTTTGTGGGAATGAAGCTCTGATTCAAATGTTCAAGTCTAATTTTGATTGAAAATGCACAGTTAAATACCTACAGCTATGTTCTAGGGCCATTTTGAATTTGCCATTAAGGACCAAATTTTTTACCACTATGCCTTATTCAATTTGAATAATATCTTTTGAGATAGAAACATACAATGACTTCAAATATTACTATTAATTAAAGAAAATGACTTACAGATGAATATGCAGAGATAAAATATTGTGAATATCTAGGCAATGCGTTTGCAGAGTCTGCATGAAGAAACAGAGATTTAATTAGCAAATTGAAAAAGGAATAATTTAGTTACTCGTCCATTATATATAAAGTTTAAAGGTTGAATGGACTAGGTGTAGTTTGAGTTCTAAGCCATTGCGAGTGTTGAAACTAGAGAATTAATGGAAATATGAAATCGCGAAAACCTAAAGGTGAAAAATATCATGCTATTGCTAGATGAAGAACATGTCTCTTCCGATTTTAATCCAAGCGACACAAAAAGGCAAAATTAGGAGAACACAAGAACGAGTGAAAGGACGAAGGAAGCAAAGAAAGGAATTCCAAGTTTGGGGACTAAGCCTCTTTACTCTGTAAGAGATCAAAGATCTAAATTTCAATCCTTTTTCCTCGTACTAGCAACCAGAAAATTAAGGACCAAAGAAACAAAAGCAAAACTGAAAAACAAATGAAACTTACCACAAGAAAATGAAGGAGGAATTGAATTAAGTCCACTCTAAAATTCAGCAACTGTGATCCAACTCAAGCTTTAAATCTACAAATAAATAGGCAAGAAAAAAACATGGAATAGATCAATTCCCAGAACTCTTGGCAAATGAATTCATGAGAAATTACTAAATTTGCATTAATATCTTTATATATTGTATAATATGCTAAATATACTAGCTTTTTATATATGAAAAATTAAGGTAATAAAAGAACTTTAGACAATTGATTAAATATAAAATTAAGTAATTTTTTCGTCCCAATTAATTATTGGCGACGTTTTGTTGTTAATTTGCCTTATTATTCATTATAACCTTATTATTCACTATAACCTTATTATTCATTATACATCTTCTTGCATTTCAATTTTATGTTCTATACGATCGAGGAAGTAGAAAAAGCGAGCCACTTGTAGACTATTAAAATTTAAGCTTTGTCAGATAAAGGACACCAACTTTCCTGTTGGATTGCTATAAAGAAAAAACTTAGAACTCTTCCCTAAAAGATTATATTATTTTAAATCAATTAATCTAATGTCGACAATGTACCCACCAATTCTACCTACGAACCCTTTGGCTTGATTATATTACTTTTTATCCACAATATGAGATGGTGGCAAGATTCCTCCAATTTTATTTTCACCTTATTCTTTTTACCAAACAAGACAAAATAAATAAAGGAGAAAAGAAGAGCCCAGAAAAATCATTTCAAATAGTTATATCTAAGCAGTAAGAGTGATAAAACTGATATATAATTAAGTTGGTTAGTGTCTCACTGACAAATGGAGTTTATGAAATTATTAATTCAGAGCCTGAGTTATATGATTGCACAACCATGTTGTTTTACCAATCAGTCTCTTATTAATAAAAGTTACACAACAATTTACCCTATGTTTTAGATTTTTAGGCGAGAGAAAGTAAGCGTGTTCATTTTAACTTCCAAGAGGCAAAAAGATCGGAAAATTGAAAAGGATAAAAACTCATGTGCATGGTCATGACTTAAGCAGCACTTCATGTTATTCAGAGCTTTCCCCTGACCTCATATGGAGCCCAGGGTTTCAAGATGTGTATGAACTAACAACATGAAGCTGATTGCATCTTATTATCAAGTTTTCTCAAAAAAAGAAAAGAAAAAGGTGCTCCGAGTTGAACTTTTTTTTAGCAAAGAAAGATTCACATCTTTTATCACTTTTAGTTGTTTTATACAGCATAGAATATTGACAAGAAATGCCATGTTGGGAGATCACCTTTCATTATAAGCGATAAGTTCGACATATTAGAACACCAAATGTCGGTGACAACTCTTTTCGATCTTCTGGGGAAATCATGTTAAATAGTTTCAAAGAGGATAGACTTGCAAGAAGTTTTCTTTGAGTATAGATGATGGAGAAATGGTGCTTGCTGCTTGTTTGCAAAATGAGAACAAGCACTCACCCAATTCTTCTTCACACTTGAGGTTCAATATGAATATGCTCATTAAACTACTTAAAACTGATCAAGCTTCAACTAGATGTTAGCATGCCCCATATGTAAAAATGTCAGGATTTAATATTCTTTTTCTTTTGTCCTCTTTCACTGTTTATAACTTGATTTAAAGAGATTATTAGACTTCATTTCCATGGTTCAGACTTCATACTACAAAATTAATCACAAAACTCAAGCAAGTTCTAGTAACAGCATGCCACTTTCTGATCACCAGACCTCCCTTGCCACCAAGTGTAACAATTCCATAACGGTTTTCTAGTAACAGCAAGTGACCTGAATTAATGTTCACCTACACACAGACTAATACGTAATCACCTTAATTCCATAACCTCACACAAAAAAAGTTGTATTTTAGTAGACATTGACAATCATTAAATTGGTTGAAACTTGAAAATTTCAATAGAATTACTCATAGTAAAATTTCAGTACAATGTATTGGTTGATATTAAGAGACTGCATGTATCGAGCGTCCTAATTTTCTATTTTACTTTTCCACAAGCAAGCAAGTCACAAACAATCGACCACTTACAGGGACACCTAAACCTTTGACAGTAAGAGGTACAACACAACAATCATTACCACCTAAGCTTGCTTTCAGAATAATTAAGATTAAATATGAGGTAACATAATTTTCACAAGGCAAGAATTATGATATATCCTTGTATCTCACACAAATTAATGATAAAACAAGTTTACTAGATAAAAATCCTTATCCAAGAAAATACCTCCAAGATAGCATGAAATTCTTGGTTAGCTACTCCAATTCTATTAGTATCACTTGAATCAACCACATATATCATAGCCTAAGTATTTGGAAAATAACATCTCCAGTATGGCCTGAAATAAACAGACATTCACCTCAAAATGACAGGAAAGTAACAGGGAGTAACTGCGGAATAGAATGCCAAATTCTTACTCTTGCAGGGAACTAATGCTAATAACCACACAAGAAGAGCATACAAGTTGGCTTGACACGGAAGGAGTGAAATTTTTTGAATCACGGCCAGTCACGATCCACTTTATGTAGTTATAATTCTCAACAAACAACATAAAAGTTGTACCAGAAAAGATGCTTCATAAATAATGGCAAATTTAGTTCACAAAAATGTTGCTAGTAACAGCAGTAATCATGATTGCACCAATTGCTAGTATCAGCAGTAATCAGACCAAAAGAAGCATGTAAATAGATCTGCAGAAATTTCAATAAAAATAGAAAAGGCTTAGGAAAAGAAAGGGTGGAGTTAAAAAGAGAAGGAATTAAAGAAACATATCATAGAAAGTAGACTAGAAAACATAGATGTGAAGCGGCTACAATTCTGATTCCTAGCATTCTGAGATATGGGTGATTCTGAATATAGACAATTACAGAGACATGAACAATAACATATTTTAACCTTAGCTGATCAAAAGACAACTAAGCGGCGAGGCAAAAGCATGTAAATAATAGATTTGCACAAATTTAATAAAAATAGAAAGGCTTAAGAAAAGAAGGGTCAGTTCTGAAAGAAGGAATTAAAGAACCATATCATAGAAAGTATTAAACTAGAAAACATAGATGTGTGTGTGACACGCAGTCTGATTCCTAGCATTACAGGATATGAATTTGATTATAGATATGAGCAAATTCTGAGACACCAGACAATACTTGGATTTTGTGCAAAGCGCAATCAAAAAGGCGACTTCTTAAAAAGAAAATGGCTGAGATAAGAAGCATGTAAATATATCTGCAGAAATTTCAATAAAACCAGAAAAGGCTTAAGAAAAGAAAGGATCAGTTATGACAGAAGGCATTAAAGAAACATATCATAGAAAGTATTAAACTAGAAAACATAGATGTGAAGCACATGCATACAAGAGCAAAGGAAGTATAAATATAATTGAAAGGAGTAAGAAAGTAATTAATACGTTCACAACAACATAAATTAGAAGGGAAAAGGTTAATTTCTAGAATTTATATCAAAGGAAATATAAACCCAAAAGGCAGAGAGTAAAATAGAAACTCATATTATAGCATACGATACTCACAACAAGCAATGAGAATTAAGTAAAACTAAGTTATTCTGAGCTCTTAGTAATTAATCACGTCACATTAAGTGTACTAACAAGCTAGAGATTAGAATTGGATGAATATAATCTAGTAAAAGTCAAGCTTAACATTCAAGAGACACATGACTGAAACACCAAGAGTAAAGGCTAGAGATATGCATAAATAAACAGTTAATTGAAGTAGCAGCCTAAGGACATACCATGCTAGACTAAAAATTGCGAAAAAGCGGTCTGAAAGTAGCGCAAGAAAGAAACACCAAAGAATCTGGCGTGGTAAAAAGGCGATTGAGTAGAAAAGAAGGTCGAATAAAGTTAATTGAGAATCTGGTTTAGAAAGAATCTGACAAATGGTTAAAATCGCGAGGAAATAAATATGGAAACAATCACGAGGACACGAGAATACAAGCATGAAACGAAAAAGTAAAAAAATCACATAGTTAAAAATGCCAAAAAAGAAAAACAAAATGGTAGTAAAACGGAAAATGACATCTACACTTAGCCTAACTCCTCTCGTTCGCAGTGAATGGCCGCATAGGAAAATGACCCGGTAATAAATCTATTGGTGGATATTTGGATTCACTTGTAGGTGAACAAATTCTACACCCTATTGTGATTCTTGCAAAAGTTAGGTCCTCAATATTAAAGTTAATGTATTTCCCTGTCCAGATCTGAGTTAGATTAGACCACCCACATTTAATAAAAATTGTTTTTCAAAATAAAGTAATTTCTTTAAATGGCTTCCATTTTCTTTTGATAATAATTTTTTTTTATGAATCTTACTGAACACCTTTTTTTTTTTTTATAAACACAAAAAATACATAAAAAAACATTATGTGCTAGACAAATGAAGCTTAAATAAACTGACAACTTGTTTAATTAGGAGAAAAAAAATACTAGTCTACGTTGGAGAGATAAATTTAATAAATATGAAAAAAAAGTCATGATATCACTAAAAATAATGTTAAAAAGAAAGAAAAACTATTGGTTGCATATATATTACTTGTAATGAAAATAAATTAGTGATTTTTTTGTCCTTATAATAAAAAATAGTAAAATCATGCAAAGAGAAAGTGAATTTCAACATGTCACTTTTGTAGAATTATGCAGTGGTCGATAGTGTACATTAATAGAGTGGAAAATAAAATAAAAGAAGCCCAATACATGCACAGAGGGAAATTGAGGAGCTTGAAACTAAGGAAGAAAAGCAAGCGCGGTACTAAATGAGCAACTTTACACGCACCACACATCTACTACTTTGGATATATATACTATATGCACATTTTTTAAAAAACAGAAGGGTATACTCTATTACTAATTAAATTCTCAATCATATTACTGAAGTGAACATTCTATAATGATTATCTCCAATATACGACTTATATGTTGGTCTTCCAACTATGCTCGATCAAATACGTAATAGATCTAAGTCAAAATTAATAATATGCTACTTTTTCTCAGTCCATAACATTTCTATGGTGGCACCAGTACTTATTATAAATGTATATGCGAAGAAGTCACCATGCATGGCGAGTGTGCTTGAGAATGCATGGTATCTAATAAAACACATTGAGAATTTTCTGTACTATGTTTGTTCCCACAACTACGATGTATGAGTGCGACTTGGGTTCTTAGTCTTCTACACCTATTTCTCCATCAAGTATGCTTTGATTCTACATTACTGTCTGTTATAGATTTGTAAAGCACTTCTCTTGTGAAGGCATGTCTGTATTTTCTATAAAGTTTAGACATATATATCTTGACTTAGTGTAGTGAATTTTTCACGGTACTATTAAGCCATAATTAATATCAGCCCAATTAAATTAATTAAAGCATCTCCAATCTAAACAGAAGAGAATTCTATGGATATTATTGGGTACCTAATTAAAGACCAGAAAATTTAATTAATTAAGTAAAATAACTAAACAGAAGTCATCATCATCCACCCACAAAAATTACAGCCTCAGCAAATTATCAGCATGAGCAATGACAGCAAAGTGAATGGTTATGGTTAAGCTGTCACTATTGTAAAAGAATGACAAGTTTGACGTTAACAGCTATATACCTTCTTCTTTGAGGAAAATAAAAGAGTTTCACAATATAACCGCACAAACCTGATTAGTAGATAAATTTCCACAAGTTCTTCATATTCTTCTTCTCTACAAGACAAAGATTAAAAAAATATAAAAACCCATAAATTAAAACATAAGATAGAACTTGAATTTAAAAAATTACAGTACCTTGCTCTTCTTCTCCTCTTGTTATTCTTTTCTTCGTCCTCTTTTACTATTCTTCTTCGAATTTCAGAGCTAACACACTTTCTTTTTATTTGAAATCCATAAAACCCTAAAAAAATTCATCATTAAAAGACCAAAGTTCACATTACCCATTTATCATAAACACACAAGAACTCAACAAAAAAGCACCATTTAGCTCATTGCTGATTTAAAAATTGCAAAACTCATTACCATTTTCTCATGAAATTAAAATGAAAATAAGCAAAGGAACACGCAGAGAGAGAGAGATAGAGAGGTACCTTTATCCAATAAGTAAATTACGGTGTTCAAATGGAAAAGAAACAATAAATTAAAGTAAATGATTTGGCAATGTCTCTCGATTGTGTTGATTCACTCATGGTGGAGAGTCAAAATCATATAAGCGATGTAGCAGAGACGAAGAAAGAAGAAAAATTGAGGAAAATGAAAAAGAAAAAAACCCGATAATCTTTATAAACCAAACTCCACGGTGGAAATCAAATTGAGAGAAAGAGATATGTAAGTAGTATTTTGAAGGAGAAGACGTGAGAATCTTGCACAGTAACAGAAGAGTTAGAAATGGAGGTTACGGTAGTGGTAAAGAATGGGCGGGAGAAGAGAGAGAGAGAGAGATGTTGTTTGTTTGGTTTGGTGTAGAGTGACGTTGCGACGGTCTTTGTCTTACGAGAGATGAGCGGTGTGCGGAGTAATTGGAAAGCGGAGGTAAAGGAGACGAGCGGTGAGAAGGGAATAATAAACCTAATTAGGTCGAGAAGCGGGTGAGAAGGGAACAAACCTAATTCGGTCGAGGCAGTGAGAGAAAGGGAATGGTTTCTTTGTTTTTGGTGAGACTGGGTGAGAGAAGAGAAGATTAACTGTAAGCTTTCTAAGTATAATAGAGAAGGAAACGATGTCGTTACATTTAAGAAACCTAACATGAGGACACAATCCTAAGCTAAATTCTTTTTAGGATAAATCCCACTGCTAGACATGTAAGAGCGAAAAATTTTTTTAGGGCATACTTAACGACGGATACCATCCCTAGCTAAATAGCTAAAGAATTATCCCTTACTAAATCAGTAAATTTGAAAAAAATAATTTTAGAGTAAATTATAGTGACAGATTATTCCCTAGCTATTTAGCTAAGGAAAAATCCCTACCTAAATACAAAGAGTAAAACATAAGTATTTCGAAAAAGCCTTAACGACCCAGTATCACAACTAAATAGCTAGGAATTAGGTATCACACAGCTAAATACATAATTTCTAAATGAGAAGAATTTTGAGGTAAGAATGGCGGCAGTTAAATCCTAGCTATTTAGTAGGGACAAATCCTAACTAAATGCATACATTTTGTAGAGAGAAATACAAATTTAAGGGCACGATAGCAACGGATGGCTTTCCTAGCTATTTTAGCTAGAGGACAAATTCCTAGCTAAATATATAAGACAAAACAAAATTATTAATTTATAGCCTTACTGACGGACACTATCCACAACTAAGAAGTAGCATGCAATTAGCATAAATAGTGACGAATTGGTCTAAGCTATTTAGCTAGGGATCAATCCCTAGCTAAATATATAAAACAAAACGAAAAATAATTCGGTATAGACTTAACAACGGACATAATCCCTAGCTAAATAGCTAGGGAAAAATCTCTAGCTAAATGCATGCATAATAGCAATTTAAGGGCACCAATAGCGACGGATTTGGTCCCTAGCTATTTTAGCTAGGGACCAATCCCTAGCTAAATATATAAAACAAAACAAAAAATAATTCGGTATAGACTTAACAACGGAAACAATCCCTAGCTAAATGCATATATTTTATGAAAATAACAATTTAAGGGCACCAATAGCGACGGATTTTTTCCTTAGCTAAATACATAAATCAAAACAAAAAAATATTTTCGGTATAGACTTAACGACGGACGTCATCCCTAGCTAAATAGCTAGGGAAAAATCCCTAACTAAATGCATACATTTTGTGAAACAACAATTTAAGGGCAATATTGCGGCAGTTTTTCCTAGCTATTTTAGCTTAAGGGAAAAATCCCTAGCTATACATATAAAATTGTAAAAATATAATTTCCAGATCATGATTTAGCGACGGATTTGTTCTCTAGCTAATTAGCTAGGGAAAATCCGTCTCTAAAGTTGTTGCTAAATTTTCCGCCAATCTTTGCACCAAAATCAACGACAATATTAGCTAGGGACTTTGTCCGTCGCAAATTTCCGTCTCTAATCCGTCACACATCCGTCGCAAAATTGTCATTAATTCTAGAATAAAAAATCTCTTGCTATTCCGTCGCTAATCCCTCGCAAATTAGTTAGGGATTATTTCCCTATCTAATTTCCGTAGCTAATCCGATAATTTCTTATAGTGTTATTTGATTTATCCTCCTTCCTTTTACATGTTATTTTCTTCCTTTTACCTTTTATTTGTTTCCTTTTTATTATATTTTTTTTGTTTATATATAGATGTCTCTATACCATGTAATACTAACTTATTCAATAAAGAAAAACATTTTTTTCTTCTCTCATTTCATATCAACAAATGGGAAATAAATTGAGGAGAAGTGACTCAAACCCAGGACCTCCTACCAAACTAAGCTTTGATACCATGTTAAACAACCAAATCTCCAAAAAGCTTAAGCTTGTAGGATTTGGATTTAATATGCATATTGTTGGGACTTTGATCGTCGGATTCCCCGAACGTCAAATTGTAGGGGTCTTGATCGTTAGATTCCCTGAGCATCAATAACGCAATGTGAACCTGCAAAAAGGGTGTTCCTGTGGCGGTGGGCTAGCCGATCTTTCCAATGATTAAGTCAGCAAAAAATGTAGAAGGAGAAGAGAATAGGAGCAATTAGAATTGCTTACCTTTCCCATTAGAAGTCTTTTCAGACTTATAGGTTTGGTTCACGAAATCCTCTCCTTCCTTCTTGGGGTAGGATTTTATCTCCTCCTAGTTTAAGAAAGGAAATCTTATTTTCCTTATCGACGACTAGTTCTTCCTTATCGAAAATTATTTTTCCCTTTTCTAAGATTATCTCTTCGAGGAGTGAGGGATTCGGAAGCTGAAAAATTCACTGATAATATTGCTTTTGCGGATTTTCATCTTCTAGGTACTTATTCGAAACATACTTCCCATATGGGATAGAATTCCCATATAGGGTAGAATGGCCAGTTGGTGGACTTGAAGTCTCAGGCGGGTCGCCTCGAGCAAGCCTTGGAAGAGCTTGCCCTTGCTTTCCCGGGTGGCCTCTACAGTCTTCCGTTTGAGAAGTGTCTACTTGGTCTTGGTAAGGCTAATGGAATCTGACCGCTTCACAACACAGGCCCAACGGGGCCCATCGAGTATCGGATCCCAGAGATCATGGTACTCACAATGCCCCATTTTTCCTCCAATTGGAGTTTTTGTGGTATTTCAATCAAGGGAAAATATGGTGGTTTCATATGTTGAATGCTGAGAGTTTAAAGGTTTGTGAAAAACGATTAGTGCATTAAATGCACTTGGAGGCAACGTTTGCGTGTGTTTAAGGCGCATAGGAGACACATGCCTCCCAATGTGCATCCTAGGCATCTCATTCTAATGGCGCATTTCATGCTTCTATCGACCCCCTTCCCCTATAAGTTGGGATAGTGGTCTCAATAGTGGTTTCATTTACATTTTTTCAAAAGGTTTTCTTTTTCTTTTGATTCATGTACTTCCTCTACGCTTCTACAAATTTCCCTTCCAAAGAAGCCATCGAAGACTCTTAACGCTTCGACGAATTTCGATTTTCCAGTGAGTGTTTGCAATTCAAACCTTTTCCGAGTCATTGGTTTGCTTGAGTGTCTTCGTGGTTGGAGGTGTTCTATTAGTTTCGTGAAGGTCTTTGGTTTACTTTCTTTAGATTTTATCCTAGTGGGTTGTCAAATCCACTGAGGGAGATTTCTTTTCTTTCAAGGGTTCTTTCCTTTCTTTATTTTTGCTTTATGGACCTCAAGTTGACCCCTTCTTCTACTCCATTTTTTTATCTGCCTATAGAATGACAAGAGGTCACGAAGAGGTTTCAACTAGTCAAGCTGGGTGTAGTAGGGGTACCCCCAAGCAAATGCCTACTGCAAGCAGTCTACTTGCTGCCATGTCTGTAGAGGAACTGAGGTTATACAACCAAATTCTTGCCAAAATCAGTCTGGAGATGTCAGATGGTGCGGCTACCTCAGCTTTTGGGGAGGTAGATAATGCCATCTATTTTACCTGAGCCGGTTCTTTGTTGGGCACCTCCCCATTCCATCGCTTGTGGGCGGTTCACTTTGCAGGGCACCTCCACACTTTCATTACATTTGAGCGCTTTTGGATTTTGATGGGTTGTAGTGTGTTGAACTCTCTTTATTGACTGGATATCTCGCTGGTGGAGATATGCTTTATTTACATTTACACTTTGAAGCTTGGGACTAGGGGCCGCTTGTCCATGTTGGCCCACAGTCCTCGGCTATAATTCGTAACCGGGCTCCCTGACTCCTCTAAGATGGAGGCAGGGGTGTCATGATGTAGACACACATGGTATAGAAATCCACAGCTTTCCGAGGCTTCCTTTAATCCCCGAACCGAGTCCACCTACGTTCTCGAGTTTGTCTTTGTTCATGTTTTGGTACATCTTTCACTTCCCTAGGTTATGGGTGTATTGATATACTTATCTTCTTGATGATTTATAGATAGGCGTAGATGAGACTTGCTGGTCAAATGGGTGGAGAAGGCGAAATTTGGATCACGTTCATTTGGCTGGCAAAGATCCTGAAAGAGACGCCGTCACAGGCTCCTTCTATCGCAAGAATTTGAATACAAGATTTGGGCGCCAATCCTTTCCCCTACATAGTGTTTGTTCTTCCTTGTCCTTTGCCCAGCGAGATCGTTAAAGGCAAGCATTTTTTTCTTGCGAACCATCTGAAGTCGTTAGAGGCTCTACCTAGGCGGAGGTAGTTCCAGAGCCCCTTGTCCGGCCATATTATCTACCTTTGGCATGCAAGACCATAAGTCTGCCCCCTAAGCGGTGACGAAGAAGAAGAAGAAGTCGAGGCTGACGAAGGCTGTTGCTTGAGGGACAGGGGTTTATGGATTGGACAAATGTTTGTCGATTCTTGATCGGCCGAAGAGAGAGAGGTCAAAATGTTTGGCCTCGTTGTTGGATTTGCTATGCGGATGTGCAAGCGAGCTGTCAACGCTTAGGAGGGGACCACACCCGGCCTCTAAGTTCCAGGCGACAAATGTTCTAGGCCGTCTAGATCTAATGAGGTCCAATTTGATCCGGAGGTGATTGCTGTGGACTCACCAGAAAGAAGTCCTTAAGGACCCGTTTGCTGTTGGGGGTGTCGCCTAGGATGCCTCTTGTCCAGCGTTGGAGGATGAAGTTCTAGCCGGAGAATTTCCCCATGTTGATGATGCGTCTATCGAGGCTTCACTTGTCGAAGCGACTGATGCATCGCCACCGCGGGCCAAACGGGCTTATTTCGCAATTGATTATGCCCGGAGGCCCCTTGATAAGATGGTGCTTAGTTCATACGTCGAGCCAATGGAGTGGGCGGGCGCTACGGAGGGATCGCCGACTCACGATCAAGCGCGGGCTCTCGTGGCCTCTTAGAGGCCCTTCAACCAGAGGGACCCTTTCGTCGCACACATGCGCGATCTTTACCCTCACAGCTTTCTCGTACCGTCGGTGGCTTGTGAGGAGGAATATCCATCCGGCTTCCCATTAGCACGGATAAGAGTCCTCTGAGCACGTGGTAGGGGACGAGATGTATATCTTAACCATGACCGATGGATTACTGACTGGTATGGCTGAACCTCGATGTTTGGTACATTTGTTTTTGAGGTTATGATTTCCTTCCTAATGTTCTCTCTTTGGGTTGCGATGGCTCGAGAACATAGGGCGCCCGGCCTGAGGAGCTTCGTCGTAAATTTGGAGGGGATCTTTGAGAGGTTATGACTCTATGCCAAGGTGGCCTCCTCCGAGCACCACGCCCTCGAAAATTCCCTAGGCAAGGCCCAGTCCCAGTCCAAACATTGGGAACGGAAGGCCAAGGAGGGCTTCGAGAAGACGACGAGTGCGGAAAGAGAGAGGCAGGCTAAGGGAGGCTCAGTTGCAGGCTGCGATCAGTCGTGCTTGGGCGATGCGAGGCAAGCGGAGGTGACTGGCTAGGGTTAAAGAAGCTTTGGTTGCTGCAGAAGAGGCCGGTCACGTGTAAAAGCTAGGCATTAGGCTGATGCGGGAGGCCACCCAGGCTAGAGGTTGATCAGGACGTTTCTTGCATAGAGCTTGGGGTCGAGGCAGGAGTGTCTTCTCTCAGTCTCGGCTTGGTAAGGACAAGGCCATGAAGATGAATCTTGAGGCTCTAAAGGTGATTTTTGTCTATGGGTATGGGTGTTGTGTTTTTAAACACAACATCTATGGAGACCTTCCAGAGGTCCCAGAGTGTATGCCTAACTCAGCCGACCCGCTGCCTCCTGAGTTATTTGTGAACCTTGGGTGCCCCATCCGGGCGGCTTCCAGGCCCGCTGCCAGCAGTTACTGCGAGCAGGCGACGAGGGAGGCCGGGTGGAGGTGCTGCTGCCAAGGACCATAGCAGGCTCTAGTTCCTCTCTCTCTGTTCTTACTTAGTTACAACTTTTTTTTTAAAGGGCAGCGGCTTGCATATCATTTGTATATCGAGCACGATGGTGCTTGATAAATACACCTTTTTGTCTACTTCTACTATTGCTTATTTCTTACTGCTAACGCTCTTATAATTTCTCGTTGCTTAGGCCATTGATTCCTTTCCTTGTGCAACTCCTTTCCTCAATTTCTTGGTTAGGATGGTCGCTCTAGGACACTAATGCTAAGTTGGGAGCTTTGCAGGGTTCACCCTTGTTCCAGCAGGCACCATCTTCAAGCCTTGGTTGTAGTTAAGAGGCCAAGGATCATCGTAGGCTTGATCGTAGCCTGCTTGGTGGGAGTCTACCATTATGGTTTCTTTTTTGGAAGTTCCAACTGGCTTAGATCCGCGGTGGTCTTTGGGAGTGCCGGGCTTTTTGAGCCATGGGTGCGAGAAGCGGTCCTTGGGAAAAATGGGCCACTGGGCAGCCAGACGAGTTAAAAACCACGATACTCACAATGGTACTATCTTCCAAACCTTGAGTATGGAAAGCTAAATATGATGGAAAGTGTGTCATACGTAAAGCATGTAGAAGGTGAAAGGGTAATTAGTCCTGGCGTGTGGGTATCACGCGCGTCCCATTGTTGTCTACAGTGCATGATTTTATGTTGAGGCATTTAATGCATATGTTGGCATTTCACCCCTATATATAGGGGTTTAACTTCTAGTGCCGCCTATCCACAAAGTCTTTCGCCTGTTGTGATTTCTCTTCCTCTCTGTTCTTGTGAACTGGCAAGGATAGGAGAGCCATGGAAGAAGACTATTAGAGGGCTCTTGAGCCATGCTCACCTATAGTTGTAGGTCTTTATGTGTTCAAATACAATATTTGTGGGGCAATTTGAGGTTCCGGGTAGATTCTGGGCAGCCCGGTGCCCCACATGCAGGTATCCTGCGGAGATGCAATTGCCGGGGAGCATCATAGAGAGGTGGCGGATGAGTCTGGTAGAGGTGCCCCTCTTGGGGATTTAAATGAACATCCATAGTGTTTCCGCACTTCTTCTTCCTCCTTTTTCCGTAGTGGCCTCTATATGGCGACTCTTCTTCTTCCTCTTTTTCCGTAGTTGCCTTAATATGGCCGCTCGGACATATATCATAGTATAACTAATGACGCTCTAAGCATGTTTACGAGATGTAATTTTTTGTAACAGGCCCAACATGGCCACTTAGACATATATCACCGTGTAACTAACCACGCCATTAACATATTTATGAGATATAAATTTTTGTAATTCTTTGAGCGAATGTCTCTCGACTAGGACTGATGCTTTAAAGACACCAAGGTTAAATTATATCCAGCTAAGTGCCCTCATTAGGCTCCAACCTCGGTGGGCGAGCCAAGTGTCGTGGCGTGCCCCAGCATACCCGCCAAGGACTGTCCAGTGCTATGGCATGCACTAGCAGGCCAAGGATCATGCATGGTATTGCGAAAGTGCCAACATGCATGGAGCCTTAGTCTAATATTTTGAGAGTGCCAAAGGCTGAAAGCCATAGTCTAGTATTTGGAAAGTGTCAATAGGATATCAGCTATATCTAGACTTTTTATAGTGCCGGTAGGTTAGAACCCTTGATGCGGGTCTTTGGAAGTCTTTAGTAGGATGTCGATCGTATCTAGACTTTTGCGAGTGTCGTGAATTTAAGAGCCACAGTATGGTCTTTGGAAAGTGCCAGCAGGATATCAGTTATATCTGGACTTTTGCGAGTGCCAATAGGCTAAGAGCCATAGTCTAGTCTTTGGAGAGTGTCAGGAAGCTGAGAGCCACAATCTGATCTTTGGAAAGTGCCAGTAGGATATCAATCGTATCTGGACTTTTATGTGGTGTCGGTGAAATTTAAGAGCCACGGAGTATGGTCTTCAGAAGTACTTGACAAGTGAGAGCCCGCAGTCTGGTCTTTTGAGTGTTAGCAAGGCGAAAGGCCACAGTTTGGTCTTTGGAAAGTGCGTGGGATATCAGAAGTATATCTCAGACTTTAAGAAGCCCAGATTCTGAATATCCTGATATTTTAAGGCAGCTCTTTATTGATAGTAATACTTTTAAGGAAATTTTACTAAGTAATACCTATTTAGATGTGTGGCATTCCACACATTATGGTCTGATCTGTCTGGCTTATTCAATAGAAATTTGCTCCGCTCGGTCTCATTATATGGCCCTTCCGATTTGGTTGGAACTTCAGATGCATTGGAGTTAAGGCTGTGTTTTGAAAAGACTCTTCTTAAGACCCGAGCCTACATCTTGGAATGTTCGTTTGTTTTACACTTTGTTATGCGAGGTTTGCCAATCTTTCTTCAGTATGGCGCTATACCTGTTGCGGCTTCAGACTCACTCTTGCCCATATCCGGAGTCTTTAGTAATGGCTTGGCGTTAGCCTCTTGAGAATTCCGGTTCGAATAGTGGGCATCTTGATTTATGTAGGGATTATAGCCTCTATCCAGTAGTAGGCGAATGGCGATATCCGGGATGGTTCCGGTGGTGGTCTTATAAGCCTAGAGCTCTTAAATCATCTACCTATTTTCCTTTGACCGAATGTAGCTTCTTTTTCAAAGCTGCTAAGAGAGTCTTGTTTGATGAATTATATGCAGTCGTTTGCTTTGTAGGTCTTAGCATGGTTGAATCTGAGTTCTTGATTTTTGGCTCGTTCTGGATTCCTGCCATACCATGCTATCAAATTGTGGCCCATTGTCGGTTACTATCGTACGGTGATACGAAGCCCGGCAAGCGGTGTTCTTCCTTACAAATTGGGCGATATCTTTGTCTTTGATTAAAGCGAAAGGCTTGACTTCTACCATTTGCAAAAATAGTCACATCATTGCAGTAATAAGCTTCTTTTCTTGGGAGGACGGTAGGTAGTGATCTAACTATATCAATTCCCCAGCGTGAGTTAAGAACTGCATTATGGTTGTCATGTTTACGAGCGGTACCCTCGAAATGGGGGCTGGCCGTTGGCAGCGATCACACTTCTTGATGTAGGCGGCTGCATCTGTCCTCATGGTTGGCCAGTAGTAGCCCTGGGTATGGGCCTTGTGAGCTAAAGTTCTGCCACCTGAATGGTTTCCGCATATTCCTTCATGGAGTTCCGCCAATGCATACTGTCCTTGCTGGGTGGTGAGGCATTTAAGAAACGGGTCATTTAGGGAACGTTTATACAACTACCCGTTTACTTGGGAAAATCGAACCGCCTGAACCTAAATCTTATGGGCTTCGACCCTGCTATTCAAGAGTTCTCCAAAGCTCATGTAATGGACTATTGGAGTCATCCAGAAGGGACATGCTTCTTCTATCTCGTTCACCCGATTGGCAGCAATTGACGACTCCGATTGGTAATAGACAGGAGGAGCACTGTTTCTGTGGTTAGTAGGGATGCGGCTGTAGACCCTCAATTTTGTCCCTAAGCACTTGCATTTACACACATCACATAGATTGTCGTACTCACCCATTGTTCTCCTGCTTCATTTAGGCCCTTTTAGGCCTGGTCTTTCTCCGAGCCTCGGGTGGGCTCGTATAGTCCATTGGTGTGTATGTATTTCACTTCGGGTGTCATCGAGTGTCGAGTTATTGGCATCGTACCACCAGGGGCTCAGTGGCGCCCCAGGGTTCGACTCAATCGGAGTTTATGGAGTATGTCAAATTGAGCGCCCAGGCTGTTTGATCATATCTCCTTGTCGAACTCAGAATTGTTCACTATTTGTTTTGTTAGTTCTATTTGCCAAGGAGGTATTTGATGAAATTTCATAATTTTTGTCAACCGTTTGACTAATCGGTTTGGCCCGGTTCATCGACGATACGTATCTGACAACTGTTTTTTGGGTGATTTTGGCAAGCACTCCTCCTTGTTTCGATCATATCTCCTCATCCGGACTTGGAATGGTGCGCGTTTTTTGTTGATCTTCTTATTCTTCAGAGACATTCTATCAAAGTTTCATAATTTTCCTCAACCGGATGGACTGGTTGGCTGGTTTCATAGTTGATCGGACTAACTTGTGTGGGTATTTGTTTTTTTTTGTGTTTTTGGAGCCCAAATCGTATATGGGTCGGGCCCATCAGCTCAAGCTCGACCATGGAGCAGTATTGTGGGTCCATTTTGGGCCATGGATTAGATTACATACAGACCATGAATCCATGCTGGATGCTTGGTGGTGAAGCAAGCGAAATCTTAGCCGGCTTGCATGGGAAAATGAGGAGGAGTGAATGGGGCGATTTCCGAGGTGATTGGGGGCTCTTTCCAAAGCAGGAGAAAAAAACGAAGAGGCTTTGATTGCTGGAGGTGGGAATTAGCATAAAAAGACATAGAGATCAGATCAAAAGAAAAACCTTTGGAGGGGCACACTTCCGGGCTCGGACACACGTTTGCTGGATTTTTCCGAGATGTGTAGCTTGGTTTCTGTTCAGCGTTTTATGTGAAGAGGTAAAAATGGAACCTGGCTCACTCTATTCTATACAGGATATTCTGACCAAATTTTAGGTTTTACCTCAACCATTTGAACGGTTTTCACGCTCATATGTGAGGCCGATCCAACGGTTTTTCTTCAGACAGCGGAGTTTCGACGATTTGATTTGTTTGGTTGGTTCTCACTCATCAGGCTGAGAATCAATCACCGTTTGTTTTTAGATTCCACAAATCTCAGCAAGAAGATTCTGACAATTTTTCAAATATTTTCTCAACCGTCAGACCGGTTGAAGAGCTGAACCAACCGGTCCCGATTTGGTTTGGTTTGTTGGAGCAATTTATTCTGGCGGTTTGGGTAGTTTGATTTGTTTTGGTTGGTTCTCACTCATTCGAGCTGAGAATCAATCCACCCGTTCTTTGGATTCCTGACTCCTTAAAGAAGATTCTGACAATTTTCAAATATTTTCTCAACCCGTCCAGACGGTTGGAAAGCTAACCAACGGTCCATTTGGTTTAGTTTCTTTGGAGCGGCTATTCTGGCCGATTTAAGGTAGTTTGATTTGTTTGGTTGGTTCTCACTCATCGAGGCTGAGAATCAATCACCATTCTTTTTTGGATTCTGACTTTATGGCAAAGGAAGGTTCTGACATTTTTTCAAATATTTTCTCAACTGTCCAGACTGGTTGGAAAACCAAACCAGCCGGCTCATTTGGTTCAGTTTGCTGGAACGGCAGTTTGGGTGGTTTGATTTGTTTGTGTTGGTTCTTAGTTACTCGGGTCGAGGTGAACTCCCTTTGTCTTGTTGGATTCCTGAATTTGTAAGGAAGGTTCTGAGATTTTGAAAATATTTTGTCAACCGTCAGACCGGTTAGGAAACCAAACCAGCCCGGCTCATTTAGTTCGGTTCTTTGGAGCGGCAGTTTAGGTTATTTGATTTGTTTGTGTTGGTTCTTGGTTACCGGGTCGAATTGAACTCCGTTTGTCTTGTTGGATTCCTGACTTTGTAGGAAGGTTCTGAAGATTTTGAAATATTTTGTCAACCCGTTCGAGGACGGTTAGGAAATAAATAACCGGCTCGTTTGGATTCGGTTCTTTGGGCAATGATTTGAGTGGATTTGATTTGTTTGTGTTGGTTCTTGGTTTTCGGGTCGATTGAAATCCGTTTGTCTTGTTGGATTCATGAATCTTTGAGGAAAGGTTCTTACAAAATTTTGGAGCCCTCTCAACGGCTGAGCTGTTGGGGAACTAGATCATCGGTTTGTTGGGGTTTCGTAAGAGGTCCTTCGATTTCGATTTAATTGAAGCCCATGACGCTATGAGTCCAGCCCATTAGCCTAAATCAATGTAGGGCTATGTTTAGGAGTTTGAAATGGGGTTTATTTCAGGTTAATGAGGTTCATTTTGGATTCTTGAGAATCGGGGTCTATCTTAGTCCCGAGGTGATTAGTTAGCGCTGATAATCTAGTGTTTTGTCGAGACCGATTCTTCGAGATGAATAGAGGCGTGTTGTATAGGCTGGACGGGTGTTGTAGCATCCAATGAATAGGCGAGATGCAATGTATGGTTTCTCCTAGCTTGCTTTTCTTTTTATATTTAATTTTGAGAACGGTATGCGGCGTTGGTGACCTCTTATCTGGTGGCAGGCCGAGGACCATGGTATGTGCTTTAGTGTTGAGTAATCGATTTCACATGGATGATTTGTGTTTGAGTGCCATGCATGTTCTTATGTTGTTGGCTAACCTTTGATGTAGCGGCGTGGCGAGGACCCAGTACGCACCATTTTATTTTGGTTGAGTGTTTTTAAGCATCTTGAATGCAGTTAGGTTGGTCTGATCGGTTGTATGTTTAGCCTATGAGACTATCTGATTTTTGACCCTTGTGCTCCTACATACCCAATTCATAGTAGAGACCGAGTTAGGGCTTAGAGAATCTTACCTCATATGAGGTACGCTTCCGATAGGTAATCGATCCCGGACCCGAGAAATGCGGTTTCGCGGACCGACTTTTTCCATCTTGGAGTCATTGGGGTTTTGTTCTTACTTGGTTTCCCCACTTAAAAATAAAAATAAAAGTAAATTCGCGACTCTAATAGTAGTTCCTCCTTGGGACGGATTTTCCAAACTCAAAAATCAACCCACATTTTCTTTCACATTTTCCTTCATTTAAAAGCGATCAGCGCCGGCCGTGGATCGGGTAGGGTCCACAAATTAGCGGCTCAGGGGCCGAACCCGAGTCACGGTTCATAAGAGGATCAAGCTTGAACTCGAGTTGGGTATATTGGAGCACATGGTTCTCTGATCAATAGGCTCTTAGGCTACATAGATGACTGATGATCAAAAACTTGGTTGGTATTTGGCATACACTTATGGTTTGTTTATGCTTGTGTGTTTGGATTCTAGCATGTTTGTTCATGGTTGATTTGGTATCTAGCTATATGTTTTTGATTGACATAGATGGTTAGTTTGTATGTAGATTTTGTGATAGGCTTGCTCTTTGTGCATGATTGTTTCTTTGCATATTTGCTCCTTCCCTTGCATGGCCTTGCATTGTGTTTGTGGAGCACGTATGTATCCACACTTACGAATCACTAGTCTTGATCGATTATTCCATATTGATTGCTTATATTTGTTTTGAAGTCATTCCCATTTGTCTGCCACGACCAAGCTGAGGTTTGGAAATAAGGTCTAACATAAAGAAGTATATGTCGATGTATGGGAACTATAGAGATGACGGATGTCAGAAACAATGAAGACACATATAGCCACGAGCTAGATTTCATGGATGCGTGGACGATTAATGTCATTGTGATTGATGATTGATTATTGATTAGGATCTCGGTTGCGCGTATCATTGTGGAGTACGGTCATCTAGCCTTTAGGACTTGCCTTTTCGCTGTTATTTTGAGCCGCCTTACCCCTAAGGTATTACCATGTCAGAATCTCGCTCCTGCATGTGGGGCCTCATATCAGATTAGCTGTTGATGTCACATGTCCGTTCATTCCCTTAGAGGATTTCATTGTGGGATTGCATTACTGGATTGATTTTCGGATTGATAGACACGGGGACTGACATGCCCCCTTTCCTTTTGTAGGATTGTTAACTAAGGCGAGCACAGGTTCGAGCTTGGATTCGGATCGGAGGAGTAGACTTGTTAGAATTCAAATCCACACAGTCGATTAAACCGAGCATCAAATCATAAGATATGGACCCTCGATGCGCCTCACATCGACCCGGATTGAATTTGAGATTACCGATACCATGACATCTACTCGGGATCTTTATTTTGGGTGGACGGAGAAGTTGATAGGCATCGAGCCCGACCATTACCAATTCCAGGGGAGCACCTTGCATGACTCTCCTTGCCTCCATCACCACCATCATCTGGACCTTATGCAATGAGACTATACAGTTCCACCTCCACCACCCCCACCTTTATACGGACCCAGCGTACCGCGGAGACTATCTGATTCCACCTCCGCCCCACCACAGCTGGTTCAGCTCGACCCACGGAGTTGGAGCTTTTATTCTACATGGCGGTGAGACCATGCCACGTGCATTTGTGACCTGCACGATTATTGATAACACTCGAGACGTGTCGTGGGATTGACGAGAGGATCAAGTCTACGCATGTTACGATGGAGTTATAGGTTGGGGCCGGATATGATGACACCTTCCCGGTGGCAGCCTTGCCGATTGAGTTCCGCATGCGGACATTGAGGAGGGTACTGCAGGGATGAGTGCCCCGTATTCGCCTGCGAGTTATCTGGTATTTGTTATGCGCGGGCATAGATTGGATGAGGCACAGATGATCATGCTTTTCCCTCTGTCGCTGAGTGGTGTCGCTCAGCGTTGGTTTGCATCATTGTGGGTAGGACATGGGCTGATTTAGGACAGGAATTTATCAGACAATATTCTTTTAATACCGTAGTGGATGTATCCCGGAGAGAGTTAGAGGCCCTCAGGCAGAGGCTGGATGAGTCGGTCACTTCATTCATCTCACCGAGAGAGAAGATTGCATGCATGGCAGATACACCTCGTGAGCGACGATCGGGATCGACATGATTATGCGTAGTCTTCAAACTCCTCGCTTCTAGGCATCTCATGGCTTCCCACGTATTTACTTTGATCATTGGTTCAGCCCTATGGCATTGAGGAGGTCTAGAGGATTATGTGCGCATTCTTCTCCTTCACTCAAAGGAAGAAGCCGTGGCTGGACCTAGACCATCGATGTCAGTGCCATTGCTGACAGACACAGTCCCCACGCCACCTCCGCTTCGTAGACGCTTTAGACACTCCTTACCGATGATGTGGCGGGCCAAGATGCATCAGCATCTCTTTCAGCTCTGGGCTACTTCATTTTTTCTACATCCGCTACTACCCAAGATATGCTACATGTGCGCCTCGCAGGCCACTCTTCATGCACCATCAAAGCAGAGATAGAGCACCACCTCCACCGAGGCCGGATGCCACTGAGCCAAGCATTTTAGAGATTGGTTGAAGGGGGTTTGATTGTTCCACTACCACCTAGACCACCACCACATCCTACCCCACCTGGATTCAAGATCGATCTTCACTGTGCCTATCATCAGAGAGCGGGTCATGATATTGTGAGAATGCGGCAAAGACGAGGCATGCTATTCAGACTTGATTGATCAAGGTTTGCCGACTTAGACGTCCCGTCAGGATTATAGGACCCATCTACTACATACTAGAGTTTACTCCACTCCCTCGGGGTGTACATTTGATTGAGTATTCGTGAGATGAGATATCTGTGATGGGATGGGATGAGAGGCTCTTCACCAATCAGTTTGTACAAAACTCGAGTTTAGTGTATACACCTGTGGTCACAGTTCACCCATTTAGATTGACTCCAGATGATGTTCCCGACAGACAAATAATATCGCCAGATATTTGGTAACATGTTCCTCCCATAACACCTTTCATTCCGCTCCTCGTGAGGAGTATGGGCCAGTACATAGAGATGTTCAGATTGTTACGAGGAGTGGGAGGGTAGCTCAACCCCCACTTGTTGATAGACCTTTTGCAGGCATTGATGCTAGAGATGAGATTCAGAGGGAAGATGATGAAATTTTACGCCAGCTGCGCACCACTCAGGCCCGCATTTCCATTTGGAGCTTATCGTCTCATCCAAAGACACATAGAGACGCACGATCGTGAGCTCACGATTAGAGTTGATATCGCTTACCACCCGGGGCCGAATCCACTCTCTCGACAAATGGATAGGCTACATGCATGTTTTCATGATGATTTACCACCCGAGTGGGATCGCACTATGTTCACTTTGTTCATCGATGTTGCTTGTTCAGCCGTAGGTGCTCAGCCTGTTGACAATCCATTCGCCCTTAACATTTGTCCACTGAGCACACATTGCTTTGGGATTTTCACCGATTTTGGGCCATCCATACACTTCATCATAGCTTGACGACTCGCAGGACAATTATGGGTACTCACTACACATGTCATGATCGGGTCCAATGGGATACCCATAATTTTTCGTGTTTGAGCATCCAAATATCCTTTAACCCGCTTAGGTCGCCCTCGATTCATGAGGCGGGTGCTATAACATCTTCGCTTCATCGAAGGTGAAGTTCATACACGAGGGGCGATTATCACAATACAGCCTGACACAGATGTTAGCTACTTCTTCCTGAGCCAAGCAGAGCAAGGTTTCACAAAGGAGAACGATTTGCACTTGACCGGGTTTGTTTTTGACGAAGTCCAGGTTGTTAGTTTAGAGGATGACAATAGAGACATGGTACCTATGTCTTTTTGATCAAAGACAACAAAGATTCTTTGGTGCTTAGGCATGGGATGAGAGGCATGTCTTATATGTCTGTTTGATTTGGTCGCCATGCCAGGGCCGCGAGTTTACTATTACAGCTTGATCATGACATATCTTATGGGTCAAGTTACTTCAACTGGGCAAGATGCACGACACATGGCCCGACTGCGTAGAGAGAGAGTGAGAGCTCGCATGTCTAGCATTCCATTCGATTATCCTTCGCCTCGTATTAATTTTTCAACACGATCATTTTACCAAAGAATCAAAGATAAAATCATAGGAGGGAAGTTGACTATGTTTCAAATACGGAGCCGAGATTCAGCAGACCAAGATGCCCTAGGACATATGTGTTTGAGTTCTGAGACCATCGATCCACCCGAGGCCATGATAGTTGCACCACCATCACCGGATCGAGCCAGTGTGTTTACCATGTGCTTCCCGATGGCATCCCGACCATGCACCGCCATGGATTCGGGAGATGGTCCCATGCGGATTTTTCCTCGATACTTACACTGACGAGATGGACATGATCTACAATGGGCCGCATCCTGACACACACCCACACGTGGGCCCCATTCTACTTTTGACATGTTTGGAGTTTCTATGGTCAGATTATGATGTCATGGACACTTTACGACGCCAGACCGACACGATGGACATGATCGCACCGGGTCACATTCCTCGATGCCTCACCTAGGCCCCGATCCTCTCTTTTATGTGTTTCGTGGACTTCTATGCTTGAGTTCAATGTGATGGACTTGTTTCTACCGATATTGCCTCATGATACTATTTCGCTGAGAAATGTCCGACTCAGGACCCACCTCTTCGACGCTTATGTCCTGTGGGTTTGTCACCCGCTTGATGACATTTCTATGGTAATAATGACATGAGTATTTACGAGCATTTGTCAGGTCGCACATTTTCTCGACAGAACTTTTCACCAAAGACCCATAGCACATGTATGATGTTGATGATGTGGAGACATGTATGACCTACTCGTGGTAAGTCGATCTGTTCTCGATATAGAGGATATGGTTACACCTGTTTCTGGTAGCACAGAGTTGATAGATTTTGGTGTACTCAAGACGTCTACAGGAGATTAGAACGCTCTTCCTATCTCATGAGAGAGAAGTAGATTGACTGACCTACCAGTCATACTGATGTATCTGAGATGGTCGATGAGGACATGCCAGCCTTGACCCCACTATAGTTCAAAGATCACCGCCCATTCCGCCACATGCTAGGCCGCTACAATTGAGAAGACTACATCCTCGATGAGCCTTCTAAGTGTTAAAGAGGAGATTCAAAAGCAACTTGTCAGCTTCCCGTCGCAGTCAGCATCCCGGTGGCTGGCTAATGTCGTCCCTGCTCCAAAAAAAAAAAAAAGGATGGCAAGGTTAGGAGTTTGTGTTGACTTTCGAGATTTGAATAAGGCCAAATTCTCTAAAGATGATTTTCCCTCCCACACATCGGGACATGTTAGTTGACAAAGACCGCTGTGGCACCCTATGTCATTCCTTCATGGATGGGTTTTCTGGGTATAATCAGATTTTAATGGCTCCAGAGGATATGGAAAAGACTTCTTTCATCACAGAGTGGGGTACTTACTGCTATCGAGTCATGCCATTTGGATTAAAAAATGTAGGGGCCACCTATCAAAGAGCTGCCACTACTTTATTCCATGACATGATGCATAGAGATGTCGAGGTATACGTGACGCATGATGTTGAAGTCCCAAGGCGCATCACTTAGCGTACTTGGCGTAGATTCTGAGATGATCAGATTGGTCAGATTGAGATTGAATCCCAAGAAGTGCACCTTGGGGTAACTTCGAAATTGTTAGGTCGTGCTGATCTTAAAAGACCAAGGCCATACTTGACATGCCGATTCAAGACCGAAAGAGATCGTGAGGCTATTTTTTTAGGCGTACTACAATACATCAAGCCAAGCTTCATTGCTAGACTAATGCATATATGAAAGCCTATCTTTCGCCTTTCTCTCGAGGAAGAACCAGCCTACGTTTGGAATGATGATTGCCAACAGGTTGAGAAGATTAAGGAGGTTTACTTTCCTCAGCTTTAGTGCTCCCACACCGGGCGGCCCCTACTTCTATATTTGCCGGGCCGATATAGCTGGGATGCATGTTAGCTCACCGATGATTCAGAAAGGAGCGAGCTATTTATTATCTAAGTAAGAGGATGCCTGAATACGAGTGCAATACCTTATGATCGAGCGCTTTGTTTAGCGCTGCTTAAAGCACTGTGAGGCTTAGCACTATGTGACAGAGTGATTTATACTTTGGTCTCACGATTGATCCAAGTGAGGTATCCTCGTTTGATAGCAGGGCCTGCTTAACCGGTAGACTCATGAGATGGTTGGTTCTATTGATGAGTTTGATATTTAGTATGTGACACAAAAACTCCGTGCGGGAAGCATTATTGCATCATTCGGGCTTTCACAAGATCCGATGATAGATCGATTGACGATGATTTCCCATATAATTTGCTCTAACACCAAAGATTATAGGATGGCAAGCCAGATTGATGAGCCGCTTAATCATTGGGTTTGGTATTGGTATCTTATCGGAGGACAATTACAACAAGATCACATTCCCGCATCGTCGATTAGTATTTTCTCGATCATCAATTGATAAATACCATAGTTGAGTATGAGGCTTGCATTACTGGCCTAGAGACTGCTACTGATCTTGGCATTAGACAGTTGGAGATCCACGGGATTCCAATTTAGGGGTTATACAAACAGGACTCAAGGTATCCTGAGGACTCGAGAGATTTGCAGTTCAAGCCCTACCATGCTTACTTAAACCTACCGGGTTGCAGACTTACGAGTTAAGATATATACATCCGCCAGCAGAATCGCTTTGTTGATGCATTAGCCACCTTGGCTTGTGTAATTGAGATTCCCGCGGGGAGTGACTGTGCGACCATTGTTGATCGAGACCAGTTCGCACCCGCTCATCGCTGTTGATCGAGATATTGAGAATCGTGATGAGTTACCATGGTATCATGATATTTATCACATGTGGCGCTTAATTCAAACAGCCACCTAAGGATAAGAGAGCATTGGAGAATATTTGGCTGCCAGATGGTTATTTGCGGATGCCTTTATGTGAGATCACCTCGATGGCCTGTTATTATTACGTCTCGACCGCGCCCGCAAATCGTAATGAGGTTTATGCCGGAGTCCTGTGGGTCTACACATGGGGCCACATGCCAGCCAAGCAAGATCATGAGGATCGGTTACTTTGGTTGACTATGCAGATGCATTGCTGCCGCTAGTACGTAGATGTCTCGAAAGTGTCAAATGCACTGAGACTGATACACGTGCCACCTTCTCGAGTTGCATGCACTTACATCCCTTGGCCGTTTTCAAGATGGGGTATTGATATTATGTATCTCACCAAGTCTTCTAGTGGGCAATATACATCCTAGTGGCTATTGATTATTTACTAAGGGCGGAAGGTTTATGCTAGATTGACAAGTACGAGTGGCCAAATTCATCGGGACGCACATTATCTACCGATATAGGTCCTCAAAGGGTTGATCTTTATAGGAGGAGCGCATTTCGCAGGCGCAGGTGGATACCGTCCAAGAGTAGGTATTTCAATATCATCGATCATCCGCATATAGGCAATGCACCACTCACGCTGAGTCGCAAATAAAGAATATCAAGAGGATTTTGAGAAAGATGGTCGAGACTTCTTGTGATCGGTCAAAGAAGCTCCCTTTCGCATTATGGGCTTATCGTACATCTTTTTCTTACTTCTACCAAGCACACTACTCTTTTGGTATATGGTACGGAGGCGTATTGCCCGTTGAAATTGAGACGGATCCTCGAGTAGAATTGGGGAGCATCGATATCCGAGACCGAGCGGCTCGGCCTGCTATGATCGGCCACCTTTTAGATGAGAGGAGATTGAGGGCAAGATCATGTTCGTGCCATCGAGGAAAATGACCCGCGGCATTTAGAAAAGCGGTCAAGCCTGTGAAGTTTCCGTGTAGCTACGACCTAGTTCAAGCGTCCTCCGGATTGATCAACACCCTAGAGGAAAGTTTAGACCGACCGAGCGGGCCTTATGTCATCCGAGATCCGACTAAGAGGGAGCAAATTGGTCGACAGATTTTAGATCGGGAAATCATCACGTAACCAAATAAATGTGGATCAGCTGAAGAGGTTTTACGCTTGAGATCATGGTTAGAGGATGGGTGGCCATCACTTTAAGTAGCCATATTCCCTATTACACACCCATACATTGATATATCCTATTGCTAGCCCTTTGAGCCTCACGCGGTTTATTATGGCCTATTCTTTCATTAAGCCTTGCATACTTTTTCTGACCTGGGTTGGGGGCTACCCCTGTGCGCTTTTCATTTATTATTTGGATATGTGAGCATTATGAGCATTGTGACATTCTTTGTTTGTTCTTTCTCACATCATTGCTTGTTTCTTTTCTTCTCCATTTTGCATCTTCATACCATCTATCTTTGAGTCTAGTTTCTATCATCTCTATTTGTTTCACTTTTATCTCCTTTGTATGATGATGACATGCTTCTCATCCTAGAGCTACTAGTCGCTCACACACCTCTTCATTCCCGCCGTAGGTTTTGATCCTGGGATTCTTAGGTTGGGAGGGGACCATTTGGGCTTTAGAGGTTTGAGGTTCTTTCGGTTGGATTGTGTTAGTATGGCATTCCGACCTACTTTGGAAGGTTCACTAAAAACAAAAAAAGCAGAAAAAAAAAAAGAAAAAAAACAAAACAAAAAAAAAAGAAAAAAAAAGTGTGTTTGTTTGATATTCGTTACTCATTTAGGTTTGAGAGATTTATTATTCCTCTAAGGGTTGAGTGAAAGCATTGTGCGATCTTTCTCCATGGATTTGGGTAACACATTGGGTATGAGGTTTGGGTTGCTTCGCACTAGGTCCCTGGACCACTCCCATCTTATAGTGACTTGCTTTGACTTGACGTTCTTGGGACGAGTTGTTCGTCATTATCATACATTGCCACATTTGTATCCCAGCTTGTTTCTTCCTTTTTTTTGCTTTATCCATTCATCATTTTCTTATCACTCTCTACTCTCTTCTACTCTTATTGATCATCGTCTCACTTCTAGTTTATCGTGTCCTTTGGTGCACTTCACTCACTACTCACATTGTTCATTCAGATGTTGGTTGAGTCACCTTGCTCACATGATCCTTTGATACTGATATCGCGCATAAGGGTTTAAGATTTATCGGGTATTTAGCCTTTGTTTCCCATCATGTCATTCACCTTTCACCGTCTACATTACTGGCCCGAAATGTAAGACCACCCCGAGACCATGAGGATCCCTGTGGTTCGCTTTCTTCCGAAGCATTTTACACGGGATGTGTTCTGGTTTACCGGGACATACTGGATGTCGACAGTCTCGTTCTTGGGAGTATCGAGGGTCACATATTGCTTCTCCATTCAGTTTGCTTCACCCAGTCCATGATCGTATGCACGATACAGAGAGCTCTCCGACCATGGATAGCCCATTAGCTTTATGCTTCGACACGCCACACCTGGGCATACCCCTATCCTTTCATGTTGGCATTGGCTCGTACGCATGTACACTGGCAGCCCATTTCGCCTAGAGATGTTTTGGCATCAAAGTTTGAGTATGCTCCACATACAGCTGGGTTTCTTCATACAACAGAGTGCTTCTAAAGGCCACTAGGGTAAGATTCGCTCATATTCATCAACTCAATAGGTGCACACCGGCGCACACACCCCATATGTCATTTTTGTTCGCTTGTTCGTATCATTGCCTTAAATTTATTTCAGAGTTTTTTTTCATCAAGGCACTTGCATATCAAATGTGCACACTGGGGCATACCCTATATCAGTTTTATGGAATGAAATGGATGATTTTTTCATGAATGAGTGATTGTGGATATTTTCATCAAGCCACTACATGTGCTATGGGATTTGACATGGCATTGATAATTCTAGACTAGGGGCATATAACCCTCTTCACCCTTGGTCACATTTCAGCGATTGTCCCATGTAAGCATACCCTTATTTCCATCTTTATGAAGTTCTTGGTTTCGCTATCATTCGTGGCATTTTCTATTGTCATATCAGGGCATCCCCTTCTTTTGTCATAGATTGTGTTTGATTTGGCTTATCTTGAATATTTGCTGGTGCAGACCCCGGGATGTCATACTAGGGCCTACCACTCTTCCCCTCGAGTTTGTTTCACTCGCTAGCCTGCTTCGGCCCTCTAAAGATCTCGCCCTATTTCACCTTCCTGCATCACCGGATTTCTACATCACCTGCAGACTACTCTGATCCCATCATTTTCGTGATCGCCTCGGATTGCAACCTTTCCAAGATTTCGCCAGATCCCCTACATTTCCTGCACTCACCGGATTTCACATTACCCATCGCCCTGATCCTACCATTTTCCGGTACTCCGCCTGCATCCCACATTTCCGCACTTGCCGATCCCACATTTCCGGTACGCCCGCATCCCATTTTCCGTACTCGCCCGCATCCCACATTTCCAAGACGGCCCGGATCCTACCTTCTCGATACTTGCCCGCATCCCACATTTCCAAGATCACCGATCCTACCTTTTTCCTGCAGACTCAACTGGGATGTTACCCTCCCTGCACTCGCCCGGATCCCACATTTCCGGCACCGCCCGCATCCCACATTTCCATCGCTCTGATCCCCACCTTCCCAGACTCACCCTGGGATGTTACCCTCTCCCTGCACTCGCCCCGGATCCACACCTCTCGGTACTTGCCCAGATCCCACCTTCCTGAACCCGCCCCCATCCTACCACTGGGCACTCGCCATCCCACACTTCTCGGCACCTCGCCCGCATCCCACATTTCTAGTACTTGCCCGATCCTACCTTTCTCGGTACTCGCGCCCAGATCCCACACTGCACGCCCGCATCCCACATTTCCGACATCACCTGACCCCACATCGTGCATCAATCCCACCTTCCTGAACTCAGCCCTCCATCCTACCATTTTCCGGCACTACCAGATCCCATATTTCCAAAGATTTCACCGATCCCACATCGGGCACTCGCCCAAATCCCACATTTCCGTACTCGCCCAAATCCCACATTTCCTCTCGCACGCCCAGATCCCATTTCCAAGATTGGCCGGATCCTACCTTTCTAATACTGGGCCGATCCCATTTCAGATTCGCCCGATCCTACCTTTTCTAAGACTCACCCTGATGTTACCAGACTTGCCCTGATCCCACATTTATGGTACTTCGCCCGCATCCCACATTTCCAAGCACTGCCGATCCCACCTTCCCAGACTCACCCTGGGATGTTACCTCTCTGCACTCGCCCTGATCCTACCATTTTCTGCACTGCCAACCACCTTCCCGAACCCGCCCGGATCGCACCTTCCCGCATCACCCTGGGATGTTACCTTCCCACTCGCCTCTATCCCGTATTTCCTGTGACTACCGCATCCCACATTTCCGTACTCGCCTGCATCCCACATTTCCAAGATCGTCTGATCCTACCTTTCTCCGCACTTCTGCCCGCATCCCACATTTCTCTCTCGCACTACTGCATCCCACATTTACTGCCCGCATCCCACACCCGTACTCCGCCCGATCCCACATTTCGGTACTCGCCTGCATCCCACCTTCCCGAACTCATCCTGATCCTACCATTTTCCGGGTACCCGCCCCAGATCCCACATTTCCGCACTTCGTCTCGGGATCCCACATTTCCTCCGGGCACTCGCCCATCCCACATTTCTGCATTCCGCCCGCATCCCACATTTCCAAGACTTGCTCAGATCCTACCTTTCCGGCACGTCGCATCCCACATTTCCGCACTTCCACTGATCCTACCTTTCCTAGACTCACCCGGATGTTACCTTCCTGACATCGTCGGTATCCCACATTTCCTATGATTACCGATCCTACCTATGGTACTTGCCCAGATCCCACATTTCTTGTACTTGCCCAGATCCCACATTTCCACTCGCCCGCATCCCTACATTTCAAGACTCGCCCGCATCCCACATCTCTGCATCGCCAACCACCTTTCCGTACTTGCCCAGATCCCACATTTCCGTACTCTTGCCCATCCCACATTTCGGTACTCGCCCGTATCCCACATTTCCGTACTCGCCAGATCTCACATTTCCTAAGATCGCCCGCATCCCACATTTCCAATACTCGTAGGATCCTACCTTCTCCTAAGACTCACCCTGGATGTTACCTTCCCTGCACGCCCATCCCACATTTAGTACTCGCCCGCATTCCACCTTTTCAAGACTCGGATTCCACCTTTTTTCAGACTACCCTAACCAACATTTTTCTGTCATTCCTGACTTTTCAGAGCAGCCTGTCTCTGACATCCTCATCTTCTCCGCATAGCCTCCCGATGTCATTATCTTTTCCCAAGACATGTCCAGATCACTTTATCTTCCTGTGCATCGTGGACTTGTTTTCTTTAAGTCCTTCAACTCCGAGCGACTCGCCCGCTATCCTTCAATATTAGTAAGGGACAAAATTAATGTCATCTAGGCCTTCATCAGAAGTTCATTTCCCACTTTTTGCATCGCTGCGACTTCTCGCTCCCACGATCTCACCTGCTCATTCACTCTACCGGGCAGGCATATTTGTAGACCCCTCAATTCTTGGTCCCTAAGCACTTGCATTTATCCTATGTGGGTGTCATACTCACCCATTGTTCCCTATAGCACCATTTAGAAAGCCCTTCTTTAGGCCCTACCTTCTCCGAGCCCCTAAAGTGGCTCGTATATGGTCCATTGAGTCACAGAGGTATTTCACTTGAGTGTCATCATCGAGTGCGTCATTATTGGCATCGTACCAGGAAGCAAGTGGCGCCCTCAAGGGTTCAAATTTCAACCCGAGTTTATGGAGTATGTCAAATTCGTGATACTGAGCCCTGCTTTCTCACCATATCTCCTCGGTCCGAACTCGCACTGTTCACTGCTTGTTTTGTTGATTCCTTATTTGCCAAGGAGGTATTGATAAAATTTCATAATTTTTGGCCCCCCGCCCTCAACCGCTTGACTAATCGGGTTTGACCGGTTCATCAGGCAATACGTATAACATCGGTTGGTGATTTCGAGAGTAATTCTCCTTGTTTCATCATATCTCCCTCATCCCACTTGAAATGGTGCGCCTTTTTTTTGTTGATCTTCTTGACTTTTCAGGGAACATTCTAATAAAGTTTCCAATTTTCTCAACCGGATGGACTGGTTGGCAGCTGGTCTCAACCGGCCAGTCTGACCAAATTTCAGCGGAGCGCTGTTTTTGTGTTGAGCCCAAATCGTACATGGGTCGGGCCCATAAGCTCAGCTCGACCATGGGCATTGTGGGTCCATTTTGGGCCATGGATTGTTACATGCAGCCCAATTATGAATCCATGGATACTTAGGTGACAAGATGAAATCTTAAAAAGATTCAAATTTCAGACGGGAAATGAGGAGGGGAGGAATGGGGAAGCGATTTCCAGACTCCGATTGGGGGCTCTTTCCAAGCTTGAAGGAGAAAAACGAAGAGGCTTTGATTGCTGGAGGGAATTAGCATAAAAGACATAGAGATCAGATCAAAAGAAAAACCTTGAGGGGCACACCCTCGCCTCTGACACACGTTTCTGCCTGATTTTTCTCGAGATGTAGCTTGGTTTCGCTCACTATTTTATGTGAAGTATGAGGTAAGAAATGGAACCTGGCTCCACTCTCTATTCTATACAAGATATTCTGACCAAATTTTAGGTTTTACCAACCATTTGAACCGGTTTTCACGCTATATGGTACGATCCAACGGTTCACTGAAACTGTAGCTTTGCAGTAGCTTGATTTGGTTTTGCTGGTTCTCACTCATCCGAGCTGAGAATCAATCACCGTTGTTTTGTGATTCCTGGACTCCTTGAAGAAGACTTGACAATTTTTCAACATTTCAACCGTCCATCAAATATTGAAAACTGAATCAACCTGTCCATTTGGTTTGGTTTGTTGAATCCATTGTTACATAGCTTGGGTGGTTTGATTTGTTTTGGTTGGTTCTCACTCATTCGAGCTGAGAATCAATCACCGTTTCTTTTTTTTTGGATTCCTGACTCCCAATAAGATTCTGACAATTTTTCAAATATTTTCTCAACTCGTCCGTGACCGTTGGAAAACTGAACCAACCGGGTGGTTTGGCCAGTTTCTTTGGAGCGGCTATTCACGGCAGTTTAAGGTAGTTTGATTTGTTTTGGTTGGTTCTCACTCATCCAGGCTGAGAATCAATCACCGTTCTTTGGATTCCTGACTTTGTAAGGAGGGTTTGACATTTTCATATTATTTTTCTCAACTTGTCCAGACTGGTTGGAAAACCAAACCAGCCGGCTCATTTTAGTTCGGTTGCTGGAGCGGCAGTTTGGGTGGTTTGATTTGTTTGTGTTGGTTCTTGGTTACTCGGAGTGAACTCCTTTTGTCTTGTTGGATTCCTGAATTTGTAAGGAAGGTTCTGAAGATTTTGAAAATATTTTGTCAACCGTCCAGACCGGTTAGGAAACCAAACCAGCCGGCTCATTTGGTTGGTTCTTTGGAGCGGCGGAGTTTAGGTTGTTTGATTTGTTTGTGTTGGTTCTTGGTTACCGAATTCGAATTGAACTCGTTTGTCTTCATTGGATTCCTAACTTTTTAAAGGAAGGTTCTGAAGATTTTGAAATATTTTGTCAACCGTCCGGACCGGTTGAAGCCAAACCAGCGGCTTCATTTGGATTCGGTTCTTTGGGCAGCGGTTTAGGTGGTTTGATTTGTTTGTGTTGGTTCTTGGTTACTCGGAGTCGGAATTGAACTCCGTTTGTCTTGTTGGATTCATGAATCTTTGAGGAAGGTTCTTATAAAATTTTGGAGCCCTCTCTCAACCGGCTGAGCCGGTTGGGGAACTAGATCTGTCAGTTTGTTGGGGTTTCGTAAGGGTCCTTCGATTTCAGTTTAATTGAAGCCCATGACCTTTATGAGTCCAGCCCATTCGCCCTAAATCAATGTAGGGCTATGTTTAGGGTTTGAAATGGGGTTTATTTCAGGTTAATGAGGTTCCATTTTGGATTCTTGAGAATCAGGGTCTATGCGGGTCCAAGGGTGATTAGTTAAGCACCAATAATCTAGTGTTTTGTGAGGCAGTTCGCCCGAGATGAATGAAGCGTGTTTGTATATTTGGAGCGGTGTTGTAGCATCAATGAGTGACTGAGATGCAATGTATGGTTTCTCTAAGCTTGCTTTTCTTTTTATATTTAATTTTGAGAAACCGGTATACGAAAGCGTTAGTGACTTGCTATCTGCTTGGCCCAGGGGCGCAGTATGTGCTTTAGTGTTGGGTAATGAATTTCCACATGGATGCTTGTGTTTGAGTGCCATGCATGCTTGCTATCATTTGTTAGTAACCTTTGATGTAGCCCAGTGGCGGGGACCAGAGTGCAGCACCATTTTCGCTTTTGGTTGGTGTTTTTTAAGCATGCTAGATACCAATTAGGTTGAATTACGATCCGATTGTATGTTTAGCCTATAGGACTATCGATTTTTGACCCATATGCTCCTACATACCCAATTCACTAGTAGAACCCGAGTTCGGACTTAGAGAGAGTCTTTCACATCATATGATTACCTTCGGATAGGTAATACGATCACAGGACCCGGAAATCTAGTTTTTGCGAGACCATTTTTTCCATGCCCCGGAGTCATTGGGGTTTTTGTTCTTGGTTTTCCCCACTTAAAAATAAAAATAAAAGTAAGTGGCGACTCCAAAGCAAAACCGTTCCTCCTTGGGGACGGATTTTCCAAAACTCAAAAATCAACCCACATTTTCTTTTCACATTTTCCTTCCATTTAAATGGTCAGCCGGCCGTGGATCGGGTAGGGTCCTGACCATTAGCCACAAGGCATCCTCTGTTTTGTTTGAACCCCTTGGGATATGCTCAAGTTTCTAAGCCGCAAAGCTTTCCAATCGAAGCTTAACCAAGCATACATACTTAGGCATGCGCTGGTCCCGTGTTTCGTACTCCTTGTTTACCTATCTGACAACTAGCTAGGAGTCACTTTGTATGATGATATTTTATGAGGATACAGAGATTGCGAGGTCTATACCGGCTAGTATTGCTTCATATTCAGCCTCATTGTTAGACGCGGGGAAGTCTAACCGTATATTATCCTCTCCCTAATTAGGGCTTTAAGTTGCAAGCCAACACCAGCTCCCATTTTTTGGGAAGCGCCATCCACACTAAGGATCCACCAGTCGGCGTTACTTAGGTCCAGCGTCACGGTGAAGTTTCTACCCAAAAATGCGCGATATCGTCCCTTTATTGCTAAGCGTGTGTTTATCACCCGGATCTGAACTTGTAGCTCGATAGCCCATAAGGCCATCGTTCCCGACAAGTTGAGTTTATGTATGGTGCTTCGTAGGGGAAGATTAATGAGTACGACGATAAGGTGTGCTTGGAAGTACGGGTGGAGTTTTTTAGCTGCCATACTGAGAGTTAGCGCTGCCTACTCAAGACAGGTATATCAAGTTTCCGCCTCATATAGTGATTTTCTTACGAAGAACACTGATCTATGTTTCAAGTTTTTATCTTCTTTGAACAAAGTTGCACCCACTGAGACATCAGAAATTGCTAGGTAAAGATAGAGCGTATCACCTACTTCGGGGCTAGCTAGAATTGATGGTTTGGTGAGATATTGCTTGATTTCCATGAAAGCCTGGTCCCATTCCTTATTTCAATCGGTCTGTTTAGCCCCCTTTAGAGTGGTAAAAAATGGCTTTAATAGGTCTGTAAAACGAGAGATGAATCACTGAAGCATGGCCGGTCGGTCGATTCTTTTGCCACTTCTTTTTGGATGTAAGGTTGAGATTCCATAATAACTCTAAAATTTGAATAAGTTGGCTTCAATCTACTTTGTGTCACCATAAAGCCCAAAAACTTGCCTGAACTAACTCCGAACACACATTTTAGGGGGTTGTGTTTCATACTGTAAAACCCGAGAAAATTCAAATTTTTTTAGAAAGGGTAAAACAGTAATTTCAGTCAAAAATCCAGAATTTTTCTAGATCTTGAGTGACGAAACGGACTTCACTGTTGAAATCGCCTCGCGAAATCTAGTTATCATGTCGAATTTTGTCGAATTCCAAGACACCGAAGGTAATATGGGATGCTTGGCACGTGTAGAGTGACTCACACTGAGCCACGTGTCAAGTAGAGACAAAGTCAAACAAAAGAGCTCAAGTGGGACCGATGGGAGACATGTGGCAACACATGATTGGATGGAAATCCAAGGTAGATGGATAAGGTGATAAGGAGAATCCAATGAGCCAATGGGGTGGCGACAGTGTATGAAATTGCTCTCGACTTGACCCGTTTTGGACCCAGCCCAGGTGGGATGGGGAGAGAGGGAGGAAAAGAGAGAGAAAATGAGAGGGAAAGAAGGAGAAAGATTTAGAGAGAGAAGCTCTACCTTCTCTTTAAGTTTTCCGGTGATCGGACTGACGGTTTCCGGTGGAGCAAGAAAAAAAGTGCTTCCCCGCAACAAAAGCTACGAGTAGAGACTAGAAGCGAGGAGATTTGACAAACTCCAAGAGGTAGGGGTTTTTCTCTTACTTGGTTTAATCCTTGGCTAAGAACCATCTGGATGGTTGGGGTGTTTGGGGCCGCAATGACCGTGCATTCCAGTCCCAAAGATTTGGGATTGAGTGCTGGGATTTCTGGGACTGTTTTCGGACAGTCTGGACTTGATTTATGGATTGTTTTGGGTAGTTCTGAGACTGATTGTCGGACTGTTGATTGACCCATGTGTGATGTTTTTTGGTGTTATTGCTAAAGATGAATAACATGTTAATCGTGTGTAAGTTATGTTAGTATATGCGTGTATGATATATTAACATGAATTGGCATAAAAATAGCATATTGCATTTCATATGCATGGGGACACCGTAGAATATTAGGTGTAAGTGCATTACATAGTTTTTGGAGAAATTTATATCGGAGGGTTGACCAACAATTATTTATCGGAGTATGTCCACTACAATATATCGGAGGGTTGTCCACATAACTATTTATCGGAGTATGTCCACAAATTTATATTGGAGGGTTGTCCAAAAAAACAAATATCTTTGTTTTGAAAACAGTTTTTCCATACATGGCAAATGCATGTGTGAGGGAGTCGATGAGGACTCGAGGCATGGGACATGGCATGTAGACATTCGAGTAGAAATGTGCATAATTTTACTTGAATGTGTGTGTTTGCCATTGCATGAACACTTAGGTGGGGAGTAACCCATGTAGGAAAAATTCAACTACTGGGCATTGCTCACCAGAGTCGTGGGAAAATAATTCACCAGTACTAGAGGTGCATCCCGGAATGTGAAGCTCATCAGGGCCTTAGTGGAAGAGTAAAGGCGAGATTAGGCCTTATTTTTATGTTGTATGATGCGGGTAAAAGCTATTTACGTATTGTATAAGGAACAAGAGTTGTAATTAAACTCGTTTGTATGACAAATACATTTTGGCAAGTTTTCGGGTTAGAGTGGCGTACGCGTAATAAGGCAAATTTATGTTGATTTTATAGTATCTTTGAACAAAAAAAATAAAAATAAAAATAAAAAAATGCGAGGATCAATCGTGGAGCTCTTGCCCATTTCGATTTGTGTTGAGACATGACATTGGTGTCAGACAAGAGGAGCGAGCATTGGCGGCCAGTGCGTGCACGATCGAGGACTTGGGCTCGCGTGCTAGGGAAGGCCTGTCGCGACAAACCTCCTTGGGTTCTCTGTCATGACAGAGTTGGCTCACTGTGGGTCGCGACAAGGGTTTTTAGTGTCGCGACAGGGTTTTGGGCAACTGAGGTTTTGGTGTCGCGACAGTGATGTTGCGACGTGGGTTGGTTTTGTGTCACGACATGATTTTATGTTGCGATAGCGGCGCTTCAATGTGAAGTTAAAGAGTGCATCCGGCAAGGTTGAAAACAAGCTTGGCGTTGCGACCGGTATTTTGGTGTCGCGACTAAGTGAAACTGTTTGGGATGTCTCGACCGAGCTTCGCCCAGCGCCGCGATAGGGCGAGTCTTGTGGCACGTTGTATTGTGTTGTGCAACTGTTTAGACTACAGTGCTCTTTCACTGTTCATGAACATTGTTTATAGGCATTGTTTAAAGAAAAAGTACAAAATGACCCCGGAAATTAAAACATCCACACATCTGGATTCGTCTGCAGCCGATAAAGTTTCTTGTAGGTGCCCATTGTATGATTAGGGCGTTCTTCGTTGACAAACATATATTCGATGCGGAGCTTTGTGGTCTTGCCCGTGATGGTAAATATCTTTGTCACCGACCTCGATGGGTCGCTGCGGCGTTGCTTAGTAAAAGGCATTACTTTGTAGCAGTATAGCTTGTGTGGTGTAATGAAGGCCGTTTTCTCCACATCAGGCAGGTGCATAGGAATCTAGTGGTAGCCGAAGAAAGCGTCTAGAAATGACAGCATCCCATGCCCAGTTGAGGCATCAACGATCTGATATATTCGTGGTAGGGGGAAGCTATCTTTTAGACATGCTTCGTTGAGTCCGTGTAGTCCACACATACTCTTCACTTACCGCCCTTCATTGGAACCACCACATTGGCAAGCCATTCAAGATACTTTACCTCTCTGATGAAACTCGTTCTCAGAAGATTGTCCACCTCTGTCTTAATAATCTAATGGTGATCCGGGTGGAAACGCCTTGTTTTCTGTCTCATAGGTTTTTCCGAGGGGATGACATTCAGTTTGTGAGAAGCTAGCGTAGGGTCGATTCCAGTCATATTTGAGTGATTCCAAGCGAACACGTCTATGTTTCGCAACAATACGCATTGTAGCTGCTCTTTTTCCTCGTTGATAGCAAAGAGCTGACGTATGTGAACTTCTCTGGCTCGTCCATTGCCACTGTCTCTAGGGGATCCACAACTAATGGATCCTTCTCTTTCGCCCTAACCTGGGCGGTGAACTGTGGTTGCTAAGCGGGAGTGTGATCTTCAAGGGGAGGACTATTAGAGCTATTTTCCCCTTTCTGGTCTCGTATGGATAGTTGGTAGCATTGTCGTGTAGCCAACTGATTGCTTAGGAGGTTAACCTACCTCGCATTAGTCAAATAACTGACTGTCTAGTGATATGTTGAAGGGACGACCTTCATCGAGTGCAATCAGGTTCAGCCTACTATGACATTATAAGGCCCCAAGTCTTCGACGATTGAGGACAAAAACCTATTGGGTGACTGGTCCTGCTTGTACAGGGAGTGTGATGTCTCCCAGTGTTGTGGTTGTTGCGCCATTGACACTAGAGATGATTCACCCGACTGAGTTCAACATTCCTATAGAAAGCTTCATCTGGTTAAAGGTAGGTAGTTCTGTGAAGTATCTGCGCCTTGCTAGAATTTACCCGACTCCTTGTGCTCGTCAAAGCAGGTTAATCATGGGGTGGAGTCTGAGTGCATCGTAATGGGGCATAATGATACTGTTCGGGTTCTGGGAAAGGAAAGGATATGGGGTCGTCTATCGGCTTGGTTTCTTCACGTCTGCCTCCTATGTGGATAGTATTTACCCAGGCCTTGATCGTAGCCACTCTCAAGAGCTTCTTTTGTTAGGCGCTTCGATTGATAATGGTCGTCAGACAGGTCCCCTAGTATATAGTTTATGACCAGTTTGGTTTTTGACCGGGCAACCGTGCCGGCTATAATTATGTCTGCTAGTGGCTCGGATTCCGCTCCGCGGTCAACTTCCCTAACATACCTTCTAAGGTGCCCTACAATGATTAGTCTTTCAAGAACTTTGAAGCTTTGCTTTTTGTTGGTCTCGTGCCATGATCATGATAATCACACTTAGCACATATGGGTTTCTCTAAGATGAATCCCAGTGGATCAATGCGAGCCACTTGAAATACGGCGAGTCGAGATGAAACGGCCTCTCATATGCTTGATGTTTAAGGGGGCGGGTACGGGGTTGGCACTGCATGATTGGTCACGGGATCGTTTTGGTTTTTGCTACGACGCTGCTTAGGCAGAGCGACTTCTTCCCTTCCGACTTGTTGCTCTTAGTCGGCTTGCTTGTGATCATGACAGTTTGTGTTGCTACGCGGATGTTATGTTCCAGTGTTGAGTACCTATATACTCGTCTGTATAATTCTTCCATTGTCGTCGGCGGGTCTAAAGACAATGAGTGGAAGAAAAGAGTGGATGGCAGCCTCACAAGAGTTACGAAGGGCTGGCGTCCATGCTATAAGCCTCTACTTGCTAGACGACTTGCCCAAACCTCCTTGTAAAGTCTCGTATGGACTCCTCTTCCTACTTTATAATAGTTTGCAAAGAGCTAATGTTCCTCTTCTGCCTCACCGAACAAAGATACTAATAAATGAATGCAATCCAAAGCTCATTGAACGAGTTTATTGAATTACGCGGGAGCTTGTGGAACCAAGCTAGCACAGGCCCTCACAGACTAGCTGGGAATACTTTGCACAACAAACGGTCATTGTCGGCGTTCAATGTCATTGCTTGGTTGTAATGGAGCATGTGATCATAAGGGTCATTAGAGCCATCAAACATGGTAAAGGCTAGCATGACAAACCCTCGAGGTGGCTCGTAATGAAGAATGTGTTGCCCTAGGGGTGAAGAAAGCATGTCGTCGGGCCCCCAGATCAGGGCTGTAGGCTGCACATAGCATGTCATCCCTACACTGAAGGCGAGATGCATAGGCGGCATTGGCAACATCCGCGCCATCAAGTAACACTAGCAGCGTTTGAGGGCTTGAAGAAATTTGGTTACGTCTCTGTTGCAGCCTCCCTCACAGCGACGAGAAGCGCCACTGACGGTATCACTGAGGGCACAATTTGGCCCTTGTCCTGCCTCGAGCTTTCCTTCACAGTGGAGGACTCATTATCTCAGGGACATCGGAGGAGACAATTCATCATCTGTTGGGGTGTCCTTTGTCGCCCAGAAAATAATGGGCTCTTTTCCTTTATTACTTGGTTATTGATTCGACATGATCGCCATCTCATACATCCTTTCCAAGTTTGAGGCTTTTTTCTACCTTGGATCGTAACTGATCATTCTCACGTTGCAAGCGTTCAACGCGAGCTTGTAACTCTTGCATCTGTCTCACCTGCTCCTCCTACTTCCTCTCCATCTCTTGACGCCAATAGAGGAACTAACCTTCAGGTGTTTGATGCATCGGATTGTTCGACATTGCGATTGCTTTAGGTAAGATCGGATGCAGAAGGGGGAGTCGAAAGAGTTCTAGGTAACGAGGTGCTACTACAAATCGTTGTAGCCAAGCTCTTGTAGCCTGTTGTCGAGAATTTTGACGATTCCTAAGCGATGTCAGTGATGGGACTTTGATCATCGGATCCACTCGGGGCGTCAAGAATTGTAGGGAGTCTTGATTGTCAAATTCCACCCGAGCATCGTATGATGTGAACACACCAAAAGGGCGTTCAGGCGGTGGGTGACCACCTCTCAGATGAGGATAAGTCGGTAAAGTATGGAGAGGGAGAAGAGAATAGGAGCAGTTAAAATTGCTTACCTTTCCCAGTGGGGGATCTTTCCGACTTATAGGGTTCGGTTCACGAAATCCCCTCCTTCCTTCTCAATGTATGGTTTTATCTCCTCCTAGTTTAAGGGAGGAAATCTTCTTTCCTTATCGACGATTATTTCTTTCTTATCGGGGATTATTTTCCCCTTTTCCAGGATTATCTCTCCAATGAGTGAGGGATTCGGAAGCTGGAAAATTCGATAATAATATTGCTTTTACGGATTTTCCTAGGTACGTATTCATAACATACTTTCCATATGGGATAGAATTCCCATATGGGATAGAATGGCCGGCTAGCGGACTTGAATTCCCAGGTGGGTTGCCTCGAGCAAGCCCTGGAAGAGTTTGCCCTTGCTTTCCCGGGTGGCCTCTATAGTCTCCCGTCTGGGAAGTCCGCCTGGTCTTGGTGAGGCAAATGGAATTGGACCGCTTCACAACACAGGCCCAATGGACCTCGGGCCCATCAAGCATTAGATCCTAGAGATCATGGTACTCATAAATATCATGCTTGAACATATACTATGTTTAGTCTAGTGGAATGGCACAAAAGGTTTCCATTTCCACAGCTTATAAGTTCTCCTCCAACAATCCTCAAAACTTGCAATTCAAGGATTATAGAATATGGTTCGACAAGACAAACATGCTTTACATTGAACCTCACCCACATATTCTAAAGCACACATACTACATGTTGCAAGAAGCTCATATAAAAGTAATCTCCTAACAAAATGAACGAGAAGACATCCGCCAGTTTGCACATAGGAATTTGATAAAGAGCAGTCCCAAAAGCAAGCAAAATTATATTCTATTACTCCATTTTGTAACACTATCTTTCAGCTCTTTTGGGATAATATTAAAGTAGGGATTGGCAAAAAAACCTAGAAACTAAACCGTCGAGGAACAAATTGAAGATAGATTAATCGAACCGATGGTCGATTTTCCCGATTTGTTTTATACCATTCTTGATTTAGGTTTAGGTTTTGAAAATAAAAAGCGTAGTTTTTCGATTCTTAATAAAAATAAAAAAATCACGAATAGTATACTAAAATTATAAAATATAATGTATATAATATATATTATGAAAATAAATTTATATATTGATCAATATTGTCGTATAATTTAAATTCCATATATATATATATATATATGGAAATAATCTTACAAATGTGATATCGACATTTTATCAATATAATTTCACTTTAATATTCACGGTTCTTAAACTTTGTGGATGAATTATTATAATAATTTTTTTGGTTGAGTTATATTAATATTTTGATAAAATGTTTGTTTTGATTTGAGGAAAGCGCAATATGCTGATTTCATAGTTATATACTTATATTAGTAGAATATAATAATACATAATATATGACACTCTTTGGATCTATATAATCTCATCAAACCAAAGCATATAAGTTATGATTATTTTGGATGTAGTTTCTATTTTTATTGAAGTTGTTAAAACATGTGGTTAATTAAAAAAATCGTCATTAAATTATCTAATCACATGCATTTCATCTATTATTTGGATGTATTATAAATGAACCAAATGTCATGGGATTACAAATGAATTAATAACAATTTATTCATTTTTCTGTTGCATTTTATTGTATTTATAGTAATTATTAGAATTTGAACTTTGTACTAATTATGGATTTATAAGAGCTTATTTTTTTAATTTTGAGTTTAACCAAAAACCGATATTTGAGTTAACCCGAAAAATGGTCCAACAAAGGTCGATTAACCATGTTTATGGTTAGGTACCAACCAAAAATCGATAATCGGTTTACTTTTAGTGACACGATTAGGTTAATTGAACCATGCCATGCATAACGATCAATTTATCATGCCTTGTAACAGCAATCATCCATAGTTGGGTTCTCATACACTATACACAGCTTATATTGCTCGAAAAGATTTGGGGCTGAGGATGATATTTTCCCTATCTTCGTTTTCCTTTAAAGACTAATCATGTTTTGGTAGGCAAACAATGGATTTGAATTAATGATATTCCATCGGAGACAACCATTATAATCAAGAAGCAGACATGGACATTGGGATTTGAATGATCTTTCACACTCATAATCCTTAGAACACAAAATATGATCAAGCCTACTGCAAACAAAATTTTAAGCAGTCTAGAAATTATTGGGCTGATTGTCTAACAATAGCCATTATATTGAGTAGGAAGCACAAATAACTTTGTATTTTGTCAAACAAGCCTTCAACTAAAGGAAAGAATATGACTAAGCCACAACAGCATTGAGGAACAATAATTCGAGAATAACCAAAAATGAAGATATCATGAAAAGTAGAGCTAGACTACTTAATTGACAAGAAAACTTAAACATAATAAACACTAATATATTACAAGTACATATTTCCTTGTAAAGGGCTAATCTTGTATGGTTCACAGGCTGCTTTGTACAGAGATGCTGATTAGGAAGCTATCCTACAGTGATAATTCTAATACAGATAGAGATAATCTTAATATTCTATACATCACATGGTCATATCGCTTGACCTGTCAGGTAGTGATTTGTTGTTTATTCCTGAGAGGAAAAATAATGGGTTAATCCAAAATCCCACAAGGGTGACACAGAGCCGATAGAGAATTTAATATTAGATCAATGACTTCCCTGTGTATACATGATTGCCGACAGCTCAAATATTGAAAAAACCCAACAATTTTCTCAAATAAAGGTTCACAAATTGTTAATCATTGGTTATTTAAAAAATTATAAAAAATAAAAAAAAAAAACTATGGAAGGACAAAAGAAGAAACAGAGAAATGCCAGGCATAGTGGCCAGCATGTCTTTCCCTTGGATTTAAGGTATCAGCAAGGATGAAGGAAGAGCTCAAAAGAAGAAACAGAAAAATGCCAGGCATAGATAGCGGCCAGCACGTCTTTCCCTTGGATTTAAGCTATCAGGAAGGATGAAGGAAGAGCTCGCCAGTCGCCACAACCTGCACCTAAAAACAAGAAAATGGTGAATGACATCAATCAGAGATGGAATCGAAAGAAATTACCAGACTAATTGGTGCCATTTAAATAAACCAAGTGCCAGGGTCCCAGTATAATAAAGAGAGAACTCCAACATTTTCTGAAATCTTCCCTCACGGCTTCCTCAGCTTCTCCCTTTTCTCTAGATGTTCGAACAAGCTAACAAAGCCAATGAGGAGAGTTTCAAAAGGTCAGTCACCCATGAACCAGCACATTTTAATTTTTTGTTTGGTATTGGGGCTAAAGCTTTTCTTCTTCTAGGGAGAATAAAAGAAAAGAGACTAGAACCCATTAATATAGTGTGTGAATGAATAATAATCCAGGAGCCTTCATGACAAAACATGATATTTGTCCTTACAATTTCCAAAGTACCATAGCAAATATTCCAACTTCTTTGGTTTTTTCAACAAATAATTTCGGTTGATGAAGCTGCGAAGAAATCATACGCATAAAAACAAAGTTGGAACGCAATTAGTAAGCAAGTGGGTGGAGGGACTGATGCAATCCAACCATCCAATAAATGTAAAGCTACTAGGACTGTCGATAACAAGGAGAAACACTCACCTTAAACACAGTGGACATAGATTGGAGCAATAGTCAGTAATATCAAGACAACAGTGGCACGTCATTTCCCCTTGGAGTTTGACGATTTTTTGGCCAAGATGACTCTTCTGCTTTCTTGTTTTTACAGCCCCTTCTACAACCATACACAGAAATACAAGTATCTCACAGCCGGCTCCACTAGCATTCTGCCTTATATGGCACTGGCATATATGTAAGGGTACAAGGTGACCCTCCCAAGGCCATAGGAGTTATCATCAAGGAACCAGACCTAGCCATATAAAGGAAAGGCTCTCGCAGAACCAAGGTTAATACCCCTCCCTTGGGGGGGAACCCCCAAGGTAGAGATGGGGAGGATTCCCCTCTTGATATCAACGCACTAAGATGAGGAAGAGCGTTTTTCCATCCTTGAACCCATTAGAGTCTGAGGCAGGATGGAGGGAGCCTTCTGAACCTTTGAACCAATGTGGACAAGGACAGACAGAGTGAGAGAGTCCTCTAGATGGATTGTGCAGCCTACCATCCAACATGGCAGAACTACTGCAACTCACATGTGAATGGACAGTTTTCTTTCGTCTATACTTGAAGTAAAAAAAAAGAGGCCCATGTTTCCACTTGATCATTCTCTTCATCTATTCAGGTTTGCCATGTCTAGATTTAAGGTTATAGTTAGCCTATCTAAATGGACTCAATAGCATGGACATGGACCTTTTCTTTTTTGATAAGTGACATGAACCAAAAATATACACATGCGAGGTTCAGAACACAAGCTTTGAACTACTACACCACTGCTTCTTTTTCCAACCAAATGTATAGAAAGCTCTGAGGATGTTTGTAAAGCAACATTGTTACAGCAAAATTAAGACGATCAGTACCACTGTTAAGAATGCTATGAGCAATATGTTGAAGTTGGCTAATCCATCAAGTTTTTTCACAATCCAGTCTAAAACAAGAATAATTTAGTTTATATATTTGCTAAAGGATTTGGATACCCATGCTTGATCAATTTCCCACCTCCAAAGCTCAATACAAAATATGCAGTTACAACAAATAGAAGTTACAACAACAGGAATCTATAAAGCATGAATCCAAATAGATCAATTACTCATACAGTTTAAGATAAAGCCTATCCCAAAATTTTGGAGGTATGATTGGAATTATGAATATAATACCCATGACAGGGTAAATGGCAAATAGAAGAAGCTGAGTACATACAAATCTCCCCCTAGACATTTTAAGATCCAATCTGAAAGAATAGAACACAAGGGAAACAAGTAACAGAGGCTACCAACAAGAGAAGTAAAAGAAAATCATGTGATTCAGACATTGATTTGATTTATAATACATTGATTTGATAAATGATAAGGACATAACAACACTAACTGAATTATCAACATCTTGATGCAGTTATCAGTGATATCTTCATGCAATGTCCCAAAAGTGTTCTATTTCAGCAAAACCTCTAAACTTGACAAGCCACAAAATTTAGAATTTGAGGATCACAGAATGTAGTCCCCCAAATTATGTAAAGCCTATTCCACATCTCATGAAGCACAAGTGACTACAAGCATTTCTTAGCCAACTTGTCTCTCCTCGGCTTTAATCCACAGTTTTCAATGTGCGAATCCATATCTGAATTTTTTGTTTTCATGTTATTTGTTTTTAATAAGGAAAAAATAAGATATATTAAGAGTGCCTGAAAAATGACATACTAAAGTATGAAGAAAGTATATGATAAATGCAAACAGTTGAACAAAAAAGGGAGAGAAAATAAAAAACGACCTCCCTCTCCATACTTCACTAAACTACAAATCCTTCCATGGTCAAGGATCCATGTATACTTTAGCCCAATCCAAAAGAAAGATCTGATTGCTTGATCCAATTAATCTGCATTTTCATATGATCTCTATTTATTTGCTTTCATAACATACAAGGCACACAAGGGAGAGTTTCTTTCATGCTTAGTTTCAGTTTCTAGCTCATAAAAACCAGGTAAACACTAGAGCTTTACTTTTACCGAGGAGCGCACTACTTGGGCCACTCCAAAAAGGGGGAAAAAATGCCACAGAATTCTCCCTTTGGAGCAGTGAAGGAGCATAAAATTAGTTGACTCTTCTTTCCTTGTACACATGTAACATTTATTCAGGAAAATCCATTTCCTCCTTCTGAGTCGATCACGAGTTAAAAATCCTTCCTCATATATATATATATATATATATATATATATATATATATATATATATATATATATATATATATATATATATATATATATTAAATATAAAGGCCATACTTTTGTTGAAACCCAAGGGTTCCAAACTATGCTTGCAGTGAAAGACTAACATTTCCTTCACCAAAGAATCTTCAAAGCAAGATTTAACAAAGGATTTCCCTTAAATTAATTTCTTTCCAACCAAATCCACCTTTTCATCGTTACCAATTGAGTTTGTTAGCCATCTCCTAGAAGAAAAAAAAGAAAAAAAAACTTCCACTTCTACCAATTCCCAATCATGGACTTGTCTGTGAAAATTGGTGTTCCACTGCCCCCTCCTCAACTTTCTTCTACGTTTCTATTGCTCAACAGTTTTTATCAACAACCACTCAGATTAGCACCAGAATTGACTCTTCCAATGAACTCTCTTTGTACAAACTATCTTTCTAAAATTTTATTCTACATACATTTCCCACTATAGAGAGAATTCCACTTCTAAAAAATCTCTTACCCAATTATAATACTCCTCCACAAAACCACCCTTACAGCTCTCTCTCACAAACATTTTATTTTTATTTTTATCAGTAAACTATGACATAAATTGAAGCTATCCCTCACAATCAATGATCGTCATCCACCTTCATCTGCCCAAATTCTCCTACTATGACTAGTTTCCAATTTATCACACGGGCGTATTTTTCAAGGCTCCTTCCCCAAAGGAAATCCCTTGAATCTGTTCCTTAAGTTCGCCAGTTCTCAGATGACATAAATAAGTACATAAAATGAATTGGAATACCTGAAAACTTACTTTTGATCCAAACAAAATTCCCTCATTTTGAAAGATATTGTTTCTTTTGCTTATTTATCTCGTAAATAATCTATGAATTTATATAAGATATGCTAAGTGAAAATAATAATGATGCGAATTCAGATAAGTGATAAGTTTTACTTAAAATAATAATGATGCGACCAGATAAGATAAATTGGTGAAAACACAATGATGCGAATTTTTAGAGTAAGCATATGCATAAAACAATAATGATAATTCAAATCACATGCATGTAAAATAATAATTATAATTCAATTAGACGTTATGAAAATACACGATAATCCAATTAGTAATTAATTAATTAATTTTAATAGCAGGGTAAAAAGTAATTTTCCTAATAGATACCCCTAGGTATAAATTGGAGTAAGAAAAGAAAAATCTTTTCAATTCATCTTGAATTTCTTCCTACTTAATACACCTACACGCACGCTGATCTATGCGCGTCAAGCAACAAATTTCTGCGGTAAGATATTCCTTATTTTATTTTTCAGATTTTCACTTAGATTCTTTAGTTTTCTTCGGGGCCAGATCAACCCCGAAAAGTTTCTCATTTAGATTATAATTTTCTGCTTCTTGCAAGGTTAAAATACTGATTTACACACATAATCGAATTACTTTCAGCATTTAGAAACGAAAAAAGATTTAATGATAATTTTTGAAAGAAAATAATAAAGTAAACAACAAGATAAACTTGAAAGCACCGAATTTCAGATAAAGATAATGATTTTATAAGATTTAAAGATATACGTATTTGTGCGTAAGTAAATATTTTATCAAGGATCGAGAGGAATTTATTGTATATTAACTGGTTTTAAATAATCAATATTTAGCAAATTATAGGAAATAAAACTTAATAATACTTGCTGTCAAGTATGATAATTGTTTAGTAAAAAAGGCTAGATGAGTATTGTGTAATAATATAATTTGTAAATATTAATATTATTTTTCTAGTAAAAGATTTAGCTTGGATTAAGAGCATAAAAATAAATAAATTATTAAAATAAGATTCAAAATGAATACGGTACTTTATAAAAATCTGTAAACTACCTAATTTAAATACTATTATTCTCAACAAATAATACCATGCTTTACGAACAAAATTCAATGTTTAGAATTAAACTTTATAAATCACAAATTTTATAAATATTTAGAAACCCATTAACTTTTATTATTATGAGCCATGAAAATCAAAACAACACTATTGAGTTATAACATTCAATCATAAGTTTCAAAGACAATGTTGAATGCATTTTATTACTTTTCCCAATATTTTGGTGAAATAAATATTCCATCGGCGCTGAAATTCTTCTGACACTTCTTTCAAAGTTTTCAGAAAGACTTCTTCGAGGCGGATATTAACGCAAGATCTTCAAAAAGAAAATCGTTTGTTTTTACTTCATTTGATGATGAAAATCTGTTTTACTTCATTCGGGGATGAAAATTGTTTTAATCAATTATATATAATCTCAGTTTATGAAAAAGTTTTACTTTGTTTTATTTGATTATCCACATCAAAAAGTAGTTTTGCATGATTATACTTTCGAGATTGCTTACGGCGAGTTAAAATATGTGAGATAAGACATGTTTTGTAATTCAACTTTTGAACGAAATATTTTACTCCTGCATTCGTCCCTATCAATCTGAATACTACTGACACTATTCGACCACAACTTAATAATAGCTGACATTTACATTCCTTAATGCGAATCGAATTTGATTCAACTCACTCTCTTGCGCTTCGACAGAGTTATTAAGATTAAGAGGCTGCCGCTACGGGCCCACCTTAAAACAATAATTACGCAGACACTCCATTCAAAGTCCTATGATCAAGCATCATTTGATATTTGATTACCAGAAAATATATTTGAAATGTATTTGATTTTGAAATTGATATGAAATCGCTTGAATCACATTTGATAGAAACCTACTAAATGAATGGTAATGTTTCAAGAAATTTAATGCTTCAACTTATTTTAATCAAAAGATTCGATGAAAAAAATCTCATATTCGTTATAATGACAAAACTTTTTTATCCATTTAAAACGTATTAAAGATTTTATCAGCCTCAGTTCTCACTCCCATTCACATATTTTTTGCAGATTTTATTTTCCGCGGTTTGTTTATTACTAGGTCAGATTCGCTATCATTAGATTTGATTAGAACTTTACGTTGGATCATGTTGAACTAATAAGCTTAATGCTATTAAATGTCGGCTTTCGAAAAGTTAATTTATAGGTCACTTTGATGATACATCTGCTTTATATTAGCATGTGCTGATTTTGAGAAATCTCAAATATCAAGTATATTCTAAACAAATTTTTATATGACGCGCATAATCGGTGATTGATATTTGGGAAACAATTTTTATTGGCATGAAATTTTGAATTCGAGAATTTAATAATTTAGAAAATCGAAAGATTTACTAACACGCCATTTAATCGAACGTAAATCTGGGCTACAAAGAAAAGCTTAATGGTTGCCACACTTCAAACCTTCGCATCAAGGCTCGAGTAATGTTAATTTACGCCGCCCCTGTGATGGCTCGCGCGACATATCAAAAAAAAAAAGATATTGTCTCTTTCACAAAGCAAGCCCCATGTGGGCAAATGGACAAAATGTAATAACAAAGTGCCCAATGAAGGGGGTGAGTAATGTGCCATACAAGGGAAGCTCAAAACTAAGAAAAATAAGAAAACCCTCCCCTTAGGAGCAGAGCCTAACCAAACGATTAAACTTCAATTATAGACAAGTAATCAACCCTTAGACCCCCTTCAGTCCAATGTAAAAAAATTACACAAAAAAGAGAACCTTAATTCTTGATCTGAAAGCTCAGCATTTTCTGTCTTTCCAACTAGTCCAAAACAAGCAAAGCTGAACCCCATTCAAGGCTTTGTTTCTCTTCTTCCTGACAAAATGACCATTTTACTCTAGGAGCATTTCTTTGACTGAGGAATGCATGCCTAAACTCCAAATAACGAGAAAACCAATTAGTATAACAAATCTGCTAAGGAGTAATGAAGAAGAATGTATAAGATTGCTACAAAAAACATTTATTCATCAACGACCATTTTCTCCTCTTCAACTTATCCATAGTTACGATCCCTCCACAGGGTGCTCCCATCCAAAAAAAAAAAAAAAATTGTCATCCTTGATGACCCTCCACACTATTCTATCCTCTACCTCCCTACTAATTCACCTTGCAAGGACAAGAGAAGAGCTCCAATACCATCCAACTCCTATCCTTGGAAATTCCTAAAGAAATGAGGGTTCCATAAACCGCCATTATTAGTTTGCCCTCTCAAGTGCCACTTGCCCAAGCATCCTTTTTGGTGGCTCTATTGAACAAAGATGGTTAAGAGGTTCTCAAAGTGGTGTCCCCACACCAAATGTCCTTCCAAAAAGGAACTCTTCTTACATTGCCCATAACAAAGGAGATCTTGTTTAAGAGAGCATCCCACCCTCTCCTTTTCATGAGATTTTTCTAAGGACAAATCACTTCCAAGTTGCATCCTTATGACCACAATAATGTAATTAGGTCGTTGCTTGCTCGACACAGATCACCGAGGGTGCTCAGCATGAGCTTGAGGCACAACTTAATATGTTCATTTTTAGTAAATAAAAAATGCAATCCCTTTCCATAAGAACAGTCATCATGATAAGTAGGATAACAAAATTGAAAATGCATTCATCAGAACACAGAAGAGGCACCACTGGGTCCATGAAGAGAGGAAGACAGCAGAGATAGTTTACTCACTTGCAACCAGAACCAAGGACTGATAAAACACAAAAACAATAATGAAGCTTAAGTACTATGTTAGAATCATTCCGTCACTCATTTATCATCCAAGAATGGCAGTTAATTATATCTCACATAAACTCTAAAAACCGTAATAAGGCAGTTGTTTACTCTTTCTAAGTATGAAATCTTCCAAATAATCACTTTGTCTAAAGTGTGAGCCAAACCCATGAAAGCCCCATCTAAACCATGTCCATGAAATCCTAATACATGCACAAATATGATCTATGAAACATCACACTTCAACATGCATCGTTATGTAAAGAAACCCAATCGATATACATCCCCTCTATCTAACATTAAATCTACTATGGAACCCTGTTGCTGACAACCGTTATTAGCAGCAGAAATTGAAAATCAAATTGAAAAGTAAATTATGATTACCAACTGACAGATTGACTTCCATGGTAAACATGTTCAGGTCTTAGAACCATGCATGTGGAAGTCAAATGCATACCAAATCTAGTGCAGTCTACAATGACTGTCCGTCTGTCCAGAGAGGTGAGACATAGGTTACATCAAAAGATTCTGGGTAGGCCGGAAAAAATTACAAACAAAAAAAAACACTTACCTTCATCAATCGAGCTTTGTACTGAACAACATAGAAATATGTGGGAGAGCAACAATAGTATCAGAAGATATTATAGGAAGAAAAGAAAAAAAAGGCCAACATGCTGTATATCGCAAGCATCCAGACAAGCTAATTGACAAGGAATTCTTAGTCAACTTTATGATCTAAAGTGAGAATCCCGAAATCAGTACAGAAACAAAAATTACCCTGTATAACAGGGGGAACTCTCAAGTAAAAAGGAAGAGGAAGAGAGAACGGAATGGTGAGTTTGAAATAAAAATAAGACACCTTACAATGCTAAACGGCTTAAGTTCTTCTGAGATTACATTGTTTCAAATGAAAAGGTAAAGCAACACAATCTGCAGATTCAATGTAAGGAAAAAAAAAACCCGCAAAAAGAATCAAGCCTGTGTGCCAGCCAAGGTCTTCATCTGAATATGATTAGAATCCGCAGAAGATAGAGTTGGCAACGCCTCGTAGGAGCCCATCCTCCTGACGCCAACAGTCTTAGCAAGAACAGCATAAGTGGCCATCAGAATGAACACCACAAACATGACATAAACCACAAAGACCAGATCCAAAATGGCCACGGCTCGCAACCTGGATTCGTCCAAGTCACACTTGGTGGATCCTTCCACCCCGCTCACCACATCCAGCAGTCTATGGCATCCCTCTGGAATAAAAGCCTCCACGTAGAGCGAGAGTCCGGTCTGCAACGCCCAGAGGCCCTGCAAAATCACAGACGCCCCCAGGGCCAGGTCAACCACAAACAGCTTGGGAAGACAAGCGAGGATGAGGCAGAGAAGGGAGGAAAGCGCGGAAATGCGAGCCGAGACGGAGTCGCATTTCGCCTGGAGATCGGAAATCTGAACGGAGGCGGCAGAGGAGGAGACGCTGTACTGCAAGTAGAAGAGAGCGGAGGCAAGCGCTGCAAGAGATCGGAGGGAGGGCTGAGAGAGGTGGTTTCTGAGATGAGGAGCGCGAGGGCGAGGATAAGGGAAGAGTAAAGAGACAAGGCGATTGGAGAGGAGAATCGGTGGATTTGGGGTGCTGCCCTTAAGGAGAGGGTCATGTCAGAGGAGACTAGGTTTGGTGGGCAAAGGCAATGAGAAAGAAAGAGAATGAGGTAAAGCTGAGGTGGCGGTGAGACGGGGCACAAGACAAAGACGAAAACGGAGAAGAAGAAAAAAGGGTGGTAAAGCTTGGCGAAGCAATCCCGGAGGTGGAGATGGGTTTTGATGGCGCATACCAGGTGGTACAGTCCGAGCGTATCGAGGAGGCAGAAACAGAAATGTCTGATAAATTAGGCTGATCCCATTTCATCAGTTCCGATCACTGGGATCCTCAATTGATTGACGATGATTCCTGAATCTTGTTCCTTGATACGCCTCTTTCCACTTTTCACCTCTCTCCCTTTCTGTCCGGTAATGCTGAAGAACTCAACTCTATTCCTCTTCCTCGTCTCTACACTGTCTGGACCATAATACCCCTTCCAACCCTCTCTTATTCCATTTTCAACCAACTCCTTCCTAACTAATCCTCTTCTTCCAACTTTTTTCTTAAAATAAAATAATTTGATGGATTCAAACTAAACAATATTCTTGTCTCAAACTAATACAAATTTATTAAAAAATTTACCAAAATAATTTAAAAAGCTAACTAATATCTAAAGTAATATGTCTGTCATGTTGAATTTTTTTGTTTAAGATAACGTAGCGTTAATCACCAGATTGAACTCTTTTAAAAAATTTAATGTCAGAATCTGGTAATGTACTACGACGCTTCATATACAATGCCGATACGATACGTAAAGAATATTTCTGACATTATTTTGGTTTTTAACTTGTATTAATAATTTTTTTAAATAACCTATTTTACGTCCAAAACTCAAACCATCAATACATCAGATAAACACGTATACCTAATCGTTAAAATTGATCAAAACGAAATAAAGACTTTGTTAATTATATAATAAATCGCCAAAGCTTACAAATTTAATAATATTATGATACATATATCTCTATCTGACTAAATATGTTTCATTTATCAATCACTCTATACAAATAAAACACTACCCGAGATCACAAAAAAATAAAATAAAATAAAATCCAAATCTATTTGGAATAACCATTTTATTAAAATATAGATCGATAAAAAGCGATGTAAATGAGTAATTTCATATTGAGAATGACAAAAAATCACCCTTTTTTACTTAGAAAGATAACATTAGTTCATATTTCTATCTCAATTAAAATATTGATTCCGGTTTATATTTTGAAATTAAATAATTGAATTTATACACTTTATTTAATTATATGCTTATATACTTTCGCTCAAGGTCATGGTTGGTTCTGAAAAATTAAAAGAAAGAAAAGTGGTACGAAAAAATCATAAATGAAAAATTAAAATTAGATTTTTTTTAAAAGAAAAATTAAAATAGATTTTTTTTAAAAGAAAAATAATTTAATTGATTCAAACTAGTAATATAAAGATAAAAACATATAATTAAAATTGAAAACAACGATGAAACAATATCCAAATTAATAGGGACTCAAAATCTATATTTGATAATTAAGTCTATATATTTGAAATCTATATTTGATAATTAAGTCTATATATTCATATTACTTACATGATCGAAGCTTATAACTTTAACCAGAATATATTAATCCACCATCGATTCGATTTATCATTCTAATCATATATATTTCTCGCTGCCTAAATCACCAAAATACAAATAAACGTCACACCAATGGTATTTAAACCAAAATATACGATACAATCACCCGTCCCAACAAATTATTTGACAAACTACACGATAAAAGAATGACAATCACACGCACACCAAGGCCAAGACTTAATCACAAAAAAATAAAAAATAAAAACCTAGATATGTGTGGAATAACCACTTTATTAAAAAATAAAATGATGGAAAAGGTATAAAAGTGTGATTTTAAGCAAAAAAAAATGACCAAAAGATCACCCTCTATTCTTAAAGAAAAAAAGCATAGCAGAAAAAGTTTAGAAAAAACGTGATTAGGATTTAAAATTCCAAAGTGAATAATAAAAATTGATTCAAAATCAGTAAATAAATCATTTTATATACTTATCTAAATTTTATTTCATTTATTAAACATTAATTAAATAATTATAAAATATATAAAAAATTTATTAAATAATTATTAATCTAATATAAAATATATATTTTTTCTTATTGATTTTTTTTCTTACTTTTCGGATATGTATAGTTCTTGAAAATTTTGAGAGAAAATGTAAGAAAAGAAAAAATAAGGAAAATCGTATAAAGGAAAAAATGGGGAAAAAAAAATACAAACTGGAATTAAGGTCAACCAATTATTTTTATTTGTTACTTCAAAATTATTTGTTTATTTTAGCATATGATTAAAAAAATTTAAATGTATTAATTTTCAAATATATTTTAACTTTTTTATAGAATATTTAAATTGAGAACAAAACATGAAACTTTATTTTCTTTAGTTTTTTTTTCTTTCTTCTCTTAAACTGAATACAACCTGTACTAAGAAAAGAAAATACCAACAAAATGGTTTTCTTACATTTGATTTCACCGTAAAAAAAAATAATAATATATATATATATATATATATATATATATATATATATATATATATATATATATATATATATAACCAACGATCAAAATATCGGTAAATACGAAAAATATCGGGTAAATATGATGCTGATATATTTTACAAAAATATCGGTTCGATTAAAATTTTTTCATATTTTGAATTATATGTATTTATTTTTATAAATGATTCATATCTAATTAAAGTAAATTAAAATCAAATGGATTAGAAATTATTAAATTAAATATGTTATATTTAATATATTATTCAGATATTATTATGTTAAAGTAGATATTAGTTTATTTATTTTTATTATTATAATATTATGTAGATAATGGCGAGATTCAAATATCGTGATATTATAATTTTAAAATTTTAAATTATATTATTTTATTTTTCCTTTTCAAATTAATATTTGATTTAAAATATTATAAGTTATAATGTAAAATAAAAATAAAATAAAATATTATAAGATTTAAGGATGCCATGAACAAATAACACAAGAGAATATATAAAAAGCTTACATTATATATAAAATTGCAATCATCATTACTACCGGCGCTTACTTCCACGATTTTAGCAATCTTAAACCCCTCAAAAGCTTCTTTTTTTTTTCAGACTTGCAAACTAAGAGACGGAAAAATCTGGACAATTGTCAAATTCACATATAATCGAATATCTCTGGAGTATATCTTATCGATCTCTACCAATAACCGAAATTTCGGAAATTTTGTTCCTGTATATAACCATTTAACCGGCTAATTATTCGAAGCACCAAATAAGATTTATTGAAAATGACTAATTTAGTTTTTCAACCAAATTAATGTCCAACCAAATTAAGCCAGAATGTCGCTGTTTGATAACGCTTTTTCTTCAAAAGCTCAAATGTCGCGAATCACTTAACAAATTCGACTAATTATCTAATCACGTGATTCGATTTTAAATTTCTTCTTAATCGTCGCTATCTCATAACGGCATTTGAAAGATTTTATTCGCTTCGTCTTCTTCTTCCCCATTTCTCCAAACCCCCCCCCCATTTCCCGTAATTATTAAGCCCAATCGTCAGCATGCACAACGACATTCAGAATTTTAATTTCACTGTTGCCGCTACGACAACGCCATTCGACAATTTAATAATTTCACCACCGTTATCCACATAAACGACATTACGCACTATTATTTACATTAATTGATTTCCAAACTGATTTTATAATTTTTTTTTTCAAATAAAGTATTTCGGTCTAAAACTCTAATTATTTATGGGGAGTGAGAGGACTGTATGACTTTGTTGATTTCTTTGTACTGGTATAAATGCATCGAATAATTGACTTGTAAGACATCACAAGTGAATAATCCTCAAACTTTGTCAAATTGATACCATGATACCGAGATGAAGAGGCCCCCTCCCTCCCTTCCTTCACTTCGCTTTTAAAATACACGCGATGGATGAAAAAATCAAAGCCCCATGATAAATCTCAAATCTTAAAGGGAAATTATCTAGTGCTTTGGAGTGGGAGCAATTGGTGGTGGTGCACATATATACTACACAATTGAAGATCTGCATAGGAGGAGCAAATAGAGATGTTTGATTGTTTTCCAAGCTGTGCACTAGAGGTTTATGTTAACAGAGTTGAATAACAGCCTGTCCCAGGCAGAAAGTAGGGAAATCTGGTCTCACAAGTAGAGATATTTACTAAGGAGCCAAATTTTCACCCAATATGCAACGTAATAAAGGATTAGAAATCTGTAAACTGAGACATAATCAACTTTTGTGCAAGGAGTATAAAATTAGCAGAAAGTAGATAAACAAGTGATCACCTAGTTCAGGTATCTACTAGAAATTACTAATACATGAAACATCGATAACCAAAAAGATTGGGTGGATATATCCTAAGTTCCTTCAAAAAACATCCATGAATTTACCTTGAAACTAACAAAACAATAGAAATCAAAGAACCCTCTAATTCTTTAAAAGATACCATGATAATTGATTATGCTTATAAATGTATCACACAGAATAGAAGTACTTATGATCAATATAAAAACCAAAGGTGTATTGATTACAAACAAAGTATCAATAACCTATGTCTCAATTTGTAAACAAGTTATGTATGATTTACTAAGACAATTTATGACCCATGTTACATGATTATGTCCTATTATTCATATAGTCAACATATCATGGTCATATTTAACTCTTCTCACTCATAAACTATACTGATCAACTGGTACAGTTCTGGTAATATCGTAATGATTCGATGCTTTGGAAACCAAAAACCAGATTCTCTTCATGGGCTCACTGATATCTCTTCCATGTTCTCAGAGTTTCTTTCTATCATTATTTTCAACGTTCCTTGCTAACCAACCCACAGATTGAATTCCATTTAAGTTATTGAGTCAATGTTTTCATATTCAAATTGACTGTTCAGATTGCAGTTGGGTGGCTAGTCCTGGAATCAGGCTGTCTTCCTTCTAAAATGATTTCTGATAATCATATGAGAGTTAAAATATATAAATAAATGAAGCTATTTGGCAACCACTAAATAAATAGAGATGAAACCAAATACAGTCATTTTTATTTTCATCATCATACCAAATTCCACTCTTTGCAAGGTAAAGAACTCAAATCTCCTATATGGAAGACAAAAGAATTCAGAATAAGTTAGGCAGAGACTGCTGCTGCCATCCACCCAAACCCAACATAAATATACTAGTAAGTAGTATTGTCTTGTAAAACACAGAGGAATAGCAATGAAGGCCAGCATTCCACTTCTATATTATTTTACCTTCTAATAGTATAAATATTTATCAGACTACTTTAAGAAGAAAAAAAAGAAAAAGAAAAAAGGGAACACACAGGACACAAAATTTCCCCAAACCACTCACTATACGATAAGCACAATAATAACAATGACCACCACCACGACGATAATTGCCAGCACCCACCAACACTGTTCAGAAACAGGTTTAGATAAGACAGTCAGGGTGAAATCAAAGACTTTAATACAATCATGAAAGAAAATAAGAACTGTAACAGACATTCAGATTTTGAAGAAACTAGTGGAACATCAGAGCAAACATGTTTATAATGTTTCACCAAGCACTTACATACATTTAAATGCTTAAACTATCATAACACCTTCTCGACGTGTAACCCTGTGAAAATGTTCCGATATCCAAATCAATTTGACTTAGCCTGTTTGGAAACTTGAGAATGGTCTTCTCAATTTTTTCATAAAAACAAGAAAACATACATTACATATTAGAAAACTGTTTTTGATTTTGCTTTAAACAGAAACAAACAATGTTTTAAAAGTTCCTTTTCTTTAATCATTTTCAATTATCTATTACAAAGCTGTTTCTTAACAAGTTAAACCATTTAAATTTATTTCATCAAACATACTTAATCTACCCAATATCTTATATTAAGGTTATTTAAAGTTCCCAAGCTGGTTGAGTTTTGTAAAAACTTATCATTTGATTACTATTAACTGGAACTTGACTTTAAGCTAAATTATATTTAGTTATTAATTAAATTATCACTTAATTTTTATTCTAAGGTTGAAGAAATGACAAATCACTTATAAAAAAAGGTTGTTCGTAAAATTAACTAAAATATTTTGTAACATCAAACATACTTATCCTTATATATTATAACAAGAGCAAAGGAGGTTGGAGCACAGTGGAGGTCACAAAGCAGCAAAGGCTGCAGAGTAAATAGGAAATGTGGGGAATAAAAAGTAAACAAAAAACATAAACCCAAACTAAGTTAATTGTTCTACTTATTACTTAAAGTTGTTTTGATTTTTAAATCTGCATCATTGTTATTTGAAACTAAAACATAATTTATCAATGACTCTAATCAAGTTAGTAGGTCGTTGTAAGTTATTGGGTTATTTCATTAGACAATCCACTTGGTTTTGATAGAAAACACCTACTATTTATAGAGATCAATGCAAAGATAAATGTAATTAACTTGTAACAAAGAAACACTTCAATACATGATATTCCACATCAATTATGTTACCATTAAATGGTTCAAAAAGATAATTGTTATTCCAATTAATAAAATCAATGAACTAATGGAAAGCTAAGACCTCCAAAATGCCATCTTCCTCTGATCAACTCTTGAATCACAATCAAAAGACAGTCAAAAGATGTCGTCATGAGAGCTAAAATCTTTCAAAGTCTTTATACCTATTTAAAGGTCTTCACAGGAGATTAAACACACAAAGACTTTCAAATGTTAAACCCCTGTATAATATTAAAGACTATTAGTAAAGCCTTCAAATCTTTAAAGTAACCAAAATTGGCCAAGACTTCTTCCAAGGTTTCACTGGGTTCTTCTAAAAGGTTAAAAAGCATCCTCAGATCCTTTGGAGAGACAAAACACTGAATCCGCTTCAACAATTATATCCAAACTTCATGAGGCTTCCAATGCCTTTATAATGTAAAAAATAAACATAAACATGTTAATATGTCAAGACACCAACAAAATATTCAATCTCACTCACAAAACAAATTCTTCAAAAGTTTTAATCTTCAGTGTTATTCAAAAAAGCCCCAAGGTTTCTTAAAGCATCAAATTAATTTTTATATCTGAATACATTTCAAATATATAATGGAAGAACTTTAAAGGCTTTAAATATATGGTATGGTTTTATAAGGAAAGTGTTAAACGACTAACCCTCCTTAAAAGCTCAAACTTGTAGACTGTAGTTTATTATGAATATCATGCCTTTAATTACCCCCTTATGAGCAAATTTAGCACCGTGACGTGGAGAAACAACAAACCAAGAAAGTCAATGACCTTCAAATCAACAAATAGAAATAAATTGCAAAGAGGTGGCCTGAACCTAGGACTTCCGCCAAACTAGATCGATATCATGTTAAACGACTAACTCTCCTAAGCTCAATCTTTAAGATTTGTCAATGGAGGAACACTGTCTTAATAAAAGTAGTAATCTACTGGAGAGAATGTCGCTAAAAACAATGGGGGAAGTGGGCATACAACAACAAGAAAGCCAACAAGAACTCGCTCATCACCCAAATCCACAAGACAACTGAGATTCCTTCAACCCAACCCTATCTAATCCACAAAATCTACAATAGAAAGAGGGACCCCAAACATAAAAACAATACCAACCCCAGCATTGCACAAAAAAGATTTACCTCTATCCTACAAATAGAATTTTCCTTCTTGTCAAAAGCTCTCATTATTCCTTTCATGTGAAATCAACTAAAAGAAGCAAAGAGGGGTTGTCAGGGCACTTTTTCTTTTCCTCCCATTGAACGACCCTTTAATTAAGGAAGCACTCCTTCACTATAGAAGGGAGGACTCATGTCACAATAAATAAGAAAAGAAGATGCCACACAGCCTAGTCAATGCTACAGTTGATAACAATGATAAACAATTCTTCCTCCTTCCCACAAATATAGTAAGATTTATTGGCCAGCTGTCAATTCCTCTCCATCCCACATTATTTAGTTGAACCATACAATACCTCATCAAGGTTTGGAGAAGTTGGTCTTGCAATAAAGAAGCTTTTGCAACCTTAATGGTAAAATGTAAAATAAAGACTTCAACCTAAATGATTCTCGAGAGAAGGAAGCTGGTTGAATTTAATCTTTGTTAATCTGGCAAACCATGGGGATGTTGGTGTTCTAATCAAGAAGTTCTTTGGCAACCTTAAATATGTCATCACCAATACAGCCTCAAGCTTGATCTTGAAAACTGCTTATTAGCCATTTTAACTGATACTGTGATAACTCAAAAACACTTTCTGCTTTCTGAAAATCAAGTAACACTTTGAAGTAACTCAAAAAGAAAATAAAACAAAAACAAAAAATTCAAGCCTTGAAAGTCACAGTTTAATTTTGAAGACTTTTTGAATCTTGAACATTTTGATATAAATCAATAAAATCTAATTGCTTATGAGCCTTCAAGATTTTCTAGACTTCAAGAAGGTCTGAAGGCACTCCATATCTTCAGAGACTTTGAAGAAGCATCTTCTGCAGATCAACATCTTCAAAGACTTCAAAGATTCCTCTCCTTAACTAAGAATTCTTTGAATCCTGAAAATAACTCTGGCAACTAAAAAAGCTTTCAAGAATATATCTGAATACTTTAAAGATCTTAAAAGCATTCAAATATCTTTGAAGGTTTCAAAGAAGCTAGAGACATCTCTTTAAAGAAAATTTTGGAAAAGTTTCTAGAAGCTTTACTAATCTCCAACTTAGCATCTTTAACTGTGGTTTTTGAAAAGAATCATAGCTTTCCCCTCCCTTATGCATGTTACATAACTCATAGAACTACCATAGCCCTTTAACTTCTTTTTAAGGGATGATTTAATATTATTATTATTTTTTTTTTTTTTTGATAGGCAAGAGCAAAAGAATTCATTTAACACAAAAGAGAGCCACCTATATCCCAAAAGTATACAGAGAATATACAAAAGGGAACCAAAGACCTACAAAGAGAGAAGGGCAAACAAAAACTACCATCCCAAAACTAGCTCCTAAAAAGTAAAAGACAACTCCTAATATACAAAAAATCCTGCTTCGTAACTATGTTAGCCTGGGACCAAATGGTTAATACAAAAGAATTCCTCTGCACCTTAGAAGGAGAACTCGCATTCTCAAAACAACTTTGTTCCTCCTTCCCAACGCCTGATTAACGCTAAATCTGAGTCGCTAACCATATTTTTCCATTATATTTATAGGAGTAGTTTCAACCCGCTCTCTAGCTAAGTAAGGGTAGCTCTGGCAATAATCAAATATCGATATCGTGCCACCCACAGCCTCCCAAACCTATAGTGTAATAGGAGGTGAAGATCCTCTTCGCTCTCTCCACAAAGTGGACATCTCGTCAGCCAGGGGAAACCTCTCTTCAAATACCAGGTTAGCACTTTGTCCCACCCGTACTTCCTGCCAAACCCCACTTTAGCGGACACTGGAGTTCCAAAAAGTTTTAAAGGGGCGTAAGCAACTTTCACCTTCCCAAGAGGTCAAACAGATTTTTTTTGATCGAGAAAGTTCCATTTATGCATCTCATTCAAACCACTCACCCTACATAAAGGGGGAGCAATTTTCTTATTTTGACCATAACAAAGTCCTCAACTATGTCCAGCTCCCGCCTTCATTGAAATCTCTTCCAAATCTTGCGTTCCAACCTCCACGCTCTCCCAAAGAAACTCGGACTTTAGCCACCTTAGCCCCTTTAGAATTGGCAATGGAATAGAGAGCCGGGAAAGTGGTACACAAGGGATATTGGCCGCACCAAGCATCCCCTCCCAGACCCAACTTTTATCATCCCAACTTAAAATCACTGCGGCTCTATCCGCGCCTTTTATGATCTCTTTCCACAAGCCAACACCATAGGTCCTTTCCGGGTCTTGAGAGAACCAACACCCCTTCAACGCATTTTAATCTAATTTATGCCTTCCCAAAGTGTTATCTTCATCAAACTCAGCCCACTCAAGGAGGGGCCTACACTGTTGAGATAAAACCCTAATTCTAACCCAATTGCCTTTTTGTTTAGACAAATTACCTTCCATTTTAATAAACGAAGGTTTTCTTTCCAAGTTTCCCACAAATAATAGCTCTGGATAAGGTGCCAAACCCCCAGTGTTGAACCCGAGCATCCCACCACACCTAAACTTTCTGGCCTAAAGAGGCTCCCTCGTGAACACTCCAGAGCCCAAACAACAGCGCCATAACTCAAACCGCCACAAAACAAGGGCTGAAACACTGCGGGTGCCTGAATGTGGCGTCATGTGGCACGGAGGCCTCCCACTCTCCCCCTTCTTCCTCTCGCTTCTCAATTGAACACAAACCCCTCCCCATCCATAATTAACTAAGCCACCCACCTGGTAGCCTCACCCATCTGAGTTAATCACTTTTTCTCTTTTTTAACTTTCACTTTTATTAACTTATTTTGACTTTTAAATATAAAAAATAAAAATAAAATTTATTTTTTAAATATAAATAAATTACTTTTACTTAAATATACTAAAATTTTATTTAATTCCCAAAATCTACTAAATAAAATTCAATTCTTTTTAAATATCAATAAACTCATTATTATTATTTAAAACATATATATATTTTTTAATTTTATGTATAGTTATTTTTTATTAAAATAAATTAGATTTTAAATAAAATATTTAATATCTTTTTAATATAAAATATATTTGTTTATAATAAATTAATAATATAATAAATAAATAAATATTAACATTTTTTGGTTATAATTTGACTAAAAAACTCATATTTAATAAATTTTGTATTAACTTAATTACTTAAATATATTAACTCAAATAAAATATTAAATATTAAACTCATCCATTTAAAATAGATTATTTTAAAATAAATATTAAATATATGATATAAATATTAAATATCCATTTGAAATAATATTTAATATTAAATATTATTTCAAATCATCCATTTGATTTCTTTCATTTAGTGATTTAAAATTTAGATATATTTTAAATAATTTACTATATTTTAAAACAAATTTTAAATTTTTATTTAAGAATTTTAAAAATTAAAATAAAATTTATTTTTATTGCATTTAAAATAATCAATAATTTATTTACATTTAAAAATAAATTTTAAATTTTACTTCATAGATTTTACAAACCAAATAAAAAGCCATTAAAAAAATTAAAGTTAAAAAAGAAAAAAGGTTTGAAGTGAAGCATCACTTTAGTAGAAGATCAAGGTGGACAATGATGAGAGAGAGAGAAGAGAGAGGAGACACCGGGTGCGACGGCCGGTGGATGGCCGTGAGGGAGATATATGAGGAATATAGATATAATGCAAGAGTAGAGGAGAAGTATAGAGAGGAGGGAAAAGAGAGGAGAGAGAAGAGAATAGAGGATATAAAGAGGATAAAGGAGGAGTGTCACAGATCATATTACTTGAACACCTCATCACTTTTAATCTGCTTGGAGTTACAAAGAGGCCACCACACTGGAGTAAACCGTGAAGGCTTTTTGTATTAACAAAAGTTTCAAGTGTAAGTGAGATATCGGGTACAATACTTGGGGGTTTTTTACACTTTTTCCCATTAATAATTTAATTTATTTGTCTAAGCATCTAAATTAATTTCTTTAATTAATAGGCAACAACTCATCTTCCTATTGCACGGGCTCCCTTGCATACAAGTTATTTTTTGCTACAAATATTCATACCATGATACTTTAATCAGTCATAGTTTGATTAACTATACACTTTATTTTCTATTTTTAGCAAGTCAAAATATTAATCTGATCTATTTATTTTACAGGTATGGAGAGAATAAAAGGCCAATGTTAGGAGTCTCATAGACATGTAATAAAATATACCTACAAAATGAGGAAGGCAAAACACCAATCCTTCCCATACAAAGGCCAATTTCTGTTATAATATCCTGACCAAACTTAACTTCGTTTTCTTTTATTTCAACAGATATAAATACATGTTACCTCCAAATTAATGAAAACAAGAGTACGGTTTCTCTCAACATCTATAAAATCCAACAAAGATACGGAGTCTTCATCCATAACTTTGGAGCCACAAATGAGATTCTATGCAACAAGGATGCAACACCAAAGAAACGCAGAAAGAAACAGGCAGATTTGAAAAACCAGAAATCACCCTAGAAACCTGAGGTTTCTATTAACACTAAGGGCTCTTTGTATCACACAAAGAGATTGAAATGACCCTGTGAATCACTTAGGAACCTGAGCATCACTGATCATGGTGATTTGCATCGCCACAAAGATACCAGCAATTGATGGAAATTTCATTCATCTATTCACTGATTCACCAAGCATCGAATACAACCATATATATAGGTGATTCAGATCCATTACTTTTGAACTCAACATCTAAGAAATGAACTTGAAACCAACAACTTTAATTTGACTTCTTGTATCCTACAAACAATACGGGAACATAATCATAGAAAATGACAACCCTCGAAAATCACAACCCTTTAAAAATCACAACCATTGGAAAATCACAACCAACCCATTATATAATAAGATCCCAACCAGTCTCTTTATCATCCAAAGAGTGCCACCAAGTGCCGGTTCTGGAGCCTCTGCGCTTGTGGTAAACTTTCAAAGGTCGCCACTGTCTCCATCGAAGGTACTTCGAAGACTTGATCAAATATTTCTTAATATTAAACTTCACTATACATTATGAATCATTTGATTACAAAATTTTTAAATAATGTACACATTTTCTTGTTAGAAACAAAAGATGAAATTCAAGTTCTATGTCAAGTAATCTAGTTGTAAACTCCTCTAAGCCATTTGAAGGTTAAGCCAGTCTCCAATTTCCGCATGATACTCAGATTCGTCGTAGTTCAAAAACAAATTATTCCCCATTAATACTTTTAGAAGTGTCTATTTGTAGGGAATGAGAACCACGCCATTTGCTGGAAAGACAAAACAAAAATAACAGAAAAAAAAACATATCTTGGCTGTGGTTTAAAACTGTTTTCTGAAAACATCACTATCTTTTCGTTTAAAGCCAAACAAACAATATTATAAGTGAGAACATCAAAATTGAGATATCTAAAAGTCTCACCCTAACATCCACTGATATTTATACATCTATAAATAGAGTAAGTGATAACTGGAAATGAGACCTAATGATTGACAAGTTAACGAGGGCTTTTTTATCCATTCCTTTCGTGATGCTTTGTAATAGGCAATATTTGTTTTTTAATTTTTAAATGCACCACTAGCGCTTTTTATAAGGTGCCATCTCTTTACTAATAAAATAAAATGAAAATAAAAACTAAGAAAATGAGATTTTAAGGGATGTTTAATCTGGTAAATCTTACAATATTTCTTCCACTTCCTAGTTATTTCTATGTATGTCAAAAATTCATGTTGTACTACAGAAACTGTTGTGATTTATCAGAGTTAAAGATCTAATCATATATTTCTAACTCACAAACTTTTTTCTTCTTCAGCAGGAATTTAACTAATCATCAAAAACCATGAACCCATAACCAACAAACCACTAACTTACCTAAGGAGGCAAGTTTCAAAACAAAGAATGTTTGATTTAACACGTAAAGGTGTTCACTATTTACCCATGAGGATCTAGAGATTTGCACTTTAGTTCTGCAAGCCGTAATTGTAGCTTGTGTTGCAGCGGAGGAGGACTCTATATTTGAGGAATGTCATCTATTATAACAAAACAATGAATCTAAGACAAAGCACAACCAGAAAGCCCATAATTTGGAAAATAAAGAAAATCTTTAGTGAGACATAATTTACCAATAATCACCCTGCCCATGTGAACTAGAACAGCTGAACTAATATTTACTTATTCTTAATTTGATCTTGCACTCCTTAACCCTGCCTCTCCTCAATTATGAATCTGTTAATTTGCAATTTCATTTTCCAGAAATAGAACCTCTTGTCCCATGGGAAGTATTTTGTCTATAGGCTGACAACTTCCACAAAGTGCTGATTTCCAAGTCGAGACTAAAACAAAAAAATACTCAGCGCCATAACGTCAACTTGACTAATATGGTATGTTGGTATAAATGCCTGCTTTTAATAAAAATACTCTACAGTAAGAAGCAACAATGATGTCCACTGATAAACCATGATGAGAATAACTATACTCTAAGATGCAGCATGAGTGTTACCCTAACTCAATGAGAAATCAATTACATCTATACTCCCTGAACACGGCCAGATATAGACATGAATTGAAACCCCAAAATCCAGAGAAGGTTCATTCAGAAAATTTCAACTGTAGCATTCTCGCTATAAGTGTCTAGTGCCTAGATTAATAAGCTATACTTCAAGAACACACCATTGAAGTTCACCATGAATCTTTGGGTACCTATGATGATGTTCATTGATACTATCATTTCCTGCAGCTTAGATAATTACCAAGTTGCCTTCCGCCAAACAGTTTCAAGCCTTTTGGTCAAACAACTTGAACCAGATTGAATTGTCCTCCTACAGCACTTCCCTCTTCTTTTCCCTTTCTAATAAACACCTTCATGGGTTCTTCATCTTGGACACCTTACTATTCAAGAAAGTGATGTGGAGCTGGTGCTATAAAAAGATGTTTGGTCACAGGGTAATCGTGAGACCATGTCTGAAAAAACTTCCCCATGATCTCCATACAAAGTTGACCTTGGTCAGAAGTATTGTTCTTTGGAGAAATTGACCCTACAATTTTGTGATTGGAAGCAAAGTTAAAAGACTTAGATCATCTCTTCTCAGACAAAGATTAACCAATATAATGGACTTAATCCATGAAGAGAACATGGTTGATAACCAAACTACAGGTATGGATATAGGCCAACCAATGGTTATTACTATATAATAACAGGTAGTTATTTGCTGCTTCCTGAATCATCCTTCTCAATAGAAGCAGCTAAGTGAAATGGAAGCATAGAGGAAAAAGGTACCCTTATGGACAACATGCTTCAAATGGTACAACAGAAGCTGAAGGACATATACAGGTCCCCTGAGTTTGAATTGATGTTTATAAAGAAACTATACTTTCCATTTGCTTAAATCTTTAGATTTTTCTACATTGCAAATGATGAGCATGTTTATGGTTATTTTTACCAAATAATTCAAAATGAATTGAACTTATGCCAAATCAACAAAGTTCCTTTATTTGTGCATCTATTTATTTCGATTTGATAAGGTCCTGATAAGTTGGGAAATCCTATTAAATGGAAAAATAAGAATCAAAATGAGCACTAAAAAATGTTTGACTACAATACCAAGCTCTTAAAGCTTCACTAAAAGAAAAAAACGTGAATTATATTTTGCACATTTACAATACTTAAAATTGATCTCTTGAGACAGCAATTTATGATAAGCAATTCCAATCACATCTTTAAGTTTAGATGAGATGCCATGGAGAGTTGAAAAAGATACTGAATCTCGACTGGTATTAACAATTAAATCCGATAAAAACCAAACATTGACGTTGTAATCGAGTACTTGCCTCTTCTGTTCAACTAGAAAAGGCTGGTTCTCCTGATCCATGTTAATTGCTGAGTGCTCATTAGAGCTGGAGCTGTGTTCAGAAAAGAAAAACATACCAACTATAAAGCCAACTGATGATATTGGGAAAGTGATGAATTACAGATATCTAAAGCTGAAATACAAAGAAGGAGCATGTATCTGTTTTACACTGAAGTCCAGATGATGGAGCAGAAGGCTAATAAGCAGATTCCCGCGCTCAGCAGCAAGCCGTTGAACTTAAATTCTTGGCAAGGATTTGAAAATCTCTGTTTTGCATCCTCAACTTTCTTACTTGGCTGAAGCAACTGATAAAAATTATACACGCTCAATCCAAGAGCACACGAGGCCTTTTCTATAAAAGTTTCAATCTATATATTGACGCTGGGCTTAGAAACATCTTCAACAAACCTAAAAGGTAAAAAAAGGAAAAAAAAAGTTTAAGCTCCAGCAAATCAACTCAACCAAGCGGATTTCGTTAACAGCAGTACGGCAAATCGCGAAGCTAAATTCGATAATCAGTACCAACCAAAAAGAAGTCAACAGAAGCATGATTCATTTTCCTGCAAAATACTATGAGTTCATCTAAAAACAAACGTGTTTGAAGCAACACTATTGAACTTTAGTCTCACTGTACATATGAATATATGTTAAGCCTATGCCGGATTTTGGAAATTTTGATGGAAAGCATGGAAGAAAAATGAGGCGGATAACAGAAGGGCAAAAAGGAGAGAGAAAAACACACTGGTAGCTTGAGAAAGGAAAGAAGAGGGTAATATGACATCGTGCAGCTTGGTCGGATTCGCTGAGGGCTTTGAGCTTAGCGGAAGTCTCCTTCACCAATTGCAGTATCCTTTGCCTCGAATTATGTCTGGCAAAGAAACAACCAATTAGGCTGCTAATCTCTAAACCACTAAAAAAACAAAAAGAAAAAAAAAAGACGAAGAAGAAGGAGAGTACTCGCGCATCAGGAGGTCCGTGTCTGGAGGCCATCAACGAGTCGACGGAATCCGGCGACGGCAGTATTGCTGATCTGAAAAATGCCGGCAGCGACGCCCGGGAGTGGGGAAGTTCAAATGGAGAAGCATTGAAGCGCCTACTCCTACTTTAAAGATCTTTGGAAGCTCATGCTGCCGGCGCTCTCCCCGATCCCGATCCCACTCAACCGACCGATCAATAATCCATCCAATTACTGAAAAAAAAAAACAGCAGATTCGGGGAAGAAAAGTGGGGTTTGCAGTGGAGATGCTAGTCCAATCAAATATCGCTTGATGCAAAAAAATACGTTTCTGGCCCGTTAAAACTCTAAATATTATAAACTAATCAACGTTATTTGATGCCGCCTGCCGGGTTATAGGCCCCACCTTCTTTTATCTTTCCTTTTCCCTTTTCCACATGACATGATTGATCCACCTGTCCCCGCTACTATACATCCTTTTCAAATATTCATAATTTATTCCTCTTTAATTTTTTTTTTTATTTAATTTAAAAAATACAATTTTTTTTTTTTGGCCTTTATTATTATCCACGTCCTTCTTGAATTTGAAATTGAAACCAACAATCAGGTGCAGGCTTTCAACGAGCCGCCACCCACCATAAAAATAAGTGCCTTGCGCCAAGCCGAGCCGAAGATTTACGCCACTGACCATCAACTGACGCTGTTAAAATTTTAGTTCATAACCTCAACCCACGCCCAAATAAAACAGACTTCCATTTCCCTCCCCTCGGCCCACTTTCTCCCCCCTCCCTTTCCCCTCCTCCTCCGCCTCCTCCCTCCCTTTCCCCCCTTTTCCCCTCCCTCCCTCCTCTCCCCTCTCCCACCCTTCCTCCCTCCCAGCCGCCCCACCTTCATTTCTTACCCCCAATAAAATGCAACACCATCTGGGCTTCACAACTGCATTCTCCCCCTTCCCAACGGCCACTGATCGCGGAACTTGGAAACCTTTCCCAATTTTTCACTTCTTTTTTTCTATAAATACTCTACACATTTTGCTACCATTTTTCATCAAATTAGTCTTTAATTTCTATTTTTCTCTCACAAGTCACCTCAATTTTCTCTCACATTCTTTTAATACTTCAACTTCTTCCATTGTTCTTTCACTTCTTCATATTACATGATATTATCACAGACAAAATCGCAAATCAAGATCGGGTGACCTAACAATTTGATTTTAAAGAACCCTGCCGATCCTCCAATTGAGTAATATTTATCCACCTTTACTTTTCTTTATTTGTTTGTTAAGAGATTTTATTTATTCATTTTTTTTAGTAATATTTATTAATAATTTTAATACTGATAATAGACACAAGATCTTCTACCCATGCGCATCATCAAGTAAAATTTTTTAGTTCAAATATATTGAATTTTTTTTGATAGAATATAAATAATTTTAGAAAATAATAAAAAGAAATAAAAGAAAATGTAAAATGTAAACTTAAAGCATGGACTAAATTAAAATAAGTCATCTAAAATACATACTGAGCAGCAAAGCTATATAATGTAGATTATAAATTATACGAATTTACGAAAGTAAATTTAAAAAATTCTGTTAATTTTAGTCTTCGTGTTGTGAAGGAATAATTGACATATAATAAGAAATAACAACCTTTTTTAATATTAATAAACTCGTGAATATTCGTAAACAATTCAAACATTGATTAATCCTCAATTCAAAGGTTGGTCCGAAAATATTGTTAAAAGAGGGCTATGAAAAAATTTCAAACAGTGAGAAAATTTGGGGGTAATATTTGCAATTTTCATAAAATTCTGCGAACATCCGATATTCAGACATCTTTAATGTATGTATGCTTTTATGACATCACTTCATTATATGTGAGCAGCTGGTCGGGGACGTTAAATGTTAATAATTTCATTTAAACAATAAATACTCCAAGATAAAATATAGCAACTTTAATAAAAACGATAAATGCATTTATATTCGATAAAATGTTTACACAACATTAGATAATGCTTCTAATAACATAACAATACAAAGATTAAAAAAGATTCGCAAATAGCACATCATGCAAAATTATTTAACGACGTCATTACACATATTTTAAATTTAATTGTAAAAGATGGATTAAAACAAGTCGACGGTACATTAGAAAAAAATTAGAGACATTTATATAAGATAATTGTCTCAAGAAACATTAATTATTTTTTATCAAGCAAAATTGCAAATATGAAAAGAAAAATATAAGCCTGGAAAGACAATTATAATAATTCACCCATAAGCTTTTACAAAATATTACAAAATATAGTGTCAGAAGATAATCATACAAATGCAAACCATCTAATAATAATAAATATTTAGATACACGTATTAAATAATTACGATTGACACATCGCGAACCTTCTACTTATGACTAAATTTTGACGCTCAACAAATATTTTCAGACTGCATTATTTAACTCTCACATCTGGGTCATTATGCAACAACTAGTATTTATATGGTACCAGCAAAATTATTTAAGTTATGAAAATTTTAATGATACAATTTTGCAATGATAGAAAAGATTGAAAAAATATCAGTGAGAAATAATTTTCACTATTATATTCAAGAATTCAGGACCCTAGATTAAAATTTCCACGCCTAGATGAATGGCTGTGCCATTTTACAATGAAGATTAGATAAAATTGAAGAAATTAAAATGAAGTAAATTCAAGTATTATATATTTTATATAATATTTATAAAGGAAGCATTAAACGATATTGATAAAATCATCATCTACGATAGTTCTCATCTTTTGTAAAAGTCCTTACAAATATTTAAAAGATAAAATTTGTACCAATCACTTCAAATAATACAACCGATATATAGATAGATATCTGAGCGTAGAAACAATTTCATCAGAAGACAAACAAGATTTTGAAATTTTTAGAATGGTAGAAAACAACAAATAAAATACCACAGGTTATCTATTATCGCACGCGACGATTAAACGCGCTTAGTGGTATAGTCGCATCTAAGTCGCTTAGTACAAGGAAGAGTGGTTAAAGAATCGGCGCAGTGGATGCTTAATATCAATTTAATTTGATGTTAGATCGTGACGACTACGCTCGGTAGTTCGCACTAAATGGACCGATACAGTAGAACTTAAATTTATCAAACACGAATTCAGATCCACTTGTAATTTCGTCATTTAAAATAATGATTAAAATATTTCAACGTATATCAGATTTTTATTTTACGCTGAAAAGTACAAATTATTAACAAACAAGAGGTGGTTAACCTAGTTGGAACTTGGGATGTACTTAATTTATAAAGGATGAACTTCTTCATACATTTTTAAATGTAATTATATCTCGATGAATAAATTTTTTAAATGAAGTATTTTTATTTTAAACTATTTTAAGTTTACTATTTTTATTTAATCCGAATACAATTTTAAATATAAACCTAACTACCTTACCCAAGTAGGCCTGCTTTAGGCCACGGGCCGCGCGGCCTAAAATCAACGCTACCGACCCTTCTTAAACAATGCCTGCCACTACCGGGTGTAATGAAAACAAGACCTACATGGCCTCGATCGCGGGGCTTTTTGGAGATCCCCAACAACCAGTGAAATTTGAAAGGAAAAGGTCCTAGTTTCTTAAACTAATAGCGGTCCTCTGATTTTAAAAAGAGCAAAATATTCAATGTATCCAACAAACCTGTGATATTGGATCATAGCTAACATATATGATAATATAATATCCAAGATTTGATAAGATCAGAATCGCATTCACAGACCTCTTTTACCTAATATTTTACTCTTTTTATTAAATATTTTTAAAATCAAGGAGTTTAACCTTGGTTTTAGGTCTTTTTGGTCTTAATTTTTCGAATGAGGACCTAATAACATAGTTTTACTTTTCCCAATTTGAAATATCCTCCTTTCCTCAAATACATGAAGCATTATCACTACTATCCAATTAAATACATGTTTACCAATTTTCTGATGTTCATTCTGTTTGTTTACCAAGAAACAATTGAATTTCCTGAAGGCAGGTGGATGAAACAAATATATTCCAAATTCCCTGGGATGGAGTTTACAGATTGTAAAGATATTGTTTTAAAGTATAACTTAATCTGGAGTCTTCTCTGTGGTCCCCTTCACTCACTCTATGTGTATTATTATCCTGCAAAGCAAAAAGGCAAAAGTCCAGTCAGAAGAACTGAAACATCTGAATAAAAAGGCAGACTCACAACCTCTGTGGCTTACCTTGATGAGGCGAAATACTTCATCTTTTATCACTGTCTGGAATCCGTGCTGGAACTAAATTCTCAAAGATATCTCTAATGATTTGTCTGAATTTTGTTTTCAAGGCATCACAGCTTTGGGAACACCATGAAGATGGCGGCCTGGGGCTTTGTAAAGCACGTTTCGATGTTCTTGATGTTCGTTTTCAGGTCTGAAGAGCCTATGGGGAGCACCAGATGATATATAGCAAGTAAGAAAGAATGGGCATTTTTCGGTAAGGAGGATTAGTACTTGATAAGAGCTGGCAGGGAAGCATGCAGTTCAGCTAAGCATTGGAAAATCCAATTGAGGAACTGTTCTCTTGGTAGCTCCAGAAGTAGTTCCGCCTGTGAGACGAGGATATGGCAAATTCAACATGAAGTGAATGGAATTGGCATCAGGAGGAATGGGTATCACAGCTACCCAGCAAAAAGGAAAAAGGCGAAAGAGAAGTATAGTTGAATACCTTAATCTGATTCTCCTCAAAAACAAGAGAACTTCTGATAATGTCAGAAGTCATTGAATCCGTTACCAGCTTGAAAACCTTTTTATTCATTTTTGTTTTCATGATAACCGTCTTTCCTGAAGCATATATCCTGGTAATCCCAAGATCCGCTGCCATTCTCTTCACATAAAGCTTTTTCAATAGAACCTCCATTGAATAAGGCTCTTTCCCATATTGACGGCGCAGATTCTCAGTGAATTGCATCAAACTCCAAATGTCCTCTTCAGCAGACTTCTCAGCTTCATTAATTATTTCCATGGGGTTCTCCAGATAATTTATGTACTCGGAAGGGAGATGAGGGTTTATATTTATGTCCAACTGGCATAGAAAAATTAGGAAAAAGAAAGTAGAAATTAAAAGACAGCCAACATACACCATAAACGATTCAAAACCAATTCTTGGCTGAATTTTTATCACAATCAAAAGGAAAACTGAATGTTTATACAGGCTAATCTTAAATATGGTAGACATACTTATCCAATAGAAGAAAAAGAAACAAAAAGGATGCACACAGGTTTATTGTTACCATAAACACAATAATGGTTTGCAGGGAATAAATATAGGTGTCTAGATCAATCATTATCTCACATAAGAATCTAACGTAGCATTTGCTTTTTTATTTTTTATGTTTGGTCATAAAACTCTATAGACATTTGGCTCAACCTCGGTCTCTTTAGTACTTAATACTATTAAGTATTGAGTTGTTGATGCCCTTTTTTACTTGAGTCGTACAGCAAGTTGCTTTAACAGTTTAAGTTATTTTTTAAATTGTTTTTTTTAACTTAACACTTTTTGTAAGATAATTTTGTCTTAATGGACAAAGTAAATTTTTTAATGATTAATTTCATCTTAAATCATAAATCAAGTTGCTTTAAAAGTTTAGTTTTAAAAAAAGAAGAAAGAAAAACAAAACTAACTCTAAAAGATCCAATTTAGATTTATCATTATGATTATTACTTAGAGCATAAAATTTATTTGGACCATATTGAAGCAAGGAATTGGATGGTTGATATTTTGATCTAAGCATTTCCTAGGTCCCAGTATGTTCAACCCTCTGATTCCAATTAATTGCATTTGCATCTCACGCTAAAAGTTGTGGCACTGCGTTGAGATTATAAGACCGCCTATTTCTCACAAACATTCAAAAACTTCTTCTCCAACATTAAAATCCAAGAACTCTATAGATGAATTATCAAGAACCACATAGATATATAAATAAACACCTGAACTGATTGATAAGGAACTGAAATAAGGCGGTGCTCTTCAACCTGAGAAATCAAACAAGAGAAAGACAAAGGATGGTAAGTACAACCAGTTAGAGTAGAAAGTAGCAAGTCATTTCACCAATAAAATAAAAAATTATAAAATAAACCAAATTCATTATCCATTTTTCTCCTGATTGGACATAAAAAATCACGGACAGTTGTCATATTGTGTATTTAAGAACCTCTTTCAAATGAACAAACCATAAATAAAAGATAAAAGCGAAGTTGAAAGAATTGAAAATGACAGCACAAGCTTAAATATTATTATCACAACTCATCAACCCCAGTCAATCCCAACCGCTTAAAAATAGAGTCCAATCCACAGAGGATCACAAACTGGACATACCTTTGACAAGCTCTCAAAAAGCATTTCAAAGAAGAGATCAATGCCTACATTTCCAACATCCCCTGTTTGCTCCTCACCAAAGATGTTACCAAAGCCCCTTATACCCATGTCTCTCTCTGCAAGTTGAAAACCTTGACCAAGGTCACGACATTCTTCAAGAGCTGCAAGTCTCTCCTGAAGCGCAACCAAAATTGTGATGTTTTTTCCTTAAGTCATAAGGAAACAATTAAAATTTATATTAGAGTAGGCACAAATAAGTGCATGCGAAAACAGAAGCAATCATTTAAAGCTAGAAAGAATCCTCAAGAAGTGGTAAAGCACAAAGATGGTATAAACCATATTCAGTACACTTGATAACCTACAAGGCATTTAGATACCAGTAGTAAAGGAGACATTCATGAAATAGAACGTACCAGTGCTTGATCAGACAGCAGTAACTTATCAGGGTAAAATACGTATGCATGAGCTTCCTTATCTGCACGCCCCACTCTTCCACGCAACTATTAGATTTCAAGAGGAAAAAAAGGAAAACATTTATAGTTTGTTTCATGAATAGCAATCATAACACAAACTTAATGAGCTAGTATACATCAATTTGAGTGCAGAAGACTTAAAAAATATTAAATACATTATATGCATCACAGAAAACTCTCCAAACTGTGACAGATGGAAATGATCATCCAGGCAGTTGGTTGCATTGAAGATTTTGTAATGATCCATGGGTCAGTAAGCCCAAATGAGGCATGCAACAGAATTACTTAAACTAGATAGTCAAACTACTGGAACTGTAAGCAGTCTAGACTCTAGTTTCCTAAAGGCTTGGTTTTCACTTTACAGAGAAACACAATGGATCCTGAAAATTGAAATACTGTAAAAGAAAATACATTTTGGGATTTCACAAACAGATTATATGAAGGATATGTATTAGATGTTGTGTTAGATAAACTCTCAAAATTGTTCTTGTAAGAAACAGAAGATTTGTCTTCAAACAGTATACTGGGAGAAGAATTCTACCTAAGAAATGGAAAATAAACACAACTCTTAAACAAAACAATATGAGCCCTAGAAGAGAGAGAGAGAGAGAGAGAGAGAGTATTTCATACAAACAAAATATTTCTCAAGAAAATATATATATATATATATATATTTTGATAAGTAAAAAGAGCATATATTAGAAAGAGGCGCTGAAAAAGCGGCCCAAGGAAAACAAGAGAGAAAGCTTACCCCCCTTACAAAAAGCCAACCAAAAAGGAGACAACACCCCTCAAAAAACACCTTAAGAGCCCACCCAATCAAAAAAATGAACAAGGTTGACGGGGCCATCAACAAAATAAACCTTGGTCTTCGACCAAAAAAGATGTACAAAAGAAGACTTTAATCTTTGCATAGACAAAACCTCATCCCTAAATACAATACCGTTCCTAGCCTTCCAAACTAACCAAAAGATGCACAAGGGACCCGCCTTCCAAACTTTTCGCCTATCTTTTGCAAGGAGAGAACCCTTCCAACTCAAGAGGGAATCCCTAACCAAAGCGGGCAAAACCCAAGAGACGCCAAATAAAGAGAAAAGCAAATCCCACAGGACCCTTGTCATTGTACAGTGAAGGAGGAGGTGGTCCACGCTTTCCACTCTTTCGAGACAAAGGACAACGGTCGGCAAGAGAGAAACCCTTCTCTTCAACTGGTCAAAAGTTAGGATCTTTCCCCAAGAAGCCTCCCAAGCAAAGAAAGACACCTTTGGTTGGACACAATTCTTCCATATACACTTCCAAGGAAAAGGGCTAACGGATCTTTGTTGTAGCACACTGTACATAGACTTAACAGAAAACATTCCACACTGTACAAATATTTTATTAATTAACATCAGCCTAGTTGAGTTAGAAGGTTGAGGATTGTGCTCCATGAATTGATCATCTTTTAGTTCAAATTCCACTCTAGATTGGTGTACCATTTAAAATGTGCTGTCACAGAGAACTCTCTAGTTGTTTGTGTCTGTGTGCATCTTCAATAAAATGGGACTTTGTATGTGAACCACAATTTTAAATTGTAGCTTGCTTTAGGGAGAAACTATGGCCAGCTCTGCATTCTGTAAAACAATAAATCCACTCTACTCCCACTCCTCTCTCTTGCTCTAACAAAGAAATTGTCTATTTTAAATTTCTTGTTATTCCTAATACAAATAGTTTTTCAAAAGGCACCAAGGCGCAAAGGCCTCTTGGAGCCTTGAGGCGCATTGTGTACCTAAGGCGCGGGCTTTTGTGAAGTGAAATGTGACCTTGGATGCACATCAATTTTACAAAATATGATCCAAAGTATGATTTGATTTAAAAAATTAATGATTCCTAAAATTTAAAGAAAATCTCAACGAAAAAAAAAGTGAAATTATATAAATTTCAATGTATAATTAGAAAATTTGAGGATGAAAGTGTTTTAAGAAAAACTATATGTTGGCCTAAGGGTACCTCTAATTAAGGTTTTGATGATAACAAACCAAGGTAATTAGTTACTAATGGTTTACATGACATGAGTGATAGATGACAAGCGATTGTGAAATTCAAGAATAGATCTCTCATCCAAGATTTGAATCAAAATCAAGTTCAAGAAGTAAAGAAAACTGGAATTCCAAGTTCAAACATACTATGAAGACTTTGTAAACTTAGGAATCCTTGTAAGATGATAGCATTGCCGCTCTTAGGATATTATCATTTATCATGCATCACTCACAACTCGGTTTTTAAATCTAAAAATTGCATATCTTTTAAAACTCGAGTTCGAGCATAAAACCTTAGGTTCTATAATCTTAAAATGTGCTTACAATGAAACACCTAAAGTTTAGAAATGTTTTGAATAAAAAACACAAGAGTTTAAGCATTTCTGGCCAATGTTTTCAAAGGCGAAAGTGTAAGGAGAGGCGAGGCGTAAGCCTTTTGTGATAACATTATATAGTTAATAAATGTTTTATAATATATTAAAACAACATATTTAATAAAAATAATAAAATATAATTGGAAATTTTAGGGATATATAATTAATATCCATTTTTTCTAACTTATAATAGTATAATTTATGTTAATAATTTATTTGCATGATTATAATATAAAAATTAAAATAAATTATAGTTTTTGAAATGTGGATAAAATGTTAATATCCATTTTGAAATAATCATCTTAAAAGAATTTTCCCATATAATTTTCCAAAATAAAATATTTGTATTTTATTATTATATTTTTAAAACTATTTTTTAGTAACAAGTTACCAAAATATTATAGAATTATCCAATATAAAAATAGAATTATCTAATATGGAAAGATAATTATCCAATGTATTATGATAAAAAGATACAATTATCTAATATAAAAATATAATTATCTAATATAAAAATAATTTATTAAAAAAAAAAACGCCTTTTGCCTTGAAGTGTGCGTCCCCAACGCCTTTTAAAACATTGTTTCTAGGGTCAACCGACTGAGGCAGATCCTCAATGAGTTGATCGGTTGTGGTTTGCCGGTTGAACCGGTCTACTGGCTACTAACCGACTGAGATGCATATCTCAACCGTTTCAGGTCCAAAGAGCACTTTTGAACCGCCTGCGAAAGGGTCGACCGTTAGGAAATGCACGAGTTACAAAACTCGACTGGTTGGATGTAGTGGCTCATCTATAGATCCAAAAGAGCAAATGGTCGACCAGTTGAGTAAATGGTCAATTGGTTGAGTAAATGGTCGACCAGTTTAGCAATTGGTCAAGCCCAACGGCTATAAAACGGTAACATGTAATGCATTAAATGCGCACAACGACCAGCGATGAATTTAAATTACCGACCGTCAAGTAGCCTTAATTTGTCAGTTTGCTCACTCTATAAATAGCGTGCATTAAATGGGGATCATTTAATGCTATGAAACTTGTTGCATTTATTCTCCTAACCACCATTTCTCTAATCAATTCTCAATCTAGATTCTTGGTGCATTCATTTCACTTTCATATTCTAGAGTGCACCTTTGTATTCATCATAAACTTGAGTTGTATTTAATCCATCTTGAGAGCTAGAGAGAGAGAGAGTCTCATTGAGCATTAAAGAAGACTTCAAGTGTGTATAGCTTGAAGGATTTGTAAAGTGTCCATTGGAGCCAAAATCCAAGTGTAAAAGGAAGAAGCTCAAGTTAGAGCTTGACACTAGTGGAACCCTCACCGATTGAAGGTTGAGGAGAAGTGGACGTAGGCAAGGTACCAAACAACTATAAATTCGAGTTTGCACTTTCTACCTTTATCTCTTTATTTATTATTCTTGAATTAAATTAGATTTCTTATTGACGTAAAAACATTTTAGAAAACCAATTCAACCCCTGCTAGTTTGCTAAGTCATATCTCACGCTCACTATAGTCTATAAGGGTGCCTCTTTAGTAAGATGTGTCTCTGGAAGGTGAGGCGCTATAACTACTGCGGTGGTTGTGCTTTCACTATAGTCTATAAGGGGCGCCTCTTTAGTAAGATGCATGTCTTGGAAGGTGAGGCGCTATAACTATGGTGTGGTTGTGCTTTGAGCCTTAAGGCGTGCCTTTTAAAACTATGCTAATATATCTAGTTTAGGGCTGATTATATGTTGTATGCTAGATGCCCAAGAAGGGCAAATGCTCCCAAAAGAGGAAAGATGTCACTCTTTTTTTTTTTTTTGATCGAGTAAAGCAAGGAGAAAGGCGTTAAGAGCAAGAAAACAACATCCCCAACCCCTCTCAATCTAAAGCCCAAATAGTCAACAACATCTAGTACAAGTGGGGGATCAAACCTAAAAATAACTTAGACCAAGACCAAAGACTACAAAGAAATAATATCTTAGTCTTTGAAGGGAATGCTCTTCATTTTCAAATGATGTACTTCTTCTTTCCTTCCAAATTGTCCTAAAAAGAATAAGGGAGCAACCTGCCACCTTTTTCCCACTTTTTATCCACAAGAGAATCATGTCATCCTAAAGCATCTATTTGACCAACGACGGAAGTGCCCAATGCATGCCAAAAAGGAAAACATAAGATGTCATATTACCCTTATTTTGAGACAATGGATTAGGGAAAAAAAGAAACATTTGTTTGTCAAAGACCACTCTCTCATCATTAAATGATACAAGGTTAAAACCTTTGTCCAAGTAGTCTCCCAAGCAAAAAGCCCACTTACAATGGCACCTAAGAGTTCCAAACCACACTTGCCAGAAGCAAAATTGTTCTTTCAGGTTTAAAATTTGTGCAACAAGCTTTAAAAGAGAATTTACCATTTTTTAACCTTGTATAGATCACCTTATCTTCCTTTTGGCTAACCCCTTTCATGCCTTGAAAACTCATAAGGAAACGCTCCATAACATCCATTGCCTAATCATTTAGGAGCCTAGAAAAGTAAGGGGCAACAACCCCCTTCACCTGACGGGTTCCAAACATCTGCAACCCAAGCCTCCTTTGAAGCAACAATAGAAAAAAGAGAAGGGAAACTAGTATACAATGATTCATTACCATGCCACTTGTCCTTCCAAAATCTCACACTCCACCCATTACCAACTAAGAAGGGAACTCTACCAACCAAAAGATCCAAATCCTTTCTAGATGCTTTCCATAACACTACCCCCTAATTTTCTCTCATTTCCTTGCATTGTCATCCTGTATCTTCCACCCAGCACTTAAATAACCTGCTTCCATAAAGCCTTCTTATCCTTAGCATGCTGTCAATTCCGTTTACATAGAAAGGCACTGTTAGGTGTAGATAGATTCCTTAACCCCCAATCCACCATTCCACCCTCACTTATGTATAAGCAAACAATGAACTATATTAAATAAAGTTTCTTCCCAAGGGTCCTCCTGTAGGAACTCTGAATCACTCCAACCCTCAACTTGGATTGTCCTCTCAATCGTAAAACAACCCATCTTGAGTGTTCCACTGGGTACACCACACACCTTTTGGAGATATACCATTCCATAGGTGAATAATCATAACATCTACAGAAAAAGGTAGAAACAACTTGTTAAGAAGATAAATTAGGATAACTAGAATCACACATGCAAATACAGAATTCCTTACTAGGTAGAGGGCTCAACACTCACATTCAGGATTAAAAATATTTATATTCTCAGAAGATGTTAAAATTCCCAAAAAAGTTTCCAAATCAAATGCAGAAACTTATGCCTATTCGAACACAAGTTTTCAGAAAAATTTCTACAATTGCTCTTCCAAGCTCAAGCCTCAATGCATCTCTGGGAAATTTTGAAAAATAATTAAAGACATAAGGGAAATGGGAAAAGAAAAAAAAAAAAAAGCAAGACCTGGTATAGCTGTGCCAGGCCAAATTGTTGAACTTCCTGAATTATGATAGTGTTGGCATTCTGAATGTCAAGTCCACTCTCTACAATATTTGTGCATATAAGAATCCTTTAATTTCGTTTCTGAGCAAATCTATCCACGTTTCAAGCTGCTTTGAATATTGCTGCAAAAATGCAATAGCATATTGTATGAATGATCATCAGAGCAGTAGCGAGAGTGAACAGGTATGGCATGAAACCAGCTACTTAACACAGTTTCCTCTCCAAAATATAAAGTTTGAATCTAGTAATCAGAATCAGAGCTGGTGCACAAATTACTCTCAGGTAAGAAAACATGAAATGTGAACTTTTCAGCAACTGACAAGTAACATGCACAATGATTAACATAGTGTGGCAACTATGCACCATAAGTACAGGACACAGAAGGCTGGTTCTTTTATCAGCTCAACTTTCTTATCAAACAGATAAGCTACCTCCAAAGGCACCATGGTAAAACTTTTATTTTAAAAAACATATAAAAGAAGAGGTTCAAAATACCACATTGAGATAGATATGAAAGGTAAAATTGTAAAAAAGGTTTCATGCCAGTATCTAAGATCCTAGATGGGCAGAAGGAATTAAACAAATCAAGGAAACCTACAACAATAGATATTATAGGATGAAAAGCTGCATGTGTTAAAATTCTAACCACTAATAGCATCTAATGCAGGTTGAAGCATGTCTTGATTTTCCATGATGCATAATCAATTGCTCAGGTGTACTCATCAATTACCGGTTCCCAAAAGAGAATGTTCGTCTCTCCAATCATTTCATGGGTCTATCAGGATTGGAAACTGGGCATTTTGTCATGCGAAATCCTTGGCCTCTGTAAGTGTTGGGTCTATTTGTATACTTGGATTCCTCGTTCAATGAACCAATCAGTCTGCCAAGAGAGGTGCCACACAGCTAGAGATTTTTATAGTGGATTTATGCCTAATGAAGTTTTACATTTTGAGGTACCTTGTTGTGCCATTTTGGTTGTTGCAACTGTTTTCATCCCTTCATGTTTGTTTCTGTATTATATACTGCCAAATTAAAGGATAAAAGCGTTAAAAAACTTAGGGTTCGTCTTGCTCTCTCTCTATGAGAGGGGAAAAACTTGGTTTGCCATCAAGGCCAACCGCTTGAGATTGTGATAAGATGAAAAGGTAAGAAGTCGAGGGGTTAGGACCGTGAGAGATGCAAGGGCACTGCGTCGTGGATCAAGTTCGAGATCTAAGTTCAACATCTACTTCGTGGCGAGAGGCTTCCGCGAACAGGCTCCCTGCAACCAAGCCCGTTTGCTAAACGAGGAGGAAGGCGTGACGTATAAGCTTCAGCTATGCTGAATAGCGCGTGTACCTTCATCCGATGCTCGTTAGGATATAGGTCAAATGGTTCTCGCTTTATGTTTCCTGTATAAAAATATGGCGGGCTGAATTTGTTGACAGAGAAACTTCGTATGCTTAGAGTGGCCCGTAAGGAAGGTTTGGGGAAAGAAACAGTGTAGAGAAAGCTTCGTTGATTCCGAAGAAGAGGGACTCCTTAGAGTCAAAATCCTTCTTGGAAACTGCAGTGGGACCAAAGATCAGAAATTTCAATGAAGCTGTTAGAGCAACTCCAACGGGAGTTGCTATCAGGGGTGCCATCCTCATAACTACTAAAATGGCATCTCAAAGACAAAAAATTAGGCTCCAATGGAGGTAGCATCAGAGGTGGAAAAATGTCATCCAGGGTTTTGGGTGGCATATTTGGCAACTTTGAAAGAGAATGAAGAGGTTGCAAAATAGCGGTTGGTGGCTACTGTTCCTCTCAACGGCTATATTCCATCCCATATTTGGCAAGTTTAATTATATTTTTTAATAAAAAACATTGAATTATTAAAATGGCACCCCATTTTGACACCTACCATTGGTTAAAAAACACTGCCTCATACGCTAAACACTGCTCGTGGTTGCAAATGGCATTTGGCACGCTTTTGGAACTCCTACTGAGCGTTTCCGTAGGTTAGAGTGGGGGAAGAGGAGATAGCAGAGAGGGTAAAGCAACTAGCATGCTGCTTGGTGGGTTGGTGGGGAGGAGGTACATCCTCGTTGTCGGAGGTTAAGTCCCTAAAGCGAAGGGCATGATCGGCCTGGAAGGTTAAAGGAAGATTAAATGTGGTGGCATTGGAAATAGGGATATGGCTTTTTGAGTTCGAAACTTCAAGAGAAGCGAAAAGGATTCTTAGGAATGAAACAAGGAGGCATGGGGGCCTCTCCATTCTCCTTAAAATCTATAGACAAGCAAAGAAGGTCAGGTAGAGAACAAATAGAGATACAGCTTGAGGTCAGGTGAGAGTTAGAATGTTAGGGCTCGCTAATGATTGTGGAGTCTTCCCATCCTAAAAGGATGGATGATAGCTATGGAGGATTCGCAATGCACGAAGACACACTTCTTTCCTACCCGGCGGGCCAAAATCAGTTAAATGGGACGGAAAAACCCTTCCTCAGTTCATTGAGGTGTCCGTAGGATCCTACAGGTATGTGATTCAATTTTGATGGGAGGTTCTGCAAGTGCCATTAGACATCCGGAAAAAGGAGATGTGATGAAGAAAGATGAAGGTGGGAATGCATGTGCGAAAGGGAGAGTGAGGCCCTCTATGAGCAACCGTTTGCAGGATAATGAAGGGATAATCGAGGTCCCATCAAGCAGAGAAAGGATGTCCTCTCCTCGTCTGATGCAAAGTGAGAAGTCGGTTTCAGGTCGGGTTATGTCAAAGCCTGTGCCTAAGACCAAAGTGGATACTCCAGTCTTTGGGCCCTAATGATGTGGACCTTTCTAAGGCCAAGGACCAAAGCCATTTAGGGCTTTCAAATACGGGGCCTCAGAATGAGCTTGGGCCTGAGCCCCAGCCCCTCGGGGCCGGGATTTGTCTAGGCTAAAAGCCCATTAGTTAGGCCAACTAAAGCCCCCTTATGGGCCGATGATGAAGTTTATAAGAGTCCCTCTCCCTTTAGAGACAAAGGGATCCATCCCTTTAGAGACAAAGCGATCTATCCCTTTAGGAATTCAAAATTCTGCAGTTTGGAGATGGAGGTTCGAGAGGAAATTGCTTGCAGAGATGACATTCCGGGAGTTAATTTTCCCACTCGTGTGGTTTATTGTGCATGACGACAACCCTTTGCTCGATCTCCTCTCTCGTTTTCTCTGCTGGCCGACCCTTGATTTATGGGGGCTCTTAGGCCCTGGGGTTCGGGGTCTAATGTGGGGAATATGGAGCCACTGAGGATGGTGGAGGCTGATGGTAGTGAGTGGGGAATGGAGTATGGTGTTAGTGAGGTTTAGAGCCTTCGGATGCTTTGGGCAAAGCGGAGGAGGGACCCAATGAGTTTTTGGAATTTCCAACAGTAGGCTTTGAGAATGAGATACTCGACCTCATGAGAAAATTGGTGGCAACACAACAACAAGAAAAAGGAAAGGAGTACACGACAGTATCCAGATGCCAGCAGGAATTAAGGAAACTGGAATGCTCCATCAATTATAATGGGAAGGGCAAAATTGTAGGAGGAGGTAGAGATAGGGGAAATCTTTTATTGAAGTTAAAATGAAGATAAAAATTATTTCTTGGAATGTTAGAGGGATGAATGAACCTGAGAAGAGAAAGGTCATCAAGAATTTTATTAGAGCCAAATGTTGGACGGTTTCGCTCTACAATAAACTAAGCATTCAGGAGATGAAATATCACCGCTCATAGTATCGTGAGTGGGAAGGTTCTTGGATCGAAACTTTGAAAGTAGAGGGACTCCGAGAGCATTCTTTTCTTCGTGGATAGGAGAAAGATGGAGTTGGTCGAAATAAAAGATCGGTGTTTACTCTATTTCAGACTGAAGTAGAATAGTGGAGTGAAGGCTTTCGACTTTCTTCGGGGTTTATGGTCCAATGGAAAGGAGTTTTAAGGAATTTCTTCGAATAGTCAGGGAGCGATCACGAGCCAACGGGAGGTCCTCGTGTCTGGGAGGAGACTTTAATGAGATTCTTTCTCCCAACGAGGCCTGGGCGCGTGCTCTCCCTCGCTATGAGACGCTTTCAAAGATTTTGAATGAGCTTCGGGCTTGAGAGACTTATCGCTCCAGGGGGTCCTTTTATCGGGGTGGTCATGATGGAAGGACAATGTCTCGTTTGGATGGATTCTTGGTTTTTGCTGATTAGGAAAGCCAATTTAGTAAAGTAATCCAGAGGATTCTCCCAAGACTAGTTTCCGATCACTCTCCCATTATGTTAGACGGTGAGGGGGTTAGGTCAAGCCCTTCCCCTTTTCGCTTTGAACTCATGTGGTTGAAGTTTGAGGGGTTCAAAGAGCTTCTGAAAGGATGGTGGCAAAGCCTGAAGTTTCATGGTACTTATAGGTTTATCTTAGCTGCTAAGCTACAGGCTTTGAAAGGCATTTTAAAGGTTTGGAATAACGAGGTGTTCAGTAGAGTCGAGATCAGGAAGAAGGAGGCCTTAGGCAAGGTTTCGTTTAGATGGGACCCTGGTGAAGGAGAGGGAGTCAGTTTCGAGGAGGTTTCTCGGTGAGAGCTAAGGCCGTAGAAGAGCTGCAAGAATTAAAGCCGCAGTGGAGGAGATATATCGAGAAAAAGTTCGTAGAGCTTTTAGTTGAAAGAAGGAGACAAAAATACGGGATTTTTCCATAGGATGGCCAACTCTCATAGAAGGAGAAATTTTCTTCTAAATATCAGTATCAATGGCAAAAGACTAGAGAAAGTGGTCGAGATGAAGAAAGGATTGATCGCTTTTAACCTCCTTCTCACTTAAGAGGTCAAGCCCTCCACTTCGCTTAAATTTTAATGAGATTTGATCGAGGAAGCCGCTAAGTCAAGAAAGATTCACAAAGAGGAAATCGGTACTATTCAAGGGTTCAATGGGGATAAAGCCCGCGCATTGATTCCCGATTCTTGGTCTTTTAGCTAGGATTTTGTGAAGGAAGAGGTGTTGGGTTTTTTTAAGGAGTCTCACAAGCAGAGTAGTTCGTCAAAAGTTTGAATGCTACCTTTCTGGTCCTAATCCCCAAGAAAATGAATGTAGAGGACCTCAAGGACTTAAGGCCCATTAGCTTAGTGGGAAGTCTCTACAAGATTCTAACTAAGGTGCAGGCCAACAGATAAAGAGGGTTAATGGCATGATCATCTCCCGCCTAAAATGCCTCAGAGACGCTGTGGCCCTGGGATGTTGTCTCCGATTTCCAATGAGGCTGTGAACTCTATGGTGAGAAGAAAAGAAAGTGGGCTTGATTTGTAAATCGATATCAAAAGCCTATGATCACATTAGATGGGAGTTTTCCACCAAAAGTTATGGAAAGGATGGGCTTGCAGAAGATATCAGCCGGATTAAGTAGTGTGTTTCTAAGGCGTCGTTCTCGGTCCTATTTAATGGCTCTCTAGCAGGTTTCTTTTGGTGCTTGAGAGGTTTGAAACAGGGCAATCCCCTCTCCCCCTATCTTTTCGTGATTGGTATGGAAGCGTTGAGTAGTATGCTGAAACATGCCGTGGAAGGAAATTTTCTCTCTGGTTGTAAGATCTTAGATAGGGGTGGTGAGGAGTTGATCATTTCTCACCGTTTCTACGCTGATGACACTCTCCTATTCTGTGAAACAAACGTTGACCAACTGAAATTCATGAGTTAGTCCTTGATGTGGTTTGAGGCCATGTCAAGACTGAGAATTAATTTAAGCAAGAGTGATATCATTGCAATAAGCCCTAAGCACAATGTGGAAGAAAGTTAGCTGCTGAGATCAGGCAAGAAAGGGGATCCAGCATCCCTACTTATTTAGGTCTCCCTTTGGGCTCCTCACAAAGAGGTTGGATCCGACGTCAGGTAAGAAAGATTCCGAAAGAGGTCAGGGCTTCTTGAGTTACGACATATCTAAGGGGGGAAGGTTAACGCTCCTTGGCAGCATGTTTTCTAGTCTTCCCATTTATTTTTTTATCTTTTCGTATGCCAAATCACACAGCTAGACCGGGAGGATCCAAAAGAGTTTTTTAGGAGGAGTACTTGAGAAAAAGTCTCATCTTGTTAAATGGTTCACAATGTGCACATAGAAGAAGAAAGGGGGTCTTGGGCTAAGAGGTTTCTCCAAACTGAACAAGGCGCTACTTAGCAAGTGGTGTTGGCGGTTTGCAAATGAGAGGAATTCCCTTTGGAGAAAGGTTATATGTAGTAAGTTAGGAGAGGGGACTGGGGGATGGCACTCTAGAGACATAGGGGAGTTTTGGTGTAGGTTTATGGAAAGAAATTAGAAAAGAATGGCCTCTCTTTCATCAAAATGCGGCATTTTCCTTAGGGGAAGGCAAGAGGGTGGTAAGCTTTTGGAAGGACGTGTGGTGTAGAGAGGAGGCGTTGTGCCTTACTTTCCCTACACTATATAATATGATTGATCACAAAGATGCCATGGTTGTGGATGTGTGGGATGACAACAAGGAGGATGGGGGGTGGCTTCCAATTTTTCTGAGGCCTCTAATGATCGAGTTAGACATGGTCTAAAGTCACGAAGCATCGACCACCTACCTAAGGGTCCTAAACATACTCCAGATTAGTAGACAAATTGGTATCTATCGATACAAAAATTAAGATATATAGAAAGCTCTAAAAATTATAAGATATTATATAAATTATTAGAAAGTATATGTAATTGAGTGAGTTAAAAAATAATAAAACAAAATTTGTTGCATATTATTCTCTCAAAAAATTATTTACATTATCGTATTTAAAGAATTATAAAATTATAATATAATTATTACTATGTGTATTATAAAACTAATTAATTTTATCTAACAAAAGCAATATAAAAAAGAATTATAATTATTATAATATATTACAACAATAATATTTATAAAAATATAAATTTTTTCCGTAGTTGATATTAAAAGATAATAATTTATGTTAAGTTAAATATTGATGTAAAAGTAATTTGAACTTTATCTTCAAATATATCTTTAAATTAATTTAAATAAAAATGATTTTTTTTTGTTATTTGAGATAATTTTTCTGCTAAAATTTGTCATTAAAATACTAATTAGATTAATTTTTATTTATAATTATAATTAACTAAAGTAATTTTGTATATAAAATTGAAGATAAAATTAAAATATTTTTCATTAAATCTAACTTATATAAATGTTATAATTAAAATTGTTCACTGCTTAATCTAATCACATACAAATATAAATTGAGAGAACACTTTCTCAAATACATAATGATATTTTTATATAATTATAATTTCAACCCTCTCCTTTCCTTTTCAATGCCCTTCTCAAATTAATCCCTCCCCTTCTTTTTCGTCGCCCTCCGCTTCATTTTCGCTTCCCTACCACACGCACTACTCCCACTGTGACTAGCTTCCCCGATTGTCTTCCACCAGCTTCCCCGACCGTTTTCAATCGTCGACTTCTCCATACCGTCTTCCATCGCCGGCTTCCCCGACCGTCTCAATGAGGGTTGCAAGTGCTTGCCTTTTTCACTCACAATCGCGGCACTACCTAGGGTTAGAAAACTAGTGGATCCTAGTAAGGGTGTTGATTTTTGGTTCTTTTAGAAAGAGATATCATATTTCTATGAAAAAAATGATTTTTTTTGTTTCTATGGGTAAGAAAGGATTTAAAACATACAGAATCGTATTTTTCTTCTTTTGTAATTTAACGAAGCAATCCAAGCTAACTCGAGACTTCACTGAATCATCCAAATTTTTCTCCGATTTTATATCGAGTCGCTGATCATCATATACACACGACTCGCGCGCTACCTTCGAGGCGCACACGACTCGGCCGAAGTCAGTACTCAAAATCAGCCGAGATTTCGAACCATGGAGTTAGAGGAGATGGAAAGAATTCTTTATGCTCTCCATAGGCAGAAAATCAACCCCTCGAATGATGAAAAGCTCATGCTGAGGGTTCCAAGGACGGCTATTTTCCGAGAAGTCATGTATTAAGGTTATAGATCACTATCGATATAGTGTTCCCTTTTCACTCTATTTGGAATCCAATTGTTCCTCCTAAAATGGGGTTTTTCACTGGGGTGCAAAGTGATCACTTTGGATTAGCTTAAACGCCAAAGAGACAATAGAGGTGGTCTTCGGGCAAATTTGTATAAGTGTGGATAGCACTAACTTTTTGGATTTTTTACTTTGTCGGTCAGAGATGAATTTGTCAAGGTTTGTTTAGGCTGGGTGTTTTTCAAGTAAAGAATTTGTTATGTTGTTCTTTTGCGCGTGGTGACTACCACAGAGGAGAAGTCACGCGAGTGGAGGCGCGTGACACATTGGTTGTCGTGGTTGCATCTACATAGACGGCGCATGACGAACCCAATGGTGGGTTATCATTGAATTGGCGCCGTGAAAAGTTCAATTGAGAGGTTTTCAAGGCGTATGTCCGACTACGACAGAGGATTCTAGAGCTTCCTGGGATGACGGTTTTGATATCGGAATAAAACAAACTCATTAAGTGGTTTTTCGAATTGGAACATGGCGGCCCTAACCCGAACCTTCCATAACTCATAAAATGATGCTTTTCTTATTGATTGAATGAGTGAATTGAACAGTATAGGCCCTACCTACTTATATACATCAAAAAGACATAAAAAGGAAATAAATTAAGTACAAAAAGGAAGGAAAATATTGTACAGAAATGAAGCGACTAAATCAAAGGATATTTTAAGAATATCCTATGATTTTCAACACTCAATGTACTTCTTGAAACCTTCGGGTTCTTCGTCAATATATTGCTTTTTATAGATAAAAAAAGATCGCTAACTTAATAATGTTGCTTTAATCGAGGATTGCAACACCCATACGACTCAAAAAGGAGAAGACTACCGCGCTTATTGCTCACTTTAGAACAAAGCGATGGAGGATGCTCATTTCGATTTCTCTTCATGTTTACACATGAAGTATCTAATTGCATGTCCAACCTTGGCTCTTATCGGTCTATATTCATCTAATTCTCACAAGCCCAGAGTAATCACACTATCATCAACAAACCATCACTTAGATGTTGATGTTCATTGAAGTAACTAATCTTACTTCATGATTAGGAGGCTCAAAGAAGGGGAAAGTGGGTAGAGGTAGGACAAGAGAGGTTCCAGATTAAGCCCTATGTACCAAAAAGAAAAGAAAGGTAATGAAGTCAACAAGGGATGACTCCATGGAGACAAGTTTTTTTTTTTTTTTTTTTTTGATGCACTCATTAGGAGATATGGTAGCCACCTTTGAAAGTTTGGCCACAAACGATAAGGGCTCCCAAGGCTCAAGCCTTAATTTGACACTCTTTGGATGATAAAGAGCCTAGTTGGGATCTTATATAATGGGTTGGTTGTCCTTTTCCAATGGCTTTGATTTTCCAATGGTTGTAATTTTCCAATGGCTGTGATTTTCTATGATTGTCATTTTCCAATAGTATTTATGAGGTCCTAGAAATCAAGTCAAAGTTGTTAATTTCCAAGTTCATTTACTAGATGGTAGTTCCAAGTGTAATGGGTCCTTAATCACCTACACAATAGATTCAACATGCAGGCTAGGTTATTTAATCTCTTTCTGTGATACAAAGAGCCCTTGGTGTGAGTCTTGGGTTTTTAGGGAGTGACCTTGTGGTTTTTTCAATCTTTTTGTGTGATACAAAGAGCCCTTGAGTTATTTTAATCCTACCATGTTCTTCTAGCATTTTCTTTGGTGCTGCATTAGACTCCCTAATGGTATTAGAGCCAAGAATGGCATAAGAAAATCAAACTGACTATGATGGTAATCTAAAGGCTTGAGAAATACTCATACAACAACAAAAGTTGTTCTCAGAATCTCAATCCCTCAAATTTACTTAGGCACACTTTTCTCTGCACATTGTTACAAATGGGTAAGAGATTTTTAAATACAAAGAAATAATCAGAATGACTTGCCCCTCATCCCTTGATTAAAGGTGATTAATCTTAAGTAATATTGAAGATATCAGACATAAATCCCAAATTCCGAAGGCATAAAATTCAAGAAATAGTACGATGCATTTCAAAATTTGGTATGCTATGCCTATTGATAATTAAATAATATTTTCTTTCAGGGCATAAAAAAAAAATATCCTAGTGTTTTGGCATATAATATAATAAATCATAGAAGAAACTACCTTGCTACAAAGGAGAAGTTATTTCAACTTCTGGAAAGGAGCATTCAAGAAATTTCATCACTTCTTCAAGTCCTGCAGCAACATATATATATTTCAATGAATCGAGAGCGAGAAACCAAGACAAAAGGAAGCACTAACAAGTAATCTTAGAAAGGATCCACCAAATCTTATACTTGATGTTCATAATAAGTCTTTAGGATGAGAGTGATAGCAAAGTATGGGTGAGACGATACCAGAAGAAAAGTATATAGTTTTACACACATAGAAAATTATTAGTTATATAGGCTAACCTTTAATACGAGGCAAAACATAGAAAACTTGGCCACCTCGGTCCAGCTCAAACTTGATTGCCGATAATACCTTCTCTTTACTGTATGCTGAAAGATGAGTTATGATGGGAACTCTTTCTGGAGGTGGTGTTGAAATCAAACTGAAAAGATAAAATAAAAATGTATTCTAAATCAGTGAAGTTCACAGACACAACGAATTAAGTGAAATACCCATCTTGGACATACTTTGGATTACATTTTTCTTTTTCTTTTTTTTTGGTTGGCATTTTATGAGCACCATTGACTACAAACTATGTTCATATCCATCCGAGCTTTCCAAAACAAACAACATGATATTAGTAAACTTATCAGCCTCTTTTTTAAGCGACTCACCAGATACAGTTAAATCTAGTTTGTTCTATAACTTTAATGTATTCTTCTGGGCAATGCCTCAGCCATGATACTATATCCAATCCATTTTCTACAAGGCTGCCAAATTAATATCGCATGCTTTCATCAGATTCAGGCACTCTTTCTGCACTCATTTAAGGTTTCCTGCATGAGCGTTTCATTGAGTTCAAGCTGCATAATATAGGGATATTTGGCTTTTCTTAAGACTTTTTATTGTGTTTGTCTTTCTTTGGTATGGTTTGTTTAGCAAGAGAGAAATGCAAGAATGTTTGGAAACAAAGTGGGATATATTTTACTTTTACTCATCTTTGTGGGATTTTTGTACCAAAGCCTTTAGTGGGGTTCCTCTTTCAGTTTTACTTCTTAATTGGGCAGCAGTTTGTATTTCTTAGTTTTAGCTTTGGTTTTGTAAGTTATTGTACTGTAGAAAGGAAATCTCTTCCTTCTCTTGTACTCTCTTTGTTTAATATATTTTTTCAGTTTCAGATTAAAAAAACTTCATATATTAGAAATTTATGTTCAATGGCATCATTCAGCAACCTCCTTGTTCTCAGGTTTGGCCATGCAAAAACAAACGAAATATGTAAATCATATATCAGCTCAAGTACTGCAATCGAAATAAGGGTCGGATCGACCTTGGCAAGCATGTTACCTAGCACTCACGAAACCTAGTCAACGCTAAATAAAGGGTCTGGGGGATGGGTAAGGTAGAAAGAGTGAGAACATCAACTGAAGTTTTAAATGAAGCAATCTTCTCCTTCTGTTTGACACCAAACCTCTGTAAAACAACAAACATTCTTCTGAGAGTTAGATGCCAGAAGCAAAAGTTGTTTAACTTATATTTCAATGTAAATAACACTAGACCAGGTTAAGTAACAGGTGTATGAAAAACACTTTCAATTTACTTTCCATTTACCCTCCCACTCCATGGAGGTTGAAAGAAGTCCTTTCAGATACACACACACACACACACACACACACATGCATACATACATGTATACATACCTACATACATACAAATATGTGTGTGGTGTACGTGCGTAGTGCGTATGTGTTTGATATCTGATTTCAGTAATGAAAAATGTTATCCTTTCACATTAACTACTTCACGACAAGCAACAACAGTGACAACACAAGGCAGAATTTATTCTTCATTGTCAACTGAATATTTCAATGAGGGTGGAGAAAGATTCCAACAGAAATCTGAATGCCCATAGGATTTGTATCAAATTGCAGAATGGAGAAGTTGGATTAGGATTCAGCCCCAATTCCAGAATCTGGAAAGATTACTTAGACAAGGTTCCATGGATCCAAATAAACAGATAATGAGAGAGGACATGTGCAAATAAAAAAATAAAGAGAATTATAGGCCAAACCTGTTCCTCATCAACCCTGTGAGAAAGGCCCAGAGATTACTATAAACAACCACACGATTTCAAGAAGTGATGAGTTCCCACAATAATGTTTAGATCACCATTTTTAATCCTGTAGATACTCCTCTTTCTCAGCTTTAGTCTGCATATTGTAAAGCGGTGGGTAGTTTCAGACAAAGAAATTACATGATAATGAACTGAAATGATGATCTTGTATTTTTGTTGCTGAATTTTCAAGATGAAGCAATCAATGATTGCTATATGAAACTTCCTATAGGCTTCTTAATGTTTATTATTATTATCATTATCATTATCATATTATTATTAGTATCATTATTATTCACAAGATATAGCCCCTTCTTGCAAATCAGAAAAAAACATAAATTTTTTCAAAAATTCAGAAAAATTATTAAGCATTTGAGGCACGAATTAAACAGTGAAGAAAAGTGTAGAAGGGCAAACCCATTTTCAGGATTTAACAACTCATGGAACTTTTTTGGGGAGTTATTGGACACTCACTGTGGTGTTTTACATAGGATAGAAAAGAAAGTTCTTGATACCATATAAGCATGAATTCTTCTTAAGTCTTAATCTCATAGACTTGTCATAAAATCATAAGGGCTCTTTTGGGTCTAGAGCAAATAACATCTACACACAATTAGTGTGTGGATCATGGCATTCACCTAAATCTCCCTCAACCTATAGTGTTTTTCTTATTTTATTTTTTCCTTGCTCAAAACAATTTCAAAAGAAAATAGACGAAATAATAGTGACTGGAAATTAAATATTTTTTTGTTTCCAAAAATGCCACATCAAGGTCTATAACAAGCAATAGTTCTATGCATACCAGCATGCCGTAAAAAAATTACAATAATTCATACAACAAGAAATCATATATCCAGAAATTGTTGGGAAACTAAGGAAGCATATAGACAATGCAGATTAAGGAGAAAAAAGATTGTAAACAGCTTTCTTCAGGCATAGTTGTTAACCCTGCATGTCCAAGAATCAGTGAAGAAACATTCATCCAATCAAAAGAAAAACAAATGAGTTGGTGACAGAAGCACCAGACATTGAATCACATTGGAAGTGTAGATAGAATGTGTTAAAAATAATCAGGAAGAAAGAATTGTATGCCAATGTATGTGAGAAGATAGTAATTTCAACAGAGGATGCAACTGAAGAAAGTTCCCTTCAAATGCTAATGGTGCCAAGGGGTACACTGATGCTTGAGTGAAAGTTGACAAACAAAAACAAGAATTATCTCTTATGCACTGCTGACAGTATATATATATATATATATATATATATATATATATATATATACATAGGGGTGTAACAGGCTATGACTTTCAGCATTTCAATTAATGTTAAAATAATTTCTAAAGCACTGCCATGTAAAATTGATCACCAGATAGAGACTGTTCATGCAGGAATCAGAACAATTTGATGAGTCGAAGAGAGTTGATTAATCCAACACCAAATTTTCCAATACCTGAAATCTACTCAGAAGTCCGACCTTGATGTGAGGATAATTATAGAACCGCTCAGAAATAACATCAAAATGTTGTTTAGCTAAAACAATAGTAGGTGCCAGAACCATAGCTTGCTTCCCTGCTGAGACCACACAAAATATTGCCCGTATTGCAACTTCAGTTTTGCCAAAGCCAACATCTAATTAATCGGTCCATAGGAGTTTCTCTCTGTCAAGTCCTTCTCAACATCAATGAAAGCCTGTAATAGGGCTAAACAGTAGAAGGAGAAATAAAATCCAAAATCATCTATACTTGAAATGCTTCAATATCTTATTTGGCTATAACCAATTACAAGGACATTCCAAGACCTATTTTAATTGGAAGAATTTACAGTAAACCCAGTAAAACCAATGTTGAATGAAAATAGTAAACATCCAAAATAATTGTGTGGAAGAGTTACTAAAACCTGCTTTTGATCTAGGGTTGGCTCAAGGAAAACTAGGCTTCAAATTCCAGCCCTTAGTGGACTCTTTGGATAGGGGAGGCCTTCTTTGATGCTCAGTCGATGCAAGTACAGCTCCATCAAATCAACAACCATTTTCTGAATGGCAACCCGACCTTTTGTCCTTCTCCTTTCCCATACACTAGTATCACTCCAAAAGCATAATCATTCTGGGACCTTTTCGATTCATTTGGGCTGAAAAAACAACAAAGTATCACCAAACAATTCAATCTCTGGCACATCTAATACAGCCTCTGCACGTGTCTACGATATTAATAGTAGCAGTAAAGCAATAATGTGGATTTCAACAGAAAAACCTTCTCCCTAGCTGCAGTAACAAAAATCCCAAACCGATAAACCATAAAAGCATCAAATTAACAAACAATGTAAAGGCTTTATAGTAAAAATGCAAACATTCTCCCATATAACTTGGAGGCTACAGATTATATCGATAAAGCATACGAGAAGCTTGCTTCACAGAAGCTAGCCATTCCATCTGCATACTCTATAAACACACATACTCGATTGGGTTTGGAAGAATCCTTAGGAACGTCAACTTAATCCCAACAAATCGCCAATACCCACCTTCTCTTGTATAGCGTAATCTCAGACCGAAAGCGTATAAGGATCAACCTTACAACTGGGTAGCATCTCACCCCGCTCTCTCTCACCCTTCAGCTTCTGCAAACCCCTCCGCTGCTGCTCCTTCACAAGCTGAATGTACCTCTCCGCCTCCTCCGAATCCACCGCCAGAGCTCTCGAAACATCCCTCCGACTCTGCTCCCGGCGAATCCTCTCGTTCAGAACCGTAATGTCGTCGCTCTGCGGCTCCACTCTCTCCCGTCGTTGCACCGACCGGGTAATCGAAACGCCTTCGGTGTAAACTGCCGTGGTGAGTGAATGGTACGCGTTTGATTCTGGCATAGCAGGACAGGCGAAGAAGAATCTCCAAACCCTAGGAGACGACCCCAGAAACGAGGAGGAGACATCGAGTTCGGAGACGAAAATGGGGAAGAGATGAGCCTTCGCGATGGCCATTAGAATACAACAGTGGAGCAAGGCTCTATCATGGAGAAATTGAGGTGGGTGTGGGGGGTTTGGCAGGGTTTAGCAAATGAATAAAAAAAAAATCAAAATCAGATATTTGTGGAATGATGGCGATAAAATTTTCTTGACTCAAGCTCCTAGTTTCTTGTCTGTTTTGTCTCCCTTAAAACGCCTGATTTTTGAGTTTGTTTACCTACCTTTTAAAAGTTAACCAATTAATCTCATTCATTTTCATAAAATTTTGGAATTTCTGAAGCTATCGGAGCCTTAACTATTGTTTGATTAAGTATGAGATGTAGTGTTTTTTTTTTTTTTTTAATTTCATGCAATAAGAATTTCCTATGTAATCCAAGTCTTAATTAAAATTTGACAAATAATTGACTATTCTTTTATTAGAGCATCTCAGCCAGTTAGCAAAAAATTCTCGAGTGGCTAAAGCATATTTTTCTTTAAAATCAATTTTTGAGATTTAACTTAAAAACTAAAGTGTAATTTCAGCAGTGGCCAATCTAAAGCTTTGGTTATCCTAAATACATTAATTTTCTGCTTCTCTTAACTGTAATTATATAAATATGCATTTCGTTAAATGCATATCGTCATTACAAAATGCTGAAAACCTTACGGTAGAGATCGGTACTTTATAAAACAATGGGAATATAACCAAAAGCGAGATGAGCGTAAAAGCGCGTTTTAAAGGAAAGCAGGTTTTCTGAGACCTTAAGCGATATGTGGAGATGCAATTAACACGTTTGCAGGAAAACCAGAAAAGAACCTGTTTTGTAGATCGAAGTATTGTGTTAAACCGTAATCTCGCCCCAAGACAAATATTGCCCTTCTTGGTGGTGCTTGAGAATAATGGCAATTTGTCTCTCGGGATGAAATGATCTCGTGAGGAAAGCCATAACTCTTGTGTTGAATTTGCATGCATGCGGGTGTGTGCGAGAACTTCGATCTCTCAAACGTGTGAATGAAAAAATGAATGAATATTTCAATGTATATGAAATGAGAGAAAGTGTGGCGCTATATAGACTGCTCGTAGTAGTCGGTGCAGTCATGAAACTTGGAAGAATTCGATATGCAATTTGGCTCATAATGAAACAGTCTGATCGTATCTTTGGAGAAGGCGCATAAGTCTACTTGGTGACCTACGCAAAGAGCGTGATTTTGATGCAAAAGGTGAGTTTAAGCTAGCTACGAACCCGGTCCAGTTCGGTGCGGGGCGGTGCGCGTGTGTGATGAACCCGAGCATGAAATTGGTCCTCCCCTTACTGGCCCAAGTGCCCCTTGGGGGCTAAACCCTAACTTCTGAAGATGGGTGTATTTACTCTTACTTACAAAGTCTTGTTATCAGATGTGGGACCCATGAGAGCACCATGATCTTAGAAAAACACTTTAGTTCACAGTTTTCAAGGGTGATGTTTGGAGAAGCGATTACAGTGTTTCGTAATGGTTTTAAGCAGTAAATATATAATCTTGTCTCACTGTGGAGAGAAGCAGATCCAAATGTGGACCCACCATAAAAGCGTAGGACCCCAAATGTAATTTAGCTCAATGATAGCTAAATTATCATGCTTAAACCATTTTTCAGCAATAACCCACCATTTGTCGTATTGCGAGGTAAAATGGAATTTTCATCATTGATCAAGATTGGAGAAATGTTTTTAAGCGAGCATTTATAATTTTGTTTTTGCTTCAATGTTGGAGATGCTCTTGTATATCTAAATTCTAGTATCTATGTATTGAATATATAAATATATAATGAATTTAAAATAGTAAAATAAAATAATGTGTAAATTTGACTTTATTTTCATTTTCCTTCAATTTTTATTTATTCTTTCTTTCTATTTTTTGTTTCCATTGTATTATCCTTCAAATTTTATAGGAACCAAACATAGATTTTAAGTAAGCAAAAAGGAAAAAAAGAAAATTGTTTAATACAGATCAAACAAAACAAATTCAAATATTCCATACATCTAGGTTGAAATTGAACAAGATGTTTAGTATCAAAACAGAAAGTACATTATATTTTCTTTCGATCCAAAACTGAAATACAAGAATGGGGAAACTAGTGAAGTAATTTCATACAAACATGTAGTGTGAGTGGATCAAGTAAAGTATTCTTTGATCCCCACAATATCTGAAAGCTCATGGAGAAGGCTACCACCACTTGAATGACCGGAGATGGAGACCAAGAGATGCTACCGGAATTCGGAACCGAGTTTTTGGAGTTGGGTGAACCACCTGAAAAACAGTCATATAAACATGTTTGAGGAGATCAGTTCTGTGTGAAAAAAAGAACATTGAAGTGAATAAGGAAATGAGGTGCATACTTGAAAGACAGGAGAGGGGGTTAACATGTTGTCCACATTTTCCAGGCAATTGCTGAGCCTCTGTCACATTGATGCCGGCTTGCCTAGCTTGGTTAGTGCCTCTGGTGCTGATCATACTGCACAAGCATTCTGGGTTCGACTTGATCACCGATTTCAGGGGGTCGCAACAACTGTCCGGTGGTGGGTCTTGGCCCCCGTTCAGGTAGTTCAGGCAAGGTGCGAGCTCATTCAGGCACGACGAATCCTGAGCTGATCCCTCCGGCATCAATGAGGCCAACACCATAACAGCAATCCCATAGCATGCCCAAAACTTCAACTCCATCCTTTTTCCTGTCCTTCCTATCCAACCAGCTTGAAACACCCTCACATATATACAGGAGGATAAAGGGTAATTTGAGAGTTAGGAGTTGGTTGTCCAACTTGTGCCTCACCAGTTGACTGAAGGAGGAGGGGCTTGCAGTAGATAGATAGATGGCCGTTATGGCCGTTGGATAGGTGGAACTACTTTGTTCCAAGAATATAAGTGCCTACCAGTTGGCAATATTTTATTTTTCTTTTAAAACACAATACCCATCAAGGAAAAAAACACAAGAAAAAGAAAACGGGTGCCCTTCCAACTGCTGGGCATGCCATGAATATAAGAAAGGGGGCATAGATCTCTTTCAATAGTTTTAATAGCAAGAAATCAATGGAGACTGAAAACAAAGCCACAGCACGGTAGCTTATATTTACACAAAAGTCATCCTTCCATGTTTTACAATCACATTCCAATGGAGGGTTCCAACTCAGGTCAGTTTCCACACTGGAACCCGTATTTGTTCAAAACCTCAATCAGCAAGCAAAGCACAAACTTAGACTCAGAACTGGAGAGCATTATGTACAAAACAACACTCATATATATTCATACTAGGGAAGGGGGGAAACAGGATCAGAGCTCATCTAAACAACCTAGAAACTTCAGTGGCAAGAATGCTCCTCGGTATCAAAACATTTCTGCTTCGGATCAAAACTCTATGCAAGGCCAGAAATGCATTGAGACTTGGAACCCCTACAGGCAAAACCCTCAATTCGTACCATTGGTTTCTCTGCAGTTGCTGTCCCATGAGCCGGAACACCCACTTCTCTTGCCGAGGGATGCTTCCCTCGATGAGAATCAAGGATTAGGGTCTGACGATTGAACTGTACATCATGGACAAGTGGGTTGTTTGTGCGCACTGGAGGTGAACAGTTGAGCAAATCCATCTGGTAGCTACCAGTATCCAATTCATCTACGCAGTCATCCTTTGTAGAACAAAGGAAAGGATGACAAAGAAAAATAACATGAACATCAGAGAAAAAAAGATCATGAGAACTGCAAAATTGATGCCACTACCACTAAGAATGAGAGACTTAAGTACAAGAAAGTACCGTAGCTAAAAACAGATTGAAGATGTCAAGACTTGGGTCACCTCTAAGGGAAGGCAAGTTCCTACAAGAAAAAGAAACATAAAATAAGTATCGCAAATTAATACCTAAATGGATGCTTCTATCTATCAAAATAAAAACGGCAGCAGCAAGAACAAGAAACATTTACCCTCTATCTCGTTCTTGGGAATTATTAAAAAAATGTTAAGGAAAATAATTTTCTCATGTTTAGTTCACTACACAAAATATGGAAAAAACATAAATCTAACTAAAATTAATACATTTTCAAATTATTTAATCTTTATATAAAAAGAAAAGAAATGTTAAAATAAGTTTCAACAAGGACCCGTAAAAATAATTTTTTTTTAACTTCATTTTATTTTTCCTTCACTTTTTAATTGGTAAATAATTTTTTTTCTTTTTGTCCCACACAGGACTTGAACCTAGGACCTCTCGTATCCTCACTCCAACCTTTTACCACTTGAGCCGGGCTTCAAGGGCTTTCTTTCCTTCAATTTTTCTCTTTATTTCTTTTCTAGCATTTCCCTTTTAATTTTCCAAGAACCAAACATAAGGTTATTATTGGTTGACAGAATACTTCACAGCCAACTTCTTCCATCCTCACCCCTCCATGCACAACCAACTAAACACAAACCTCCCAAAACTTCTTGTTCATACCCTATAGCACATCAGCCACGTCCATAACCAGCAGAATTATAACAGGCCATACACAACTACCACCATCACCTCCAGTAATTATTTGGCATCCAATTACCAAAAATATCATAAACAGTGATTAAGAATTTGAGCCAGAAAACAAGACTGCAGTTCCTTATATAAAAAATGAGAAGATACAAGAAAATAATAATTGTGGTTCCTCACAGAAGAAATTTCTTATAAAGTGAAAAACAGAACAAACATAGAGACAGAGATGAACCTTTTAGCCTTGCTGTTTGGCCTGTTGAGGTTATCCAACATATATGGAGCCCTGGTAGAGCGACAGGGCTCGGGGCATAGGACTTCCCTGGGGGCAGATACTGGTGGTAGATGGACGCCTCCCTGTTCATTGCATTTCAATTCTGAAGCACAACCCAGAGATATTAAAGATATTTGGTCAAAGTTAAGGATTCTTGAACAAGTTTCCATCACAACTGATTCCTGCAAATCAAAGTGAGAACCAGTTAGGAGCAGATGATTTACAGAAATAAACTGCAGATATTTGATGAAAAAAGGGCAAGTCACAAGAAGCTAACAGAAAAACCGTAAGCTAGCAACAGTTCCTCATCAAATTATAGAATGATCAGGGCTCAAGTCACCACAGGAAAATGCAAGTTGCCAACCAATGCAAACCATGTGAAACAGTAAGGGAATAGGAAAGGAGTGTCCCTCCAATCAACTCAAATGACCAATACAATCAAATGGTTATTGATACATTTGAACTGCCATTTATGATTCGTTGCACCCTGATCTTCCACATGCTGACTAAATAAAGTTAGTTGAAGATTCTGAAACAACAAAATCTCCACTTGGGATTCAATTCATTTTTATGCTGATGTGGTTGATTTAATGGTTGAATGTTGTCTAATGCTGAAATCATTCATTTTTTTTGTTATAGTGCATACGACATGACTTTATTAGTTATTTCCGTACCATCTTAAAACCGTAGAGACAAAACAATCCAACCAATCTTATTGTTGATGCGCTTGCTCTCCTTAGTGATCCATTAGGTATGTGATCCTGTTCTTAACACTAACAAAGCACCATATCAAATAAAGATCCATCAAATGGTATATCATAATAATCCTTTCATGCTAAAATGGTGCAATTTCTTGGTTATTGGACCATCTTGTGGAAGTCTTGATATGACTGATTAATTAGTACTTCACCATTTTGCTGCTGAGTATGCTGACACAACATGCACTAATTTATGGGTGGCTGCATATGTATACATTTACAGAGGGAAGAATTAGAGAGAAGTGACAAAATAGGATATGTGATGCCCAGAGATCAAATGTGAAAAGATATGCTGCTCATGTATAAGATCTCATGCAGCATTACAATTACTGCCCAAGTCTTGATTTAGTTTTTTCCACACAACTAGATATAATCCCATCACCATGATACCTAAGTTTGATTTGATACCTAAGTTTGATTCATTCTGCCAAGAGAAGAAAAAGTAGAGGGGTGATTAGGAGAGGAAGTGGAATGGATCATAATAGATAAGTGCAGCAAGCTTGTGGCTCAAGCATCCCAGCTCCATTTAAATGGCCAAACAGACGACCACTCCGAGACAACCACCATAGACCTCCCAAAATCTCAACCCACAATTTCCAATTTTGAAGGAAATAAAAAAGAAAAACCATGCCCGGCTTAAAGATTTCAGAACCCCCTCACCAAGAGGACAGGGTACCCACCCATTTCTCTACGTTTACAAATAAAAGCACTGGAATTGAAAATAAATATTGAATTTTAAGCACAGAAACGGTTCACAGAATGCCATTGCTGCCTACCGAAGACCTTCATAACGGACGCGCGGAAAAACCCACAAGTGAAGGTGAAAACTGCAGCCCATCAAACCTGTACCAGTTCAAAACATACCCAAATAAAGCCACGGAATCAAGCAGAATCCTCAAAATCAGAAACAGAACAAGAAACCAAAACGAGAACCTTAATTCGAAAATAGAGATCCGGATCACGTACAAGTAGATAACCCTAACACAGCTTGAGTGAGAGGGGAAGAAGAGACGGTGTATGGAAAGAGAAGAGGCAGCAATCTGCAGTAGATTTGCAGCGCGGAGCAGGCGACTGCTCCCACTTCTCTCCCTCACTCTCTCTCTCTCTCTCTCCCTCTCTTCTTCCTCCCCTTCCCTCTCTTTCCCGACGCGGCAATTGCGATCTTCGCCGGCGTTTTCAACGCGGCCATTCACCACTCTTTTATTCTCTCTCTAACATCTATTATTATTAAGCATGTTTTCACTGTTTTACTTTTAACCATAATCACTTTTACCTTTTTTACTTTCCCCTTTTACCCCTACCTTTTATCATAATTCTCTAAAACTGATTGTAAACACTAAACAGGGTGAATTGATCAAATTTTTAGACATGAATTTCAGAAATCTAACCTAAATTAAAATTTTTTTAGGAGGAATTATATTAAAAGTGTATTGAATGTGCAAGAAAATTTTAATCAAATTACCCACATTACCTTGAAATATATTATCATAAAATTAATAAAACCACCTCCTTCACTAGCTCTTTATTAAATATAAAATTACCCTTTTATTTATCGATTAGTAGGACCACCTAAGGTCATATATGAAATAGTGATTCCCTTTATTGTAATGTTCACTTAAAACAAAAAATATATATTTTTATAATTATTTTTAAGAAATCCATGATCAATAAATCTATAATTATTTTATTATCAAATTATAATATTAGTGGCAATTTTTTTTTATAAACAAATATTTTTAATACTAATTTAAATTATGAGTGAAAATAAAATATTTTTAATACTAATAAATTATTGTCACTAATAATTATTGTCCCTTTGTTAAGAATTATTGTCACTAATAAATTTTATTTTTTATTATAAATTTATTTTATTCTATACATGTCTAGAAATGTTTTTTTTTTTTTTTTGTCATAACATGGAGAAAGGGAATCACTCTAACCTATGTGCCTTTGGAATGCATCTTAACATAATTCTCTGAAATTTATTATCAAATTTTGATAAAAATATCCTCATTATTTTTTTATAAAAACAACTACTTCTTTTATAATACACGTGTAAATATATAAAATTATAAATAATATTTCCATCTATAATGAATTATTTTCAAGATAAAATATGACAAGGGTTGGATTTATAAATTTTTGGATTATATGATGTATTTTAGCCCAAAATTTATTGTAAATACTCAAAGATAATTTCAAAAGACAAATTTAGTATGAGTGATTTAAATTAAAATAAATAAATAAATTTGAAACGAAAGGGAACCTTTCATTCATTGGAATGGTATGAGAAAATGGGGTAACTTGTTGGCTTCGCGTTTGGTAAATTTTGAAATTAAAAAAACATTGAAAGAACCTTGAGATCTCAACTCAACTCCAAACTTAATTTTTAAGTCTTATTTTCTCATTAAATTTAAGTTGACATATATGTTTAGAGAGTATATTCTTGAAATACTAAAAATGATTTTAAGTAATTTTCAAAAACATAGTTTATGAATCATTACTTATGCTATTATTATCATTAGTTTATGTTTGGAGGTGATCATCAATTGCGATGATATAAATTCTATCAACTATTAGCATGTTATAGTGTAACAAAATATCATGGCATTTAGTGAAAGTTGGACCCCACCTTTCAAAAATGCATGTAAATCATGCTAATTTTTTTGAATAAATAATTTTTAAAAGAAAACCGACCCATCATCATATTTGTCTTTTTTATGATTCAGCCTTATATTTTAATATTATTATTATTATTATTATTTTTTAAAGAAAAAAACTAAAATCTCTAAACCTAACCTCCTTTCTCTCTAACTTTTCCTCTGCTAAAAGAAGGGGTGATTATTTTTTATCCTGAAATTTCTTAGCACAGTTACAAGATTTTATATTTTTTGTGATTTAATTAAATGCGTCTCTTGGTCTTGACATGATTATTGTCGTCTTCATGCACATGCGATTATTATCGTCTTGATGTGGTGAGTGGTTATGTTGTCTCAATACTACGATTTTGATTTTCGTTATGATGTCGCCATTTTATTTGTCTTTTAATTGTTGAATGAATAAAGTATATACGATTATATATAATAAATCAAATCAATAGTCATCAATATACTGTAGAACTTGAGTAAAGATATTATAGTCACAATAATATTGAATGTGTAGACTTTACTATGAAATATATAGATTTTGAGTCGTTTGAGTGTCTGATAGCGCAGATGTTATTTCGTCATCTCTATGATTTTTAGTGATTTTTGATTTATATTTATATAGAAATATTATTAGTTGAAATCGATGAAATTATTTTTCTTTTCAAAAAGAAATTATTTCTTTTTTTGTACATCTATTCTTTTTGTATATCTCATGGTCTTTCCATCCTTTATCACTTAAGTCATACCTCAAAAACATTTTATGAGGCTTTTTTTTTTTTTGAAGAGAAGTTGTAATTTTTATAAGTTATTCTTAACTTAATGAAAAACCAACTATTTTAATTTTATTTATTAGTTCAGAAAACAAATATAACTAGCCTAGCTATTTTTCCTTTGTTTGATCTTATCTTAGTTTAGTATCATTTATTTATGTTTGATCTATTTATTTATAATAAGTCTAAATTTCATTGTTTCAATATATATATACTAGGTATCGACAAGCCTAGAAAATTAAATAAATTTTAGAGAATTTGAAGTAAAATTTGAAGGAAATAAAATAGATTAAATGAAAAATAAAAATAAAAATAAAATAATGTGTTATTTTTATTTGTTACTTCGCCTCACATTTTATTTATTTTAACTTATCAATATAAGTATTAAATAATTTAAAAGATATTTTCAATTTTTTTTAAAACAAAAACCATGTTCAATCATTCTTCATTTACATAGTCTAATATATTAGATATATGAATAATAAAGCACTATTCACCCATTTTTTTATTTTAGGAAAAATTAGTATTAAAATTATGAACTTTTTGACTTTTGTATTTAAATCCTAAACAAAAAGTTTACTTTTTCAAATATAGTAATCTCAATAAGACTCTGAACTCTTCTGTATCTAAGGTAGTGCGATAAAACGACGTCGTTTTGATGTTAGAGTTACAATTTAAATGAAAAATAAGGATATAAAAACAAAATTATTGAAAGTTGTTATATTTAAAAAACAAACTTTTTGTTCAAAATTGTCATGAAAAAGTAAATGTAAAGTATCATCTTCCCAGTTTTATAATATTTGAGGATGTGAATAATTGATTTGAAGATAAATTCAGAGATTATTGGTTAAAGTCGCAAATTATAAAAGTAGGGTCATCATCTTCTTTAAATATGGAGAATATGGTAATTTCGAGATAAAATTGTAATATTCGTTATATTTAATTTTTAATTTATTAAAAAAACAAAAGAAAATTTTATTTTTCTTAATATGTTTTCTACCCTTTTTACTTTCTTATAACAAACACAGCCCTTAAAAATATAGGAGGTGGTAAGCCAACCTGAACAAAGCTAGCTGTCCACAACTCCCAAGAACATTGACATGTGTAGAAATTTAATGGCAACAAAACTAACGGATGAATGCACATGTGTGATGTGAAGCAATGATTGGTTGGTGTAGTACCAGTTGTTATTGGTTGGTTATTTTTCCCGCGGAATTACATGAGCAGCCAGGTAACTCGACTCTTCGTAACGAGGAAGCAAAGCCAAAAGATAGAAATCAATTGTCCACTTCCTACTAAAGCATGAAAAAAGTTAAAAAGAAGATGATGAAGTGGGCCCTCTTCCCCAAAAGCTTGGCATCTCCTTCTGTATGAAAATCTTAGAAGATGAAGGATCGTATGATCAAAGTTTTGCACATATGAAATCTGTAGAGGCCAGAGAAAGATGGGTGTTTTTTCTCTTGTTGTGAGGCAATTTTGAGGACTGAAAATACTAAACCATTAGTCAATCTTTAAATAGTAAGTTGAAATGCTTCTTGAATGATTGAACTAATCATTGATCCACTGTTAATTTTATCTGTTTTAAAATTGTGCAATTAGGACATACTTATTGTATAAAATATAGCAGATGATTTTGTTTTTTCATGGTGGGGGTTGGGCAGGGGCCTAAGAACACTACTTGTTTTGGGCTCTATACTTGCTTTCCTTGTTTGCTTTACTGTTCTGATTATATATCACTGTATTAGTTTATGATTTCGGAGTTTGGGAAAAAAAATAAAAAAAGATGATACTGAGACTTTTGTAGAGATTTCATCTGGGTGTTTGGTGATATTTTCTAGCACAGAAGAAGATTTCTTGGGAGCTGCTTGTCTCAGTTTTCAGAGAATACAATGAATACCTGTGGCTACAAGGTATCTTCTTCTTCTGCTTCATTTTTATCTGCTAACAGAAACACTGTAACACAAAAGCTGATGGTTAGGAAAAATCGCCTACAATATTGTAGCACAAAACTCTGTTAGAAAGAAAGAGTGAAAGATGAAGAAGATGGGTGGGGCAAAACGAAACATTAAGCTCTGAGTCAGGGAAGTCATGTAGAAAATCAAAATTTCCTAATTAAAACATATTCGCTTTCTCCTTTGGTACTCAAGGAATATGGTATGTATCAATTTCTATCTCCTAAGATACAACGGTTTATACGTAGCATCATAGCACCTTGATGCTACTTTCACGATCCAAAAAGTTGTTTGAATTCTAACACCAAACAACCAAAAACACATAAGACTGGAAGGGAATGACCAGAACCACAACTCCAGAGTTAAAAGACCCAAAAACTTCACACTAAAAATATAAGCCAAACATTTTGACTTCTTGAGACTTTTAGACTTCTAGAAGAGTAAATGTCATTCATTCTCGGAAATAAATGCCATTCACTTTCTAACAGCTAAAACTTCAGTTAATTAATGTAAGTTTCTTAATGCAGAGAAAATTTGAGGCAGTAGTCTCCCAAACAAACACTACAAGCCAGCTTTCTCTTCTTCCATGCTCTCCTGCACAATGGCTCCAAACTGTAATTTCTCCACTTCCTGCAAAACCATCTCCAGAATTGGAGAGATTCATGTCTTCATGTGATAGGAATGTAAATGATGAGGTGATATACAGGGCCAACATAATATTGGCGGCCATATTTCCAAAGGGTTATAATGGAAAAAGATGTATGAGTGCTGGTTTTCACCATGGCAGCTTGATGGATAGTAGGTGGATAGAACAGAGACAAGATGAAGCTTTGAAGCTATACTACAAGGTTTTGGAATCCATTTGTGAATCTGAAGCTCAAAAGCTGCAAGCAAGAAACTTGACCCAGCTGTTAACTAATGAGAGTTTCCATAGATGTATGCTAGAATGTTCAGCTGAACTGGTTTCAGCAGCTCTGTCAGGGCTAGGATGCTGTTTCCTTCAGTTTTGGAGAGGATTGGTGTGACTGCATTTGATCTGATCAGAGTGACAGAAAGTTTCATCAAACATGAAGGGTCACTTCCTAGAGAGTTGAAGAGGTACTTGAACTCTATGGAAGAGATAATGTTGGAGAGCATGGTATGGGGAAGAGGCTCCTCCTTGTACAATTCTCTGATCATTGCAAGGCCACCCCTTGCTGAAGAAATTTGTCGTCTCGGCCTACTCACTTGAAGCCTATGCCATCACTGGATGCCCAGTGCTGCAGATAATCATCTTTCAAATGGAGGTAAATCATGAACTATGTACATCATACTATTGCACATGACCTGTGCATATGGACTTAATTAGTTTACTTCTAAGAATGGAAATGCTGGATCTACAGAGAAAGTATGCAGTGAAGTATACAACTCCCCTGCATTGCCAATGGAGGAACATTCACCTGTTGTTAATAATCAAAATCCAAAGAATCCACTACCATTGATACCTCTGCTGTCTGCATTTGCCAGGTACACTACCACATGAAGTGATTTTTTCAGAAGGTATTTTCTTTGTCCTAACACAGGAAAATGCACCTACTACTACAGTCCAAATCCAGGAGGCAGAGGCTCTACTAGCTTAGAGACAGGGATTAATCTGCTTTTTAACAAGGTATAGTAATGCATCACCCTACTTTAACTACCAAATTAAGCTTCACAACAAAGTTTTAAAATGGTTCATCTAATCATGTCTACTTCCGTGGATGAGAGAACTTTTGACTATATTATAGAGAATTTTACAAAGAATGATCCGGAAGAAAGCCCATGTTAGTAAACAATAATTTTCAAAAAGGTGTTGTCCCATATAGAAAAAAGATAAGAGTCTTTTATGAGTTTATATACTAAAACCCAATTATGGGATTGTACATGACTTGAGAAAAGGAGAACCCTCGCGCGAACACAAAATGGGCCGAAAGCTTGAATTTTGTGCAAATTGGTGGATTTGCCCCCCCTGCGCATGAATAAACCCGAGACAAATTCGGTTAAAAGTCAAAAGTCATAAAAACGCAATAAATAAATTTCTAATAATTAAATGTTCGTATTAATTATAATTGATTTTGTATTTAATTCGTAATGTTTTGAATTAATTTTTATTCAAATGGGTTCTAAGTTTTGAAATACACTTTTTCAAACTCCTTTATTCTACAATTTTGAATCTCGTTCTCACTTTGTTGTTCTTGTTGAAGAACTGTTGTATCCTGGGGAATCAAATTCCTAAGGACAGTGTTTTATACACACCTCAACATGTTTTGTTCTCCCAAACCTACTGCCAATTTTATAGGCACAGCATCAGTCTCGAAACTGTCATCCAATGATCTTCGGGTTCTTGTTCCTGCTCCCGTTTCTTGCTATTGTCCTCATTTTTTTCCAATCTTTTGTAGGTTGCATCTTCAACAACTCATACTTCCAACTTTTTGTATCTACACCTTAAACATCAAGCCCTCTTACTCCATTAATTGTCTTCTATTCTTCCTCAAATCTCTCTAGTTTTATCCATTTGCAAACTCATTTTTAGCTCGTAAACTTTTTTCCTCATAACTTAGAATGTTGATATTTTTTTAATAAATTTTTTTTATGCATATTAATTAGAAATTTGAGAGCTCTCCAACAAATAATTTCTTGCTTCGTTTTCGTCATCGAAAATCATTTCTAGTGTTAAAGAAAAACAGGAATATACCACAATACATACATATTTACGAGAAATCCACTATTTCAAAGAGTACAAGATTGAAGTATTGTGGCTAATGGCTATTAGGGAAAGACCACAATACCTATTAATTCCTCACAATACCTTGCAAGTTCTCAAATTGATAAAGAACTGAGTCGATTGAAGAAGCGGCAAAAAAAGAAAGACCAGGTTTGATGGAGTGGGAGAAGCACTCTCAAGGTTAAGTCTCATTTCACTCTTGTGTAAAACCGATGTGGGATCGTGTCATTCCATACCCCTTGAGAAACTGACGTCGCGGACGACATTCGCTTTTGGGTGGCTCGCCTTTACGTATAGTATTCACTCGGGACCCACGCTGAGGCATCGGGTAGCCCTCTTCCCGGGTAGCATTTTATAGGTAGTCACTTTCTCGCCGCGTGCCATCTCTCGATAGAAATACCAATGTAAGCCTTGATAGATGAGCACAACCCAAAATCGGCTTGATAGGTGTGAGAGGCACTCTGGGAAGCAATCTTAACATTTTCTTTGTGTGAGAATCAATGTAGGTCGTATCATTAATGATAGAACCCGAAAGCCGATAAAGGCGACGAAAGGCGGAAGCAATAGGTGGGAGAACCTTTCAAACTTAAATATCATTCCACACTCTTGTGTGAAACCGATGTAAGGCCCAACCCAAAAAACCGACCTGATAGGTGGGAGAACCTCTATTAAATCTGGTGAAATACTTCTTTGTGAAACGATATAAGGCATTATCATTAATAGTAGAGCACGAGTCAATCAAAGCCTGACCAAGAAAGAGCGGACGATAGGTGGGAGGAAGCCTCTTAAAGTTAAGTACCACTCCACACACTCTTGTGTGGAATCGATAATGGATCAGTATCATTATGCATGAGAAGCCAGGACATCCACGGATGAGTATTCACTCTAATGATAGGGCCTTAGGATGGCGCATAACTAGGGTAGCTATATAAATTCTGTCTCCTTCTCTCGGTAAAGCAATGATAGGGCGCCAGGCCGATCGGAGAAGCCACAGCCACAAAAGGTCAGTGCACAATAGATGGGAGGCATATCAGGATTTAAGTACCATTCCATATTCTTATATGAAACCAATGTGAGATTATATCACAAACCCTAAAAATTATGAATACTCCAATTACTCCAATAACGTTAATAGTGGACCATGGGCCTTTTACTAGAATCCTATCCATGACGTTGCACGGCAAAATTTTTTAGATCAAGTCAAACAAAATTCAGCTCACCTAACTCTAAGTCTCTAATACGTAATTTTTCTTTCCATGGATTTATGAAGTATAATTTTGTTTGTAGGTGGCAAAGTTAGCAGCAGTCCGAATCAATCATCTGACTGAAAGGCTAAAACTGTTGCAGCCAATCAGAGAGACTGTCTACGGTTTATTTCATCGGATTCTAAATAAAAAAACAGCCCTTTTTTTCAATCGGCATATTGACCAAATCATCCTCTGCTGTGTCTACATTATTGTGAAGGTCTGTAAACAAACACTGAAACGCATGATCTAATCTTTGCTTGTTCTCTTTCGCTTCTGACTTCATGCATGGCTGGCTAACAGGACTCTACTTTAAAGATGACCTTAATGGAAATCAAAGACACCTATTTGAAGCCACAGCAACATACACCTCAAGTGGTCCGCCATGTGTTTGTTAAATGGTCACCAGCACATGGAAATGGGGTATGTTCATTGACTATAGTTAACTTTCTGGCACCAATTTTCCTGGAAAATCTGAAGGAGCTATGAAACTGCTTGTGATTTGGGTCAGAAAACAGGAAGATTTTATTGATATTAAAACATTTTACAATGAAATCTTCCTCCTGAACAATGACCTTTGCTGGATGAGTTAAACCCGCAAAGCATCTGACCAAGCAGCTCCTGCAAATAATACTGATGGTGTGCTTGCTTTTGAACTTGCTACTTCTTTGCATATCAATTTATTTTTATTTTCCTTGTTGGGAAAATATTTGTTGAGATGAATTTTTTCCTTTACTGTCTAGATCATTGTTCTGATTCACCTGGGAGGCCCCATTTCCAAGCATTCCTGATTTATCTCCCAAGAAAGTGCCCCTTCAATGTCTACCTATCCCCATTGCAACCATCAAAGGCAAGAAGCTCTTTTACCCTGACTCCTTTTCCTATATGCATGTGATGGTTTAAAAAACATAAGAAAAATAAGATATAAACATGTTAAGTTATCAAACAAATTTTTGCTTTATAAAACATTAAAATAGTTTTTAAGCAAAAACCCCTGATACTTTTTGGGGTTTAAGTACAGAAGAGAGCATTGATCTCAACGGGGGCTAAAAGCTATTATGCATGTTTTGGGGAGAGCACTCGTCCTTACCAAAGCCCCTCCAAAGACCTTTCTACAATTAACAACTCTTTGCACAGGTATGCATGCCACTTTGATTTCTACCATGTTACAGGTTATTTAGCAGCGACATACAAAGACACGTTGTCTTCTATTTTAAAATCGTTTCGTAACAATTTTTGAAAAACATAAAGAATACAATTTTTTACGTTTTTTGAAATTGTTTCGTTCTTCGAATTAATATTTTTTCAAGGTTTACAAAAAAAAAAAACCAGGAATCAAATTCTTCTTGTTTTCCTTGTTTCTGAGAACAAAAAACTGTTTTAAAAAACAGAAACCAAACATACCTATATGTTTTAGAACAATTCTGAAAATTAATTTTATGTTTTCTAAAACTATTTTTTTGAACTTGGGATGCTGTCATAACTGGGTTTCTAAATATTTTCAGATAATGATTTATTTTTCCATGGAATTTCCAATTTCTAAACCAATGGTGTATTTGCAGGAGAAAAAGGCGAGAGGCTGTCTGGATTTAGAGTCGGTTGGGGTCACTTGAGGTAGCCAGCCCTTTCCATCATGAATCAGAATGACAAATGGATTCCTCTTGAGAGAGTTTGGGTCATACTATTGCTTTGAACTTACCCTCAAAATCAGGGAAAGCCCAATTTCTGATGCTTCTTTGGGGCGCATTAAAGATAAAATATATCTTAGTGTTGTATCAATATTATAAGTGGCAGTTAATTGAATGTTTCGTTCAAATGTCTTAATATTATATTTGGCTACCGCAAATTTTAAACATAGCATCCAAGAAGAAAAAAAAAAAAAAAGAAATATCTGCGAATGAAGGATATTTGGAAACTTTTTTTTATAATCTTATAATATCGATTGAAATATTTGATGGTCAGAATTTCCTTTGAGATGTTAGCAATTCAGCTAAAAGTTATATACAATGCTAATTCAAATATTTGATATCAGATATTCAAATTCAGGATATCGTGAATTTCCTATAGATTTCTATAAAATTTGCTTTTTGAAGATTATTGTGAATCGGCGATTTGGATTTGTATGTTTCATTATTCGTAGTCTTCTTTCAAAAAAAATGAAAAAGAATAATAGAAGTAACAGATAAATTTAAAATTTAAAATTAAAAATTTGATGTGAATAATGAATGATACCGGTGCAAATAAACCGTAGCACAATTTGGAAAGACAATTATTCAAGCAACTACAGAACTTGTTTGGTTGTTTATGTGTCTCCAATTGGTTTCTTGTCTAAATTTTCAATTCTCAATTCTTAAATGTTTTTCAAATAAAATTCCATTAAAAAACTTCTTGCAAACATCTTAGGAAACACTGGAAACTAAATATGTTTTCAAAAAAATTTTTTTTTTTCTTTCCAGAACAAATTCTCAAAACTTATTTCGATGTTGAAGAAACTTTTTCAAGAGCTTAAGTCCTGCTGTCAGCTTATCTAAGGACATCAACGACATATTTCCTTCACAAATATTATTAACTCCAATTCCAAGTGAAACAATATCCCAAAATCATGATTGGATTCCGTCCATTCTCCAAGCATAATTCAATATTGATAGCCTAAGTAACTCATCAAAGGAAGTCACAGCAGCTTAAGATTTATATGTACATGCAAAGAAAGAAGCAACAAGGGAGCGAAATTTACCAACATTAACCCTAGCATACCTTCTCCCAGGGCTGTAAGACAGTGGTCACATTTCTAGCGTCCACCTTCACAGAGGATGTATACATGATCAATGCATCTAATCTTAAATCCTTCAAATGGTCTAAACGTAGTATATCATGCCAACTTCGATGAGGCTGATGTGAGGAATGTTGAGGGCTACAGCCGGGCCCCTGCCGTTCTTCCTAAGAAACGAATATCCGATGTCAATCACAAGCTTTTTCAAGAAGGAGGAAGATCTCCTGGCTTTAACATATGAGTGACCGATTATATCAACCCCGCCTCCTTGGCTGGATCAAGTCTATCAGCTTCCCTTACTGAAGGATCCATCCGGGTTTTATGTAACTTAATCCCACTTGGCGCCCCTAACCTGTGGATTCTCGTCATCAAAAAGCTTTGACTTAAACTCTGACACTTGAAGATTTGCTGCCTTGGAAGGAGTTGCTCACACCGAAGCCCTCTTGCTCGGTTACCATTAAGTTTGAGCTGGAGTGCTCGGTTATCATTAAGCTTGAGATGGACTGAATCGTTCTAGTGCTTATAACTGCCATCCTCCCATCAATTGATGAACTCTCTGAGGTTGAGAACTGGGGTTCTTCGGCTTCCATTTGGATAAATTCAGCAATGCTTTGGACAAGCAAGTTCTCAAAGTCTCCATCATCACGTTGGATGTCCTTGTACCCGTACCTAACAATGCACCGGTACATCCGGTATGGTCTTGGGCAAACACGTCCAATGAGGAAGCGCTCCTCAGGTGAGACATAGGGGACTGGAACCGATTTTACACAAACAAAACCAAACACATTGTGAATGGTAGGAGATTTGTGACAAAGTGAGAAAAGATTGAAGGAACACCCGTGAGCCAATTCCCGAAAGTATATGAGGCCTATCCTGTACTGACAATACTACATGGGACCTAGGCCAAGCAACCATTTTAGAGAGACTTTATTGTGCAGATCGAAGTTGTACTTCTTGCAGGTCCCGTAATGCCAAACATACATGATAACCATGAAGATGCATGAGAGCACAAGAGGGACCCATCCACCCTGAGGAACCTTGATGAATGCCGCTGATAGATAAACAATCTCAATGAACCCAAAGAAGAGAAGGTACGAGGTAGCTAGTAGAACACTTTTCTGCCAAACAAAGACTATGACCAGTGTCATGAGACATGTGGTGATGAACATAACTGTCATACAAGTAAGACCTGGGAGCCAATAGCCAAATATGAACAGTTAAAATCACAGACAAGGTAATATGAGAACAATCAATCAGTAAGAAGCTGTTCTTGCTACCTCTTTCGCAATAATGCCATTTTACAGTTGATTAACTACATAATGGACATCAATGAAAATAAAACTGAATGGCTGCCAACAAACTATGCTTCTGATCCAAATCAAAGGAGTATAAAGCAGAATGTGAATAAGAGACAGCCGGAAATTCAAAGATCTTTATTGTGGGTGTGCACCAACATAGAACATGCATGCAACTAACTCAGATGTTAGTAAGCAGATGAACAAGCCCAAAAATCGTAGTTCAATGGAGGTTTGCCAAAGATGTAATTTTGTGTCTTGTTACATGTTCCAAAAATCTACATTTTAAAACTTTAAAATTTAGCCTATGTGCAACAGATAAGATAGCCCAAGACCTTAGTATTTCTTGGTTTTTTGGCCACATGTGCGACAGAATTGAGCAACAGATGAAACAATAACCCTTCCTATTGACACATTCTGAAGCAACAAATACAGTTGAGAGAGAGAGAGAGAGAGAGAGGAACTTTAAATTACTGGCCAACTTACCATAAGCATTCCCTATTAGAGTTGTGTCTCGAAATCCAATGGTAATAGCAAGAGTAAGGATCATAAGGATCCAGTTTATCTCTGGGATATAGATCTGCCCATAGATATGTCTTGAGGTGTGGACAACTTTGACTCTTGGAAGCAAACGAGCGCATGGCATTGTTTTACACAATGGGAGGCAGGCGGGTGATAACAGCCTGACTGCCAACAATAGCTGCGAGTGTGGCAATGACGAAGACAGGCCAAAAAACAGTCTCTGCAAAATAAGAAAGAATCAAAATTAGTTCAATTTGAGACCCCAATGGTGGGAGTGATATTTATCAGAATAAGAATGAACTAACCAGTATTATTACAGAGCTTAAGTAGGAATGGAGGGGATGTTCTTAGACAGGAAAGCAGCCTGACCCATATACTGTACTACCAAACAAGGGTATATAACACACGCAAATGCAAGCTGCATGAATAAGAACAACACTCAGATTCCTCACAAAGAACAAACATGCAAACAGCAGATTTGTAAGGCCAGATATCTAATATGATATATTAATGATGATAAAAAAGTCTACAAACCACAATGGCTTGAGGTAGATAAATGACAGCACTGCCATTTCTTGAATTATGTAAAATTATTTTCCAAACAGTAGCTTGGATAATAATGATAATCAAGATGGCTTTGACTGTATTTAGGAGATCTACCAGGTGGTACATGATAATAAACTACCATCCAGAATATATATATATATATATATATATATATATATATATATATATTTTGATAACCATGGATATCCGGGGCTAACTTATATGAGCTTCCTTGACTTAACCCCACGAGGCCACGGTTAATTACACGAGAACTCCCAAGTATCCCGCGACATCCAGAATATCTTTTTTCTCTGCATAAAATAATGCTCAGGTCGAAAATTTACCCTTATTGAGAAGGCAGTGAAATGACCAAGATCAGCAAACATAGCTTCAGTACCTGGTGACCCAGAAAAACAGAAAAAAAAAAAAACAAAAATCAATAGTTGGTGGATGGGAACTGGAATTATATTTTTTTTGGTATATACAGGAATAGATCTGGTAGTCTAGGTAATTAAAGAATTCTGGAACTCCAATAAGCCCAGATTATCATCAACTCAATCACATCCACAATGTTCACTCGCAGAGAGAGCAAGTCAGTACACAGACTATGCATGCCTGACAATTTTTTAACTAATATCCGTTCCAACATACCTGTAATAGAAAGGAGGATCCTTCCCAAGGAAATCCAGCCATCTTTACCAGTCTCTCTAAAGAACCTGATGATATAATATGGGGAAAACGCATGCACAATTTTGGGGTTCCAATATATAGTGTTGTACAGCCCAATGCAAAAAATTGATAGCAACCAGATGATAACTACCGGTGCAAAAATAAAAGCTACCCTGTGGGTACCAAAATGCTGCAGAGCAAACAGTCCCACCAATATGACACAGGCAAGCAAGAGGACTTCACCTATAAATAACAAAGAGCATAAAGTGTATAAGGAAAAATAGGTTCTAAAGAAATAATTATATGCCATAAGCATCAGGAAACAAATTCAAAAGGCGCACAGAAAGAAAGAAAGAGAAGATGGTTACCATCAGTTAATTTCTTTTCTGTAACTTGCAAGCCTGATACTGATGATAGAACTGCAAGTGGGAAAAAAACATGCCAGATTTAACTCCTTATCCACAAGAGGAAAAAATTAAAGGAAAAAGTGTTTCCGAAATCCTACAGTTTTTAGATAATTAATTTACAGAACATAAAGCTGGCAAATCATCAGAAGAGCCAAGAGTATCAGCATGAAATCTAATTTGGAGGGCTTCCAACTTCAGAATCCAAGAGCCGAATGTCCAATATGAAATTTAAAAACCACATTTTTCTTCCTTTTTACATTAATTTATACAACGTGATGAAAGTTATTATTTCAATTCCATAATGAATAAAGATGCTATAAATAAGAGAGCAACAGATATTTAAAAGCATATGATGCAACCAAATCTATTATCCCAAGAGTTCACATGATGACAAATTTTAACAACAGAACAGAACAAGAACTGAACCAAACAAATACTTATAGGCACCTAATGTACATATGAACAGAGTGTAGGAGATGGGCTAGGTTCATCCATATCCTGTTGAATAGTTTCCAGCCAGACTGAACGGCCTGGTAGTTAAATATTTTGACATAAAATGTTGCAACTGGTAACATATTTTTCATATTCACTGAAAACCTCATACACACAGCACACATGAAGAGGAAACCCATACTGATTGACCTGATAGATGATTTTTTTTTTTTAACATAAGAGCAGGAGCAATTTCTGGAATATGTTGCATTGTGAACATCTTTTTCATATTCATTGCAAACCTCACATACAAAGCATAGATGAAGTAGAATACATCTTGTATCTATTTGTTTTTTTTGTTCTTTCAGTGCTAAAAAATGCAATTTATCAAAGAGAATTATATAAATTCTGACATAATCACCCGGACCAAGCTGGAGTCAAGAACAACATTTATGAAAACTTAGATTAATTACATTGAGATTATACTTTATCGGTACATTACCTGATATTGCAGGAGTGAGCACTCCATCACCTATGACCATGCAAGCACCAAATAATACGACAACAAGTAAAGCAGTTCGCAGCCTTTTGTGCTTCTCTAGAAATCTCTTTAATGGAGAAGATCCCACAGCCTGTGTTGAAGGACCATATTTATAGGCAGAGAGCTCCTCGTCAGCAGCTTGTTGATTGGGAAGTAAACTAAACCGTGCATGCCTACAAAGCAGCGAATAAAGAGCAAATGTTCCACCTGACAAGAGTTAAAATATAATCAGATGCACTAGAGGCTTGATTAACGAGTTTGACTTTTGAAACTGTAGTATCCAATAAGCAAAGATCTATGCTATAACTTATACCATACCTTCACCATTATCATCTGCACTCAACAGGATGAAACATACTTGAGCAAAGGTATCAATGTCAGAGTCCAAAAGATCAAGGAAAATGCGCCAAATATTGCTCTCATTACATGATCTTGCAACTTCCCCTATAAATGTGCTCTTATAAACATAAAGTGGTGAAGTGCTCAGGTTCCGCTATACCACACCAAAGCTTTTAAAGCTAATACTGATTTCTGGAGAGATTCACCCATGAAAGCTGCAAGAATATACATCAAGTTTATTAAAGCTTAAAGTAGTTACATACTTCTAAAGTTACAGTTATAGAGAATATCACAGATACAGATGATGCATAATCCAGTATTATTCTGGAGAGATTCGCCTGTTGGCTTTTGTTGCTTTTGCATTGATAGATTCTTTTTCTGTCACATAACTATTCATTTTAAATTTGAGGTACCAAATAGACCAAAAACTGAATTTCCCATTAGATCATTGGGGATAATCTTCAGTAAATAAAACAAAAGATATAACACACAGGTTTGGCACTACTTGTCATTATTTCAGTATATCTGAAAAATATAACATGCAGCCTGCATCAAACTCAATACATGTGAACAGGAATTTGCTAGGTGCAGCCACCCTATGAGTGACTGGGTTTTAGATGCACTATGACCTCCTGAACAAATCATTTTATGATTAGCTGCTAAAAAAGTGTAACAAACAGTAACAAATACAAGCTCCAGTTTTGAATTCATATAAATCACACACTGCAGTGGTAACAACCGAAATCCTCCAACCTGAAGCATGGAATACTGAGTCATAGGCACTCTAAAGGCTACAACAGACGCCTCCAACAAGAGGCCCAAACCATACGCCATCTCTAGAAGTATGGTCTTTAGCATTCAATAGAAGAGATCACTTCAATTTCAACAGAAATGGAAGACCTCGGTAAAAAATATACGAAAAACTAATCCTGACATCAGAACAATAACAAAAATAATAAATAAATAAATTAATAATTCAAGGAATACTACTTGCAACAAGTTGACTAATAGAGTGGAACATCCAAATTTAAAAAATAAACACAACTCAGGAGTTCAGAAGATGACCGTTCATCTCATCAGAAGCCGTACGATCAAAAGTCTATCTCACAAACACATCCAAATTTTAAAAATAAACACAACTAAGGAGTTCGGAAGATGACCGTTCATCTCATCAGAAGCTGTACAATCAAAAGTCAATCTCACAAACACCTCCAATCCTAAATCGCATAACGGATCGAAATTACTGAAAATGATCGCATTTAAATCCTTCAAACGATTCAAAACCAAAACAAACGGTAAACAGTTCAATAAAACTTTCACTAATCGATTCATTTCCTTGATTATCTCCAAAAACAGTACTAGAGCAAACAATCATAACGAATCCTAACCTGCCACTAACCATCACCAAAACCGAATTCGAAGATAAACGATAACAATCAGAAGAGAAGAACAACAGAAAAAAAAGAAGAAATTGAATTGAACTGAATTTAAGTAACTTGAGCATTGATCAAGAGCATCTGGTAGCTGGATCCACCGAATTAAAGCACAATCCTACACACCTAACTTGATCAATTGCAGTTTCAACTTAAAAATAAATAAATAAAAAAGAAGCAATAAATGATCACAGAAAAAACCTAACCTGCGAAGAGCTCCGAGACGAAGTTCCGGATTCCGGCTCCATACTCCTCCTCTCTCTCCCTCTCTCTCTCTCTCTGACTCCGAATAGAAGAAGTCGAATTTAAATCTTTCCGTTCCTCTATCTCAGTTATTTCAAGAACAGTGAAAACACATGTTATGCTCAGTTAGAAGGTGTTATATGAAATTGCTAAATCCTGAGTCCAGTTTGTATATGCTAACGCCAAACAGTTTGTTTATACACGATCCTTTATCCCCACGTGCCGCTCACCCCCTAGTCCCTACCCCTTGATGGCTTCTTTTCAACCTCCCAATTATGCCTTCGACCACCATAACGCAATCCCCGTTTCCAAAACAGCGCCCACACTCTACTGCAACGCCATTGGTTTAGAATTTTATTTTTATAATAATTAAGAAATTGAATTTTGTATTTAAAAAAAAAGAAAAAAAGAAAACGAAATTATTGGAAGAAAAATAGGGGAAGTGAGAGCTGACAAGGACGAGTTTGATATGTGCTTCTCAACTGTTAGTGTGAAGATAAGAAGATGGGCCCAGTTATGTGAGGATAGGGCCAAAGTCCAGCCCACAGAAGCAGGTAAGTTTAACTGCAAGGTTTTAAGGGTTCGTTTTAAATTCCATATGGCAGTAGTAGTACATCACGAGATTCGGAGGCTCGTGTCGGATGGAGGGAAGGTATGTGCCGGATGGAAGGCTGGGTTGTTATCCACTTGTCCCACCTTCAGATCCATCTCTTCTTCCGATCTCCATGATTTTACACCTCCTTCTTCATTCCTTGACCCCACCAACCCATATCCTAACTAGGAGTGCTAATAATACAAAGACACTCAAGGAAATGACTAAACTCGACTCGGTTGAAATTTCGATTCAAATGCTAACGAAATGAGCCGAAAGAACTCAGAACTCGACTCAAAAGTTCACAGAACTAAAATATTTCAGATATAAAATTTTAAAAGCCTTTTTTAAAATTCGATATCTTTACTTGCGACGCCATAAATAATATATCTCTATTTCAGATTCTTAAAAATCATACATTTTTATTATATATTTATTTATTATAAAATATATTTATTTTAAAAAATAATTTATTTTCTTAAAAATTTAAGAGAACTCGAGTTCGGTGCCGGTACTCGAGCCTCGGGAAGCCAAGGCTTTCGAGCCGATTAGCCGAGCTCTAGTTCAGCCTTGATTCAGTTTCAGTTCTAGCCTGAGGCCTTAACCGAACTCGAGCCGACTCACACTGACAACACCCCTAATCCTAACCTCATACTTTCCTCGTTTTAAGAATGAAAATAAATTTTGATTTTTATGAATAATTTGGATTAGAAGTGTAGTGACCCACACCCATTCTTCATGTATGTGTTATAATTTCGATAATTAGTGTAATTACTCTCACATCCGATCCATTAATACATTTACTAATTTAAGACAATTAAATGCTGAAAATCGGTTTAAAAGGCACTTTGGACTTTAAAACGTATCGTCTAAATTAAGACTTAAGGAGAGCCTTATTTATATAAAATCAAAAACTCCTATGTATGATATTATTTGTAATGACTCATACTTAATTATATAGATATTATTCGTTTTGATTTTAAGGAGTTTTCATCGCTTTAAAACAATTTTATTAAGTCAAACAAATGTTTATACTTATATAATAATACAAACTTTCCTCCTAACTAATGTGAAATACCACAAGAAATAATCTTATTAAAAAAAATTGCAATCCTCATCAACAAATAATATTATCATATGAAAAACAACATTGGTTGTTTCCATACTATGATTGATTTACTAATTATTGCCTTCTTCGTTCCGCATTCCACTCCCCACCATTCATATTTTTTTTTTTTGAAGGAAAAACAATTTTATTGATTGAAGTTTGCAATTAACTTATATATCCAAGATACAAATTGTTAAAAACTATAAATAATGAAATTATATATAGTTTAATAATATAATAAATCATTATAAAACCTACAAATTTTATAATATGCTTATTGTATTTATTTACTTAATTTTTACTTTAACATAATAACGACTATAATTGATATTTTACTAACACTCGTTTTATTATTTTAATCGCTTTTACACAAATAAATACAAAACAAGATGATGAAAATATCACGTCATAACAAATGATCGGAGAACCAAATGCGCAGTTAATAAGAATGTGTGACAACACAAAACATAAAAAAAGTACCTAAAACTTTATGAAATAACCACTTTATTAAAAAAGATAAGTAAATAGTGATTTAAAGTAAAAAGTGACCAAAAATCACCAATCATTACCGGAAGAAAACGAGTAACTAGGGAAGAAAAAAGAAAATGGAAAGGAAAAGAGGCTTCCCACCACCCATCTATATATATATATACATTCCTACAGCTTACTTAAAATTTAATTATGGGAAAGAAAAGATATTGATTTTCATATATAGTTTACATAAGTCAAGTTTTTTGGTTGGACAGTGACAAGTTTTTTAGGTAAACATAAGTCAAGAAAGCATACGTGGTAAGGGAAGGACACGATAAGTATTTCTTTCAATTCCTCCATACTTATCTACTAGCCCCAACATAAAATGAGCTATCCCCATATACCTAGCCAATCTCCACACGTCACGTGGGAGGAGATCTTACAGCCACGTATAAAATCGGTTCTATTTTCTTTATCCATTTACAAGAATAGTAATATCATTGAAGTCTTATTAAATCAAAAGCAACACATCGAAATCATTATATCCAAGCCACTACGGTGTCGAACCTGCACTACATGCATAACTTGAACCTTTGAGCTAAAGCAACCACTAGGCTGAGATTTATTTTGATTAAAATTAAGACAAAATATAATATATGTATATTAAATTAATTTAAAAAAATTTTCACAAAAATTCTAAAGACTTGAAATCCATTCATATAATGTCAAATCATATTTAAAATCAATTTTAGGGCGTGGGAGGGGAACAAGAATTGCAAGAAAACCAAGAAAAGCAGGCTACTATAGTTATGAGTGTAAGCAAGAATTTGTTTGTAAGTTTTTATATTTATATTTCTTAAATTTTATTTGAAAATGTTTATATAACTACACGATGAATCTATGTTTTGTCTATCTTTTTTAGAATTTATTATTATAAGTTGATAATAATATTTTATATAATAATATGAATCTATGTTTTGTTGTTAAACATTCATGTTAATATATAATATAATAATATTTATGTAAATACGCTTATGATGACGATTATGAATATTTTAAAATGTTTTTATTAAATTTCTTTATACAGACTTATATATTTTGTTCATATAAAATTAATATGAGAATTTATGTAGAAATTGGAATGAAATAATTTTTTTTTTTTGATGATTTATATTTTATATTTTTATTGTTGATACAGATTATGAAACTTTGTTTGTAGTTGGAATATATTTATGATTAAGTTGACATTTTATATTTTTATTGGATTAATACTCTATAGAGTTTGTTGTATAAATAACATATTTATATGAATTCTGTATTAACTTTTATTTTATTTATACTATATGATATATCATGTACTTAATTTATTTTAATTTTTTTATATAATATAACATAAATATGTAAAAATATTATTGCATTTGTAAATATTTATAAATGCTTATTAAATATATTATTGTTTGAACTTTGAATGTTATAAATATATTTGTTTATAAATCTCTATTAGGTAACTTTATGTAGATATTGAATTATTATGAATATATATATATATATATATATATATGGATTTATATTTTTTTTAGTATTATTGTTTTTAAGTTTTACATTATTATTAATAATATGTAAATTACATTCTAGTACGGAGAAATAGTTTAAAAGAAAATCAGAATTTTAGTCTTCGTCTTCTTCAAAAGGAATTAGTAAAGATTTGAAAGAATGTCCACTTGAAATCAACTTAGATGATCTTCCTACAAACCCTGGGTTACGAATTAGGATTTTAGATTGTCATCTTAACATTCGAGATCAAGTTCGAAGAGCATATTTACAAAAGGGTCTATGTCATGCTAAAAAGCATAACTTTCCCTCTAAGAAATTTGGAGAATTATCACGAAGATTCAATCCTTTTTGGTTTACTTGACAGCACTGTTAGAGAGAAGATAGTAAAGATGTTGCATTTTGCTTGTTGCTATCTTTTCAAACCTGGGATATTGAGAACAAGGTGTGGTGACCTTGTTAGTGAGGGGTTCTCAAATTGAAGAAAAAAAAAGATTCAATATTCATGTTGGTGGCCCCTTTAGTGCTCAAATCGCTTGAAGAAAATGAAGTATTATCGAATCAAAAGCAACACATGATTAAACCATTCTATTTAAGCAATCAAACTGGTTGAAAGTTGAAAGATCGACCCGCTTGAATGCATTTGTTGATTGTGTTCACTTTTAAGACAAGGCATTTACTGTGAATGATGTAATCACTCAAAGAATCATGTAAACTTTCTTGTTTCTAAGATTTCTTGTAGATCATAATCGAATATTAAAGTAGTTACTTTAAAATGCTTTGAAATTTGAAATTGACAAAGACTCGAATTCAAAAAGACATTGTTAGAGCTATTGCACCTGAGACCTTAAATGTTATTGTCAAAGATCTTAAATGCATTTATCTATTTTAGTTGATGAATCTCGTGATCTCTCAGGAAAATAGCAAATGGCTGTTGTATACAATATTTTGATGAAAAAGGGCATGTAATTGAGCGTTTTATTGGTATTGAGCATGTTGCTTGTACCACTGCTCTTTCACTTAAGGCAACTATTCAAATTGCTTCTCTATTCAGTGTGGTTACTAATGTGGTTAATGTTGTTGCGCCTATCCAAACACGCGATATCCTTCCATGAGTACACCTGTGTAAGTTAAGTGAATCTCTTAAACATGGTGAGCTAGTGGACAAGGATTAAACCAAGAAACCACTCAACGGGCCAGACATACACGTTAGTTCACATTATGGTACTTTACTCATAATATTTAATATGTCTCATCATGATTGAAGTACTGAGATTATTGTAGAGAATGGTTCAAATTTCGAAAGTAAAAGATATGAAGCAACCAACTTGTTTGAGTCAATGCAACCATTCAACTTTGTCTTTAGTTTGCTTGATGAGAACTATATTGGAATCAAAATGAATTATCACAAGCATTATGAGAAAGGATTAAGACATTGTTAATGCTGACTTTGGTTAAAGTATGCAAACAACACTTCAAATGATGAGAGACAATGGTCGGAGTTCCTACCATCAAGTTTCTTATTCTGCAGACACTGTACATTGATATTTCAAGCATGAATGATACATTTAAAGTCGAGGAGCACTGAATACGAAGCTCATGAACAAGCAAATTTGCATCATTATCAAGTAGAGTTGTTTTAGCGTAGTTATAAATATGCAACTTCAAGAGCTGTTGCTGTTTCACCGAGGTAAACATTGAGTTGCTTCTTTGTGTGGCTTGTCTAAATCCTTGTGATTCATTTATTGCCTTAATGGGCCAAAGCACCTGCTGCCCAATTATCCATAAGACTTTTTCAACAGTATTGATATCCTTAATGATCAATTTATACATCATTGATATGTTTATGAAAGCTAATTTTCTTTTGAGCAAATAATTAAAGGATTCGCACAAAGATGTTGGAGACAAAAGATATCAGGTATCCATTTTATTACTGTTTAATATGAATAATCCACTGCTGCTATCGCAGAATCGTAGTATGTAGAACATTTTCCGCTACGAATATTGCGAAAATCGATCGCAAATCAGGTTTTATATCACGCATGAATGACCACTTGTCAGGTATATAGAAAATATATATTTGATATCATTAACAATGAACTATATGCAACACTTTCAAAATATGAAAACTCGCCGAGGACGCTTGTAATATGTGTTCGATTGCAATGTTAATAATTAATATGATTTTTTTATTTATAGTTTATTAAATATTATTATTTTATTTATTATTATAAGCTACCCTAATCGGCGAAGTCTGCTTCGCTTCTCAGATGTATCATTCTTCATGACATAATGAAATACAAGTCATTCTTTTCATCCTATTTTGTCTTCATGGTATCAAAGCAGGTTTTGAAAATAAAATCCTGCTTTTTCTTTTCTTTATCTCCACATCTATCTCGCCCTAGCCATGATTGTTGAAAGCAAACAAGTCATAATCTCAAACTCTCTAGAACCCACAAAAGCCCTTGTTATCATCAATACTAACAACGTAGTTAAACTCACCTCTGCCAATTATCTATTGTGGAAACTTCAAGTTGAAGCCCTTCTTATTGGCTATGATCTTTACAAATTCATAGATGAGTCAAATCCTTCCTCTCCCTCTACTATCACTACCAACGATGTTAAATAATCAAATCTGGAATTTCAATCATGGCTTCATTAAGACAAACTTATCTTTGGTGCAGAATTGTCATCTCTCAACCACCTCTCATTCTTCTCATCTCTCAATCACGCACGTCAAAGGATGTGTGAGATGTCCCGCTAGTACCTATGTTAGACCATCTCGTGAGGTACATCACAAATTAAAGAATAACCAAGTAATCAACAAAAGGCACCAACACGATCTCAATGACATGTAGCTCATCAAAGCTTCAGGTCAACTAAAATGCCCTTTGCAGTTCATGGATCATGAAGATCTTTTGGAGAAGATTCGTGATGACCTTAGAAGAGAATATCAATATGTTATTGATGCAATTAATGGTTGTGATACTCCAATTTCCTTTGACGAATTACATGAGAAACTAATTAATAAGGAAATCACACTTCAACAACAACATTCACTTTCCTTTGCGATTTCTACCACGACCAATCCCACTACTCCATGCCTGAGGTCAGGCTATCATCGTCCTCGTCATCAAAGGCCTCCTATTCCAGTAGGGCCCTCCATACCCACCCTTTCTGGCTCTCAAGGCGGTCGACCACTATCACGACCTTTTGTTGGTCGTTGTTAATGGTGTTGTGTTCAAGGGCACACAATTATGCAATGCTCTCTCTTTCAACAGCCTCATCCAAATGTCCAATTGACACCAACTCCTTGAGCTTCTCCACAATGGTAACCACGCACCCCTTGTCAACCACAGGCTCATGTAGCAACTCATACCATGACATTCAATTGGCTTCTTGATAGCGAGGCCTCTCATCATGTTACATCATATTTGGGCAATCTCTCCCTTCATACTCTTTATGATGGGCCCCATGACACTCATGATCAATTACAACACTGGCCCTCTATCAATCACTAGTCTTGGCCAGACTCTCTCTTCACCCTCTAATTCTTTTAAATTAAATCATGTTCTTTGTATTCCTTCCATATAAAATAACCTTATTTCTCTTTCTAAAATTTGTCACCAAAATAACACTTCCATTGAGGTATCCCATTCTTCCTTTTTTGTAAAGGATCTCACCATGTGAACAACTCTCCTGCAAGGTCAAGCTAAAGACGGAGTGTACGAGTGGTTGGTTTCCCTATCACAATAGTTCCACAATTGCTTTCAATACTCAAGTCTTCTCATCAAGGCACTGGACAGGAGATTCAATGTCATTTACCTATAAGCACATTTGCTTCTGCCAGTCTTGAATTGTCTGATTCTTCCAATTTCAACTTCAACTGTAACTCTTGTCAGTGCAATAAAAGTCATAAATTACCATTCTCTACTTCATCTCTTGTCTTGCACTCCCCTTAGAAATTATCATCTTCGATGTTTGGACCTCTCTTATCTACTATGTTGATGAATTTAAATACTATGTTATTTTCATGGATCATTTTACAAAGTATATATGGTTTTATCCACTCAAACAAAGTATATATGCTTCATGGATCATTTCAAGGCTTTGATTGAAAATTATTTCAAAGCAAAAATTGTTACTTTATACTCTGACCAAGGGAGTGAGTATCAAGCAGTTAAATATTTTCTAGTACTTCATGACATTTCCCACTTTACTACTCCTCCACATACACCTGAGCACAATGGCTATTCTGCACGTCGTCATCGTCACATTGTGGAACATGCCTCTCTCTCATTTCACATGCTTTGATGCCTTTATCATATTGGTCCTATGCATTTCAAACGACTTTTTACGTTATCAATCGTCTTTCTTAAACTTAAACTAGTCTCTCCCTATGTTAAACTCTTTGGTTAACCTCCCAACTATGGTAAACTTCGAATCTTTGGGTGCCTCTGCTATCCATGGCTTCAATTGTATACGCCTCATAAATTAACCCCCCGCTCCTCACCATGTGTTTTCCTTGGATACTTTACAACTCAAAGTGCCTATTTGTGTCTTGAACCCTCCTCTAGTCGTATCTACACGTCACGACATGTTAAATTTGTTGAGTCCATCTTTCATTTCGAGTCTCTCCATTTGTCCATTGATTGTCCATCCTCTCAAACTGCTCTATTGTGTCCACCACACTCTAAAATTATACTCTTGACAATGTATACCATGTTTTCGGGCATAAAGAAACGATATTTTTCCTGAATAAAACATTAAAAATAAAATGAGAACCCGGAATTCAGAGGTAGGATAAAACAAGGGTAAATATGTAATTTGTCAAAAGGGACATAGAAGTCATAAGATAAGAAGGCTATGGGTTGTGCCAGAAATGTGCCTAACTTGATTTGCAAAAGAGAGGAACTTACACCAAAGTGAAATAAATGAAAACTTAACCCAAAAATGGGTTTTTGGGAGCCAAACATGGCCTAGAGAGAGATCTTTGATTTAAGACCAAATTTGGTCTCATTTTTGGAGAGCAACCCGTAAAGAGAGAAAGAGAAAAGAAGAAGAAGAGAAGAAGTAATACAGTGGAAGGAGGGAAGAAGAAGAAGAAGGAAGAAGAAGCTAAGTTTAAGGTAAAGAACTTGTATGGATACATGTTTTGAAGAAGTGAAACTACCTTGGATGTAAGGATTTCTTGTTTTGACATTTGATTTTCTAGGTTTGTTAGAACTCTCTCTCCTAACCTTGTATTTGATGAGAGTTGGGTTGGGATAAAAAACTAAATGATAAAAGATATGTACGGATTTGTATGGTTTTCTATGGATTATAGTATGGAACTTGTATGAGATTTGTATGGACTTGTTTGTATGAATTTTTTTATGATATTTGCTGAGGTTTGAATACCTCTTACAGTAGAATCCTTGTTGGTTTGGCTGTGGTCCTCATTAGAGGTAGTATTTGTATGGAGAAAAATGTTGGGTTTGAGGGGATAAGGTCCTTTTTTTTTTCAACCCATGTTTTGTTTCGGCCATAACTGGTCATCACTCATCTAAATCTGGAGTGATTCACTTTGCAAACTAGGAATTGTAAAGAACAACCCCCGACATAGGTGTATGCAAATTCGACCTATGGGACCTAGAAAATCGCCAAGTATGCTCTATTTTCGGGGTCAATTCCCGGCAGCTAGTTTTAACATTTTTGGTATTTAGGCCATAAGTTGAGTTTCACTCATCCAAATTGAGTGATTTAAATTTATGGGTAAACTAGACTTTTAGGAGAACAAATCTTCCTGAAATAAGTATATCCAAATTTGGACCCATTAGACCTAGAAATTCCACAAAGGGAACAACGGCCTCGAATTGTCAAGTCAATTCCAATGAATCGAGTAATTCCGTTGTTTAAACCATAACTTGAGTTATACTGTCCAAATGAGGATCTGAATTCTATACAAACTAGACATCGAGGAGAATAACTTTCATGAAGAAAGTAGGGTCAAAATCAGAGTCGAAAACGGACTTGTGAGCCGCCAGAACCCCGCATAATCAATATAAACTAAATGTATAAAGGTTATATAAATGTATTGTTATATTAAATAATGCATCATAGTATATGATTATGATAACATGTGTTGTATGGCAAAGTAAAGATAATATATATAATTATGCTAAGCAGTGCGCTAAATGTTTATAAGAGATTAATATTTGAAAATATCTCATAAGTATACATGATCACGAGGGTATTCATATATATGAGATATCTTTTTCAACACCTAAAGATTGTTAAGAAAACATAATAAAATGATTGCCTCGCTTAAGACCTTAGTCGGATAGATAGGCAATGCCTATGTGGATATATTGCTGCAGATATAGCTTTGCATATTTCCAGGCCCCGTTTGTCGATGACATAGATCCCGTTGATCATTATAGCACCCGTTTAGTCATACAGATAGAGATCATTGTCTCCACAGCTGATATACCTTCTGCAAGACATAGACAAAGATCACCGTCTTGCATGTTGATAAGACTTTCCGGTATATGCAGCTTCTTTCCAAGATTCACTTTTAAGGTTTATGTAGGCATGAAACATAAGATAAAAATGATACAATTATGTAAATGACATATTATGATTGTAGAAACATGCATTTATGCTGATGATACGTAAACAAAGGAGGTACAAGAACAAAATGTAAAATGGAAAAGATGATTTAACAAACACGATAAGACTAATGTTATGATATATGTAGCTATTATCTATAAATGATATGTTCAAAACATGAATAAGCACGTATATGTAAATGAACGTTAAAGTTTATATTAAAATGTCAAAATAATATCACTTGATTAGAGGTCGCCTTATATAATATTCAATTACGCATAGAATTAGCACCAGCTTTCATCCAGCAGAGTATAAGAGAGGCAAGAGGACAGATTAATCCATCACCTACACAACACATCAATAGGGTGCTCACTTTTAAAGACTTTTGGTCTATTTTGTATATGTAATATCCTTTTGTTGTTTGTAAACAAATGAAGCAATGTAAATATTGTAAATGTTAATAATTTCCATGGCTGAGTTTAAGAGAGATATTTAATCCGCCGCTACAGGATAGCATAGTTAAGTGTTTAACATTATATAAATAAACAAGCTTAAAGGTTTTAAGTTTAAAATATATATATATATATATATATGACGACACCCTCGCTTGACACCAGGTGCCGGGTTGGGGGCATCACACCACTGGTGTCTTTTCTCCCGATCACTCCAATTCAACTGATAATAACGACCATTATCCTCTTCTCCCTATCACTATGATACAGTTACACCCGCAGACTCCGATGCCCACAACCAATGATGGACCTAGCCTTAGCTCTGGGCATATTCTCCCTCAAATTTTTTTGCACTCACTGTGGAGTCGCCTGATTTGAACCTCACCACTATGTTTCACCCTCTTCTTGAATCAATAAAATCTTATACCATTAGGCTACCATTCAAAGTCTACCAATATATGCTCCTCTTGAACTAAATTTCTAGGTCCGCCACTTTACCCCACCATATCTCCAACCCCTACCTGATTCACCTGAAACCTAAACCCCTGCCAGGCCACATCACCTACTCCGTAAATATGAGTTCAAAACCTTACTAAGCTTTAACCCCAATATCGCCAACTATTCACCTATCCGACCTTGAACCCATTAGTGTGACCTAAGCTCAAAGATCCGCGGCGCGGCCGCGCCACGAGTATGATGCCTGTTAAGAATGAACTGGAAACAGACCACGGTTTCTTCTACAATCTAATTGGTCGCGGCGTGGATGTTCTCTCTGGCAATAAACGCTCATCCGATGGCCTGCTTGATAGGTATAAAGCTCATTCTTAGTTGCGTGGTTTTCATCAACGTCCTAATGTGGACTACCACGACACCTTTCATCTAATTGTCAAGCCCACCTCTATACGCCTTATTCTCGCCTCCCACGATAAGCCGAGGCGGAAGAGTCGCTTGCGATGGTCATTAACATTTTGTAGGAATAATACCTAAAGATGTCTATATGTCTCAACCCGGCTTTGTTGATCAGACTTCACTTTGTATGCAAATCCAGGCACATTATGGCTCGGGCGCCCCTCATGCTACATCAACAGTTGAATGCCGCACTCACTTTCTATCGCTTTTCCAACTCTTCGGCGTACACCTCTCTGTTTATCTACAATAATGGCGATTGCATCATATCTCTTCTAGTTTATGTTGATGATATCATAATTACAAGAAACACCGACTTAGCTAACGCGACTCGCACGCCATTTTTCTACGACTCCCATCGCGATCTGCCTTTACATTATTTCCTTGGCTTTGAGGTGTTACCTCATCAACATGGGCTCTTCTTCTCACAAAGTCAATACATTTGAGATCTCTTAACCAAGACCCAAATGACTAGTGCTAACTAGCTACACCGCTAGCCACCTCTCTACTCTCACACGACGCAGTCAACCCTCTCTAATCCTTTGGAATATCGCATTGTGGTGGGACGTCTTTAGTATTCGTCTCTTACTTGCCTTGACATTGCTAACATGATTAGCAAGTTGTCTTAGCTCATAATCTGTTTAACCATCAAGTATTAGTGCTGTTGCTTGCCAGTTTCACTATCTCAGCAGTAATGGACCATTAGACAGTTCTTTATCATCACTCTCCACTCATGCTTCTTGCATTCTCTGATGCTGATTAGGTAGACAACAAAGATAAATTCATCTATATTAATGCATTTATTGTTTATCTTGGTTGCAAACCCATTTTGAGCTTAAGAAACAAACTATGTTGTTTGTTTCTTCTACGGAAGGCATTACAGAGCAATAGCACGCTGCTGCCAAGTTTGGTGGATATGGTTTCTGCTAACCTAGCTTTATATCACTCCCAACAATTAGTAATCTATTGTGATAATGTTGCAATGAACCTTGCACTAATCCTAATATTCCACTCCCATATGTAAAGCATGCTGTTTGACTTTCACTTCCATTTAGAATTGTGTTTATAGAGTGAATCCTCTGTGTAGTCTTGTTACACCTCCTGGGTCGAACAACTGTTGATACACTTACTGCTCTTCTATGACTCGCTTTCAACTTCTTCGTGATAAGATTGGATTATCCTCTCATACCTCCATCTTGAGGGGCAAGGATATAAATAAGTTTGCTTATTAGGAAATACTTCTTCTACATCAATCTTCTTGATTATTTCTTCTCATGATAAAGGAAAGTCACGGAAAGAATAATTTCTTTCCGTGAACCTTCCTTACTGATCATCTATTTTTATATTGCGTGATTCTTTTTATTATATATGGATAGTTTGTATATTTACTAATTGTATTTCCTTACAACATTCAAGGATGCTTTGTACGTGTATATGTGCCCTTATACATAATAAAATAGATAAAGTCACATTTCTTTCATCCTATTATGTCTTCATAGAGGCCTTGAACATGAGTTTGTTATTGCCATTACCACTCAAAGGGAATGCGCAAGGATTGAGAGAGACAATGGGATTAGGTTGAATAGCCATTAATGACTGATTAGTGCTCAAAAAGTGATATTTTGAACCCTGTTTATTGGGTTTTGAGTACTTTCTGTGTACTAATCAGCATAATTAACCCAATTGGCACATTAAGGTCCCGCTATGCTACTGATTGCATTTTTTGTGGCAAATTTTGTAGTTTTTATGCTTATTATGTAAAATTGAAAGAGTCATCCATAATGGAGAATTGAAATAAATTCAACATTGTATATCGTATAATGCAAGGAAAGAAGAGCGTAAAATACAAGGAATAGATGACCAGGATTAGATAGAGTTATAAATTTCAGAAACTAGAATTTTCTTAGGGGTCACAACCACAACCCGTGAAATTATCCGCCAAATTAACTGCTCACCCTCCGGCACACCCACCTTTCCCGCTTGGAAGCTTTGACCATTTGCCTCCCTTTTGGTTTCTCCTTTTGCCCCCATTGTAATAAGTTTGCTATATTTTGGTAATTTGTAAAGGGGTTTGGCTATGTGCCCCGTACAAGCAATCGAGACAGATCTCCTATTAATAATATTTCTTCATGAAGCTTTCAATGGGCCCCGCCTCTTCTTTCTCATTTTCTCCTTTTCTAGGTAGCCAAACACCCTCCAAGCACATAACTTGAGGATGAGCTACAAAACCCTTTCTCCTCGCTGGTGGCCATCAGGCGCGTAATCCCGAGGCATCCTGAGGGCTCCATGTTTTTCACGCAGGTATCCACTGCCGTTACTATTTTCCCTTTTTAACTTTAGGTTTTGATCCCTTTTGTTTCACCTTGGCTATTATTACTTAGAAGCTTTCGCCCATCGGCATTTAATGCTGCATCCATCGATGTTCGTTAGCTATCATTTACGAGCCATCAGCGAGCCAAAGTGACTTGTGTTTTAACTTAATGAGAGCTTTAATGTGTCGCTGGATGCCCTTTCAAAGAGATTTAATGAGGGTAGTTTTATACAGAATTAAGATCCTGCCGATGTACTATAGGCCATCTCCCTAACTCGGCGGGAAGGACCCTGAACCTCGCTTGCCTCAGTGAATCCAACCCAATGACCTCACTTCAAGAAATTATATTTACATTTTATTTTATTTAAATTTCATTTTCCAAACATTAAACCCCTTTAAAATTAAAATCTTAATCTCACCAAATCGAATCCCCACCGGTAAGCTTCATTTCCAGGCGGCAAAAACTCATCCTTGAGTTCAACTTTAGAGTCATTATATCAAGTAGCTTACACGACAAGAGAGTTTGAGGCTATAAATATTGTTGATTCCAAGACAATCATCAGGCTCTTCTAATCGATAACATCATCTTTTCTTCCCTTCCCTCCCTTTGCTCTTTCTTTCTTTCTCTTATACTTTAAATGGGTTTGATATGAAATTAGTCCCAACCCATTTTCTGCTTGCAAATTGTCCTTATTTATGAAAACACCCTAACCTCATTTTCTTTCAATTTTTCTCTATTAGCCTATTTTCCTTGAGTCAAAATAGGTTGTTTTTTTGGTAATTCTCATTCGAAATCACTAATTTATACCCTTTTTACCATTTTCTTTTTTCTAATAAAGTTTCGCTATTCCACACAGATCTACATTTGGGTTTCTATTTGCAGCTTTTTGCGGATTTTTTCATCGGCTCTATGCGTATAACACATTCTGCCGCCTCGTTTATGGCAGAGAATTATCGCTGCCTTGTTGCGATATGTGGTTGTGTCACACATCGACATTTTTCGTTTTTTTGCACAACATTTTATTTCATAGATAAGTAATAGATGTACCTAAAGATATCCAATCCAAAAGCATAACAAATCAAATTTAATAATACATATACTAACTCGAAAGATATGTGATTCTAAGAATAACAGCATTATCAAATGTAGCCTCAATTATCAAACGATGCGCTTGGAAATGATTCATTATGCTTATTAATACGAATGTCATTTCACTTCATTCAGGCTTAAAGTGAATCTGATTTTGTTTATATCGATGTATTCTAATATGAAATCAATAAAATTATTTTTGCCTTCAAAAAAAAAATGCTTACAATTTCAATAAATACCATTTTTGAAGTTTTTTTATAACCATAAAAAGAAGAAAATAATATTACTTTCAGCTTCATTTATTGTTTATATGTTTTCTTTATTTATCTATAATTTTCTTTTCTGTTTTAAAATAAATTAAAACAACTTCTATTTATTCTCTAGAAATTGTTCTTCATATTAATTAATTTTTAAAAATTTAAAATAGAGAAAAGATGATTAAATGGTCTTTTTTTTTTTTTTTTAAATAAAACTATTTTTAATCACAAGACCAAACATGCTGTTGACTTTTTAATAACGCATTCAAAGTGAAAAAGGAATTATATATGTAAGAAAAAGACAAGGAATTTCATACCTGTTGAAAATATGATCTTGTTGAAAGCGAATGGTAAAATCTAGATCTTTAATTCCTAATAGCATAAATAAATAAAGAGGAATTATATAGGTAAGGAAAATCTAAAGGAATTTGAGACAATTATTAAGGCTCTGGTCCAAGCCTAAATAGGATTAGGGAAATAAAAAAATATTAAGAAAAATAATTTTTACATATTTGGTATCATCGTGAAAAATATAAAAGAAAATCATATAGAAGCAAACTTTCTTAAAATTTTTTATATTTTTTAATTGTTTAACTTATAATAAAGAGAAACAAATAAAATAAGTTTAAATAAAAAGATAATTAATTTATTAATAAAATGATGGATAGGTTTTTTCTAATTGATTTCTCATGGGATAAATTTAGAATGGAAGTAAAAGAGTCTAAGTTAGACGATGTATTATTACGTTACGTTCTTCCAATTAATATATTAGATTAATTTTAAAAAAATTAAATTAATTTTTAATGTATAATAATAATAAGAACGATAAAAATAATAAAGTACTTTTCAATAGATAAGTTATAAATAATTATAATATTTTAATATACAAATACTTTTGTTCTAAAACTAAAAGAACTTTTGTGAATTTTCAAATCAAATAGTGATAGTTTTTTTCTTATGGAAACAATTATTCACTATATTTTTTATTCTCACTCGAATTCTTAAATTCTACGTCGAACTTTTTTCTCATCAAGCTTATGTTTAGCTCCTTTTCTTAGCATTTGCAAAGAAATTCAAGATTAAATGATTGACAGCCTCAAAATCTTTAATTCTCAATCTTTGATTTCACCAAAATGGGCTGATTACAAATGCCTGAAAACCCCTTCAAAACCTTATCCTACCAAAACATATGCGGTCTCAACCCACCAAAATCTTATTTTCCTTCAAATTTAAACTATAAAACTTATCTCTAAAACTCTAAAACATGCTGCACACCATCGCCAACTCAGATTCTGATAAGGGACAATGACGACAACATCTAACAACAAAACCAAACAAGCATAGCGCATGCACCTCCCACACACGCCCTCGATAACGGTGATTTCCCTTCAATTTTCAAATCCTGGTGAATTGGGAAATCAATGTCAAAAATCCCAAAATTCCAAACTTTTCCTTTAATCATTGACGCTTATCATTTAATCAAAGAAGCTATCAAACGCGTCAGAAATAATACGTGATCGATGTGATAAAAGACAATCATCCAGAGATCATGATTATCTTTATGAAAAGCATATATCAAACAGTGAAAACAAGATTTTTTATCTTTCACTATATTACAAGACGCCAAAATTTTGACCTGTAAAGCAGATTATTTCAGACATAAAAAGCAAGATAAGGTATTATGTTGACAATTTCTTTACCTCAAAAACAAGATAAGATGTTGAGCTGACACTTTTTCGGATTTTAAAGTCCTTCAAATCCACCCGAATTTCAAATGTTTTCAAGTCCGCGGATTTCAAATGATTTCAAATCTGGCAAAGTTTTCTATTTAATGGAACTAAGTCTCTTGGTAGAGGAGGGAAAAAAAAAAAGGAGAGAGTGATTACATTTGTAATTATAAAGTTTTCATTATGTGGAACTAAACTTGTTGAAATTCTTGTATCAAATTCTAAGTGTATCTTCAAATTTTACAAGTTTTATATTTTAAATAAACTTTCAGTCTTTTCAAATATCAATTACTTGCTTTATATTATGTTATTCTGTCTATTTTCTGTTATATTTATTCTGATAAATTCTGGGTAAAATTTTTTTATATATATTTTTAATTGTTTAGTCATTTCATAATAAAGAAACAAATAAAATTAGTTTAAATAAATATATAATTAATTTATTAATAAAATGATAGGACAGGTTTTTTCTAATTGATTTCTCAAGTGATAAATTTGGAATGAAGTAAAAGAGTTCGGTTAGACCAGGTAATATTACGTTCTTTCACTAATATATCAATAATTTTAAAAATAAATTAAATTTATTTTTAATGTATAATAGTAATAAGACCGATAAAAATAATAAAGTACTTTTCAATAGATAAGTTACAAATAATTATAATATTTTAATAATTTAATCAGTTACAAAATATAGGATTTGACTGAGTGGCTAGGAGAAATTTATACACCCATTTTGCTTTGTTTCATTTTAATTTTCTAAATGGCTATGATTTATGAGAGTTATTTTAAATAAATAATGGGACATGCAGGATTAGAATATGAGCCACCTGTCCTATTACCATTCGTAATTGAAAAATATATGATAAATTCCTAAATCATCTAAACAAAATTACATTTACGGAGTAATAAAAATATGTATAAGACTTAAATATAGAGAATTTGTTTGGTACAGAAAATAAAGTTATTTAAAACTACTTTACTTTTATAACTTTAAAATATCAAAACTTTAAATAAAATTACCCTATAATATGTAAAAACCTAAAAAATATTATAAATCAAATATATTTTATATACGTCTGACTTTAATCATCATAAGCTTAGATTTCAATAAATTTCATACATGTTTTGTATTTCTAACACAACTTTTATATATATTAGATGAATAATCATGTTTATAATAAAATAAACTCAGAGGCAAGCAGTTTTTATAATAAGAATTTAATTTGCATTTAATCATCAAGTAAGTTTATATTTCAATAAACTCAAAATTCATAAGCCTGTTTTATATGGTGATTAGAGACAAATTTATTAAAATGATGTAAAAATTTTCTTCATTTTTAGGTTTTAAGAAAATGAGTTAGATTTGTAATTTTTTTTACTTTTTGTCCCTTTTAAATGGTTAAAATATATCCATGATATTTTGTCCAAAAACTATGTTATGGATCCTTATTTCAATTTATTTAAAAAATATTTGATAAAAAATTTAATAAATCTTAAATATAACATTAATAAACTTTGATATTACAAGATTATTTTAGATATTACGAATATTTTTAAAACAAGACACTTTATTTTAGTTTCATCATCATAATTTTTCAAATAATTTGAGAGGGCCCTATCATGTTTTCCCACATTTTTTTCTTATTAATTTCATGTTTGAATTAGTATTGATTTGACAAGGCCTAAATAATAAGTTAGATGCACGGAAACTTTTTGTATGGCAGAGGGGGGATTATAGTGATCTCATTGCTTTAGTCGGTCCAAGGCAATGATGATGGTGACTAAGTGCTATGGCCACGCGCATTCATGCTAATAATTCACATCGTATGTTTCTAAGACCTTCATTTATGTTTCCATAATGATTTGATATCAACTCAACTACAGCATCTTATATATATATCTTATATATATATATATATATATATATATATAAGTTCACCTACCAAAATACACATTGAAAGTTTGCTTAAATATCATTGGTCTTGGGCCATATGTTATTGTGAGACTTAGCATTAGGAATTAGCATCATTCAACGTAGGATCGTGTCTCTTTCAAAATTTATGTAGGTTGTGTTTAAAAATTCTTAAAGAAAGTCAAATATAAATAAAATTTACTTATTCTTAAATTGTTTAATCTTTATATTAATAAGTTTAAATGGGTACAAATGAGTTTAAAGTAGTACTAATAAAAGCAATATATTAAATTTGCCTATGAATGTAAACAAATGGTTATAAGAAAACTTGTGATAATCTTTATTCTACTGATAATACTATTTATAAGCATTATAATGTGCATACACTAAAGGCAATGTAAACTAATCGACCTTTCACGACACTGGCCATTCATTAAAATATTCAGAACACTTCCCAACGATATAACATCAAAAGAACATAATTAATAAACCTTACTGGTGAAACCCAAATGACAAAAAACCTAGTGCCATGAAAAGAAAGATACGCATTTCTGAAAGATAATCGCTGCTAAAACCTTACTAGAAAACCCAATGTGACAAAAACCTAAGGAAAAGAAGATAAAGACACTCAGTGATCTCAAGCACTCCACCCGACGTGTAATATCTCAAGCCGAGATCTTCGAGCCTCCATTTCACCCTGGCGTAAATTCTCAAGGCCAGTAGTGAGGAATCGCTTCCTGCCACAACTGCTAAGGGATTATCACTAGACTGATTTGTTGTATATCAATCTCACCATTATTTTGAAGCTCATGCGTGTGGAAAGAACTGGCAAATATGCTTGGTCTTGGCTTCTTTGATGTATCCGCCTGAGTCAGGCAACAGCGCTGTATTATCTTCATATAATGATTGCCGTGTTTGAAATAGAGAAAGACCACTAGAGTCAATGTAATATGTCAATCATGGATCTTAACCATACGCACTGTCATTTCATGTATTGCCAATACTCTAAATGATCGAGGTGTAGTCGGCAATCTGGCCGACGCGGCCGGGCCAAAATTGGGTCTTGTGATTTTTCGCTAGAATTTTAAGAAATTCAAATTACTCTAAAAACAAGGGCCGATCGAAATAAATAGCCTTTCAAGGCAAAATTCAGTGCCCGCCGAGTCATTTACACCGGGTCGGCCATATTGGGTCGGCCACCACTCCGCTTTTCAGGCCAATAATTTAATGGCTCACCACCCTAATTTATGCGCCACCGCCAAATTTTAATCGGCTCGACCAATTTGCCACCTCTAATCGGAGAAGGTTGCCACCATGGTTTCGCTTTAATAGATCTCCCAAGAGGACAAATATCGCCACAAGTAAATACATATCCTGATTGTGATCGAGCCAAATGGGGATCCGAAAGGTATCCCCAGACAAGATAACCAAGTAACTCCTTGCTTGGTACTTGGAATAAAAGAGCCTATATCATTTGTTCCACGAAGGTATCTCAACAAAATGTTTTACTATGTCCCGGCCTCAGACACTCAGAAGATACATTAAATATCTAACGACCTAAGACGGCATTTCCGACTCGCTGAGTTTCTCTATTCTCTTTTTGTGATGAATGGTCTTTATTCACTTCAAGGGATCTTACAACCATAGAAAGTTATGACGCTTTGTCCACGAAAAGTCAGACTTTTTTGTATGTTGATTGATGGACAAACGCCATTCAAAATACTTATCTGCAGGTCGAGGCAATATCTAGTCTTACCTAGATCTTTCATCTCAAATTCCTCTTTTAAATAATTGCCAGCTTAGAAGCCCCTCAGGTCCCCATAGATCTAAATCATCCACATATACCGCTATAATCACAACCGACTCGGTTTTCGATAAATGCACACGTATAGGGATTGAATTATTTACATATCCTTCTTTTTCAATAAGTATGTACTCAAATGATCGTACCACATTCGACTGCATTGTTCGAGTCCATACAAGGATCGTTGCAACTTCATGAATACATACCACGTGGTTTTGAAAATTTTGCTTCGCAACGAAATCCTTGCAGATTTTCATGTATATGTCACTATCTACGATCCATAAATATGTTGTGACTACATCCATCAAAATGCATTTCTACCTTTCCGAACCGGCTTAAACGTATTAGCCATTCAAAGGTGATTGCATCCATTACTCGGTGAATATGTCTCTTCATAGTCAATACCGGGTCTTTGTGAAACCTCAGGTAACAAGGTGAGCTTTATATCGCATTTCCATTTCATTATTTTCATTTCTTTTTCATACAGCACTCCATCTATATCCAATGTGCTTAACATTTCTAGGTGTTGAACCACTATCCAAATACCTTCCTTTTTAGCTAAACAATCTCAGTTTTCGCTTTGAATTGCTTCTTTCCATTCCTTTTCCTAATCATGTCAATTTCGACATTCATTTACGCTTGTGGCTCTCGATCATCGTTATTTTATGATGCCCTTAGCCACCAAGTGAAAGCATTGTTGACAAGAGTATGTCTACGGTCCCATATTTCTCCTCATTCATATAATTTATGTGAGATCTCTTCATTTATGTGGAGATAATTGGTCAATTATTGCTACTAGAGTCGCTTTCCTTTAACCCTTGTAAATGCAGGTTTGGCTCAACAGAGCCGATCGTATTGTAATAGGCTCTTCAGATAATTTCATCAAAATCAGACTCTACAAGTGAAAGAAGCAACTTGGTCAGATTCTTTTCCTCGGGAAAGAATCTTTAGATCCGATTGGTCTTCTACGCTTTAGATGGTTTAGATAAAATCGCATATCATTCCGAATCCCCTATAAGGATCTCAATATGTGCTGCATTAACACCGGAATATGTGACTTAGTACTTTATCTGCATCAAGAGTTATCTGTACTGATCCAGCAAGATCCTATAAATGAATGATTCTTTTGAACCCTTGGGCCTGGGATCGGTTAGTACGAGGATCAAGATGCAACAATGATGGTGTATTCCAAGTAATTTCACGCCATTTATTAGAATTTGGCTTATCTTCCCTTAATGGCGGGAAAATAGATTCATCAAATGACAACTGCAAAACATGCGCAGTGATTCCCCGTTAGCGCTCAAGGTAATGGATAATCGATGCAGAAGAAAACCTTCTATAAATACCTAGCTTCATATCGGCGACCATTTGTAAACGTTGTTGGAGGAATAGGGACATAAACTACACAACCAAAGACATGTAAATGGGAAATATTCGGGTCAGGGACCAAACAATTTGTAAAGGAGATAAATCATGACCACCAATAGATCATAAGACGATTAAATTACCAAGATGCAAGAAGGCATGCCCCTAAGTAGATAAAAGTAATTTGGTTCTTAAGAGTAATGGTCTAGCAATCTATTGCAAATGCTTAATGAAAGATTCAACTAGTCCATTCTGAGTATGGGTATGAGCAATAGGATATTGAACCTCTATACCCAAGGACATGCACAGTCATGAAAGTCAGAGAAGAAAATTCACCAAAGATTATCCAAACGGATAGTTCATTGTTGATCGTGAAAATTGCGTGAAGTTTTATAATTTGTGCAAGTAAACGAGCATAAGCAAGGTTCCTAGTAGAAAGAAGGCAAACATGAGACCAACGAGTGGATGCATCAACAAGAACCATAAAGTAACAAAAGGGTCCACTAGTTGGGTCGATAGATCCACAAATGTCTCTGAATACGCTCTAGAAATCGAGAGGTCGACCGACTTTGAGAGAAGTTAAGGTCGAAAGTGATAAACTTTCCCTCGAAAAAGCAAAGACGCTTGTAATCAATAAGGATCGATATAAAGGACCACCAGCCAAGGAATGACTATTGGGATCGGGTGAAGTATAATACTGCTACAGCGCCGATTTACCGTCGCTCATGCCATAGAACGGGTGGTGGGGGCTGAAAGTTACTAACTTTCTAATGCCACACCGCATAAGCATTCAACAGCCTAATGGTGGTGAGATATAAACCACATTCTAATTATCGCACTTTTCCAGAATACATTTTTTACACGCGAGTCGGGCAGTGAATGAGGAAAATTTAGTAGCTCTAACGCCATTGTTTCTAGATGGTATCCATTCCAAAGTGGGATATCTCCAAAACTATGGTAAATCGCGTTTGATCAAAGTGGAATAAAGGGCATCTTGAAGGTGGAGAACAGTGCCACCGGTAGAATAATAGTGGCTCTAAATTTGTTCTCAATTAGGCTGATGTGACAGAAATAAGAGGTAACACGAAGGGGCTAATGCTAACGGAAAATACTTCTTAGTCGGAGAATAGAATGAGTTGTAGCAATACCGCTAGACAAATATCTCCAAAGGATTTGACTCGAGGTGCCTGTCGGTAGAGGCATCCATGTTTCTTCAAATATATATATATATATATATAAGGATTAGAGGATTAATAAAACGAAATACCATCGAAACATCAAAGGTCTCCGTGTGGAAAAGGAATTACATAAGAAAATAAATAAAAGAACTAATCAGAATTAACATGCCCATCACCAATTAGATGGGATATATTTACAGTAGGATCCTCAAAGAAATCAGAAGCATCAAAGTGGGTCAAATCCACTCCACCATCACCATCATCATCAAGGAAATTGACTTCAACATTCTTGCCTTGTCTTCGATCGAGGCTTGCGTAGATCAACAAAATGTTTGACTGTGACGATGCGTACGTGACCAATTTAATTCCGCCATGCCACATCTATAGCGTGTATTATCTTTGGCTGGGCGCTGAAAGTGATACTCTAGCCGCGTTGGTCGCCATGATTTGATTCCCCGATTGAAATTGCCTTTCTTATTTTTGACGGGACCAGTGTTATGATGTCTAGAATTATTACCACGGCCATGCCCTCGACCACCACCACGTCCTCGCCCTTTCCCCATAGTCTACCATTGCGGCTCCCGTCTGTCAAGTGGATGCAAAAGTAGCATGTTCTTCAAAGAAATGCTTTAGACTTCGTAGACGAGATTGATGATTTGAAGTAAAGCTCGTTATTCTTTCTCAGCCACAAGGAGACATGCAATCAATTCAGAATATTTAGGTAAACCGACGCCCTATATTGTCGCCGCAGAGCATTAGAGGCGTGGAAAAGGGAAAAAATTTCTCGAAAGCATTATCCTCATCGCGATATTCTCCCCGCAGCTTTAATCGCGAACTAATTTTAAATAAAAGCCGAATTGTATTCGCTACGTAATTTAAAGTCTTAGCCGTAAGGCGTACCTAATCATCTCGCTTGGGAAGATTATCGTTTTCCCTGGTCATATCGGTCTTTTAAACTCCTCGTCGAGACCAATGGTCTTTTTACTGTGAAGGTATTCATTCTTGAGACTTTCATCAAGATGATGACGAAGGAAAATTAAAGCTTTAGCGCGATCCTGCAGGGATGCACTATTAGTTTCTTTGATGGTTTCTCCCAGGTTCGAAGCATCTAAGTGTATTTCAGCGTCTAAAATTAAGGATAAGTAGTTATTGCCCGAAATATCAAGGGCAACAAATTCTAATTTTGTGAGATTAGACATATTTTGAAAATAATAGGAACAAAAAAAAATTGTAATAAAATGACTGGGAAATTTAATAAGAAGAAATAAATAAATATAGATTTTTTTTCAAGAATCTAAAATAAATGACACTATTGCCTTGAATTATAGTTTTGTAAAAATTCTTCAGAATTCCAAAGTATATTGCAAAATTTATTTTAAATTGTTGCAATAATGAATTTCGCTAGAATTCAAAGGGTTAGGCAAATTCTTCCGGGAATATCGCAATGTGAATTCTCCGACCAAAGAAGCCAAAATTCATCCTGACGACAAAAATTGAATTATTCGAATTCAAAGTGTAGGCGTGGTTAGCTATAATTGTCGACAATATGGAATTCTAACGAATTTATGTCAACAAATTGAAAATGGGTATCAAATGCTTTTGGAAATGATAATGTATAAATAGAATAAAATAACAAAAGAAGAAAGTAGCATAATGGTAGAGTGTAAACAATAGTATAATAGAAGTCACTGATTCGAATCCTCATTATGTTTATTATCTCCTTTTATTGTTTTGACTATTAAAATAATAACAAAAACAAACGCCAAACAAGAAATCCAAAAATAAACGCCATCAATTTCCCAATATTTAAGTAGAAAACTAAAAAAAAGAATCTGGCCGATTGGAAATCAATTTCCAAGATTCAAGCAATCTCCAAACTTCAAATTTTAGATGCCAGCAAAGTATATATAGGAAAAACTTTTAAAACAAATCAACAACAAACAAAATTTAGTAGGTGACTGGTGGAGCGTAGTTTTGGCAATGTTCAAATCGCGCAAATGTCCGAAAACTACCTATCGTCAGAGAATCGCACTGGAGCAACGCTATTAATAAATAAAATAAGTGGAGAAGAAAATGAAGAAGAAAACTTGTGATAATTTTTATTCCACTTTCGATAAGGCCTATTTATGCTTATAAATGCAGGCGCTAAAGCGTTACAAAGCTGGTAAAACCAAAGGACCTTTCATAATAATGGTCATTCATTAAAATATTTATAACAAAATTAACTTTATTTTTATTATATATAGGATCGACCTATAGTGTGTCTAGGGGGTAAATGCCCCTCCTAAAATTGTTTTTAATAGGAATTGATCTCTTGATCTTAAGATTAAAAATAAATTACTTAACCAATATGCTACAATACCCCTTTGATTATATTTTCTAGGTCCATCACAGATTATATTTTCATTGTATTATCTATTAAATTTTTTAGAAACAAAAGATACGCTCTAATAAAAATTTAGAAAGAAAAATTACTTACATTGGATAAAATTAAAATAAATAATAATAAAATGAAAATGATATGTTGGATTTAACTCTATTTTAATTTTTTCTGTTACATTTTCCTTCAAATATTCTAGAAGTTCAAACAGTGTCAAAGGAAATTAAATATAAATACCATTACTATCATCAAACTTAGATATTATTAAATTATTTAATTTTTATATTGATGAGTTAAAATAAATAAAATACTCAAAATAGTAAATAAAAAATAATATATTTTACATTTTAACTCTAGTTTTATTTTACAACAATTTTTTTTTTCCTTTTATTTTATTTTTCTCTTTACTTTGTTTATCGGCTTCATAAGAAGAAAAGTGGCGGCTTACGGGTTAGGAAAAAGGCAGTGGTACACAAAACATAAGAAAAGGGGCGTTAATGACAGTAAAGTTAGTGGAATGAGGGAAAATTTTGAAGGAAGAGACAAAATTTCGTCTGATGTTTATTTCCACCCTCATTAGTTTATTTTCACAAGAACTATTGGTGGCTACGAGATATGCAAAAAAGACCGATCCGACCCGACCCGGCCTGAAACAGGAAAACCTGATATAAGTGAATGAATTATGAGTCGGGTTTTTTCAACCCGAATCCATTGGATCGGGTTATAAATTAAAAACCCTTAAAAACTCGATCCAACCCGTGCATAACTCTAATCCATGTAGATAATTTTAAATGAGTCGAAGTAAAAAGGTATTTTTCAAAAGTTGTTATGAGATGAAAAAAAAGATAAAAGTTTAAATGAATATCTGTGTCATGACTTAAAAAAAGTTTTTTTTTTTAAATAATCACGTATTTCAAGTTGAAAATTTCAACCACTTATACATATATATTGGATTTAATTTGTGTTATATTTTGTAAAGTAATTTGATTTTTTAGGAAGTTTAAAATTAATAATTGAGCCTGGCATAAATTTTCATTGAAAATAATCAAAGTTAATATTTGGGCTTTGATCCAACTTGAGACTCAAATTTTAAATTTAACATTTAAATTTAGGCCCAATTTAAAGCTCAAACCGATTACCCAATCTAACCCAATTATTATTAGATTGGATTGAGTTACTACAGACTATTGGTTAGATCCCGTGGAAACTCGATCAACCCGATTTAATCGGATCGATTATTATTTTTCTTCCAACCCGATAGACCCATCCCTAGTACACCCTAAGAGATGCCATGGGATGGGATGAATGAGAAAGAATTATATATATATATATATATATATATATTATAATAAATATATATTATAATAACCTTGAAGTCATAGAAGGCATATATACCTAATCCCATGGACTGGTCGCCGGAAATGCAGGTTCTTGGCAGCTTCCATTGTTGTGGGATTTGAGAACTAATAAAAGGTTCCGTAAGTCAGCAAACGTTTATCTAACATGCACGCAGGTAGAAAAAGGTTCTTATGTCTTACCTACCATATGTACATAATATTATTTCTAATTCTGTCTTTAACTATATATATATATATATATATATATATATATATCTTTTGAGTGAAATTGTAATGTATGTCATGACGCACACCATTGTCTTACATATTGCATGCACGTGACGCCTCTTAATGTGAAAATAATTCTTTTTTTTTTTTAAAACACACATATAAACTTCTTTTTTTCAAAATAATCACAAAACTAGTATTTTTAGGTTTTAAAAATCACATTCCCAGATTGTATTTTTAAAAATTAATCTTAAAACCGTATTCATCAATTGAGATTTTAAAAATTAACCTTAAAATTATAGTTAATAAATACGATTTTAAAATTAACCTTTCAAAAAAAGCAATCAATAAATGTGATTTTAAGATGAATGTTTTAGTTAATTTTCAAAACCACATATGGTAATTCTTTTCTTTAACCATGATAAATGTGGGATTTTCAAACATAAAAAATTTGTTTGACAAATATTTTAACATTTTTTTTAAATGAATTATTTTGATATTAAACTCTTTGTCTTAGGTTGTAATGTAATGTAGCATCTCTTTTCTTTTTTTTTAAAAGAAGAAAAGAAAAAAAGAAATGTACTGTAAATGTAGTTTGTCATGACGCAGACCGTTGTATTGGATATTGCATGCTACTTGCATGCACGTGACGCCTTATCGCCTATTAACCATAGTCAATATATATTCCCAAGAAGCTGAAAACATGTAGAAGTAGCGATATATATAGATATATTTATATGACTTAGTAGAAAAAAACACACCAGCTCGTTCGAATCCGAGGCTATGGACATATATGATATATCCATTAAGGGATAGTCATTCTTATAGCCGCAGCAAACCACCAAAAAAGAAGGGGAAACATCCGAAACTCAAAACGACACTCACGCCTCAAACATCCATCATGTTTAGAAGAAATAAGAGGAAGAACCCAGATCGAAACCGTCAGGAGGGGCCTCGGAAACCGGCGGCATCCTACCGAAAAGCGGGCTGTGAATGTACTGGGTCGAGTCGAATCCCAAGTACGACCCGCTCCCCGTCGAGTCCAACTCACTCTGCGGCGCTGCGCACTCCTCCGAGAACCCCGCGAGGCTTGTCGGGTCGCCCCATGCGGTGTTCTCCATTTCGAACCCTGAAATCGGGACCTGGTCGGAAACCTGGGACGGGAATGGTGGCAGTTCGGTTGCATTGTAGAATTGGTTGTTCGTGGTGGCGGGGGAGTTGATATTGTCGACTAATAACGGCTGGTCCTGGTAAAAATTGGAGTAATCCCAGGAGTTTGTTTCCGGGGGGAACTGTACCTGGAATGGGAATTGATTGCATTCGGTGGGCGGGAAGAAGAGGGCGGCGGGATTGGGGTTGTTGGGGTGGGTGGCGGGAGGGACGAAGTGGTGGGAGAAGTCCGGGAGGCCTGCCGGGGGAGATGATGGAGGTGATTTGAGGAGCCGGCACGTCGGAGTAGACGAAGTTGGTGCGAGCTCGGGAACTGCGCATTGATCGCGCCGCTCCGTCGTAGGCCAACGCCGCTTCCTCCGCTGTGTCGTGAAGGTGCCCAGCCACGCTCTCGTAGAGGGTCCGTATCTCCCGCCGCGTATCTCCCCACGGCCGCCGCTGAACACCAGTTGAAACCTCCCCTCCCGCCGCCGCGTCTCCTGCTGCTGCTGCTGCTGAGTTTGCTTCTTTTTGCTCTTCGACGTAGACGGATTCATGGTGACCAAAACGGACTGAAGAGTCAGAAAAACAGAAAGAAAAGGGGAAAGAGAATGTATGTAATGAGAGAGAGAGAGAAAGAGATTCCAGGACTCAGAAATTCAAAGCTGACTCTTCTCTTCCTTTTCTTTTCTTGGCGTTGGGTTTGGTTTCTGGCCGTTGCATGCGGACTCCTTTAAATAAGAGGGAGCTTCTTCAATAGGCCCCGCCCATCTGCCCTGCCCTGTTTGCCCTTTGACACCTTTGAATTCCCATGACAAACCCAAACCCCTTCAATTAATTTATTATTTCTTTAACAATTCCCTTTTCATAATTCTTACATTCCAGGGTCTTAGATCCTCTGCTACAGGTTCTTTCTTCAATGAATGAATCACTTCCAAATTGGAAGAGTTTGCACTCTTCAATGAGGTTTGGATTATGGCTTTGTTCTTGGTTTGGTTTATAGGGCAATTCTGTCAAATGAGAAAAACCCACTTTATGAGACAAAAGGCCCAATGGAGAAGAAAACCCAATTCAAGATTTAATAAATGGTTTTTCTTATCAGAGGAATGAGTTTCAAATGATGGGAAAGATGTCAAGAGGGCATAAATAAAGAAAATAGGTAAGCAGGGGAGGGTTGCCATGATTAGATCAGACCGCAATGAGCATGATAATAAGCATGTTCTTTTAGATACCTTGTCCCATGATTATTCTTCAATCACACTTTTAATTTAATTATTTGAGTTAACAACTATTTTCGGTTAATGCCGATTTCTCATTTTCATAAATGGTATAGTCCAAAGTTCCTTACATGTGATCTTATAAACTATAGTGCCTACTGCCTACATGAATGAGGAGTCAATCATGGACTCTTCCCATTCAAAACAAAAAGTTTTCATAAATTAAACACTCACCTGCACAGTCCAATGATCATAGCAGATGGAAGCAGCTCTGTTCCTTTTCCTCTGTTGGGTCCCTTCATATCATTCCATGATTACATCAAATCATATGATCAAATCTTCATCAGAAAAGGCCTTCAGATTGGACTCAAAGTTTCCTTCAAGATATCAAAAGAATCCTCCTTCAAACTAAAGGAAAGCTGTGAAATAACAACTCAAAAACCACAAAGAAAGTCCTTTCTTTGATACTATTTATTATTAGGTCACCATTGGCAGTTAGAATCAATCTACTGAGTTTACCATCTGCCAAAAATAATGAGAACTATCATGAGGATACCATATCCCTCCATAATTTCACATGCCCTTCATAGCACTCTCACTAGTCATTTGCTAACATTTTAAATCATGATGCTGATTTTTTTTTTAATCACGTCTCATACATTCCACACATTCTTATCCATTTCTTTTGATTAGAGCAGCTGCAGAGATGATGCCGATAAATACTATAATTTCCATGGACTAATAAAAAGAAAAGTGTTGTGAATTGGGAAGGATGATGATCATGAAACAAATAGCATGCTCTTCAAGTAGGATAGTTAGGGGGTTGTGACTTGTGAGGAGGGAATTATTTTAAAGGGGGTTCTACAATTAGATCATGTTACCTAACCCTGTTTAAGTGAGCTTTTCAAGTGGGGTGTTTAAGGAATATCATTGCTCATCCATGTGCATCCAATTTGAGCCAAAAAATTCAATGATAAGCTCCACAGCCTTATGGTCTTTTTCAAACCCAAAGCTTCCTTTTTATCTTTGAAAGGGCCTTTTGATGTTCTTATTTATTTTCCAACAGTTTGAATCATACCCCTTTTTCACATTACAATGAGGGGAATGGCAAGGGGCTCCAAATTGTTGGTGGCATGTGAGGAAACAGCCATAGGCATGCCTATTTTTGGAATGAAAACAATCACTAGGCACTACCTAATTACCAAGATCAAATTTGAAACTAAGCGACCTTTTGACCAATTGTCCCACTATCTGCTCCATCATTCCATGTTTCCCTATAAACAATTAAATACTAGGTTGTCATACATCATCAAGAACTTGCCAGAAGCAGAGTAATCTGTTTCTGAGAATCTGAGGTGAAAAACCATGCTCAAGCTTATCTTTTTTTTCTTTTTTAAATATTCGGGGGTGTTCAAGTCAGTTTTGATCTCTGGATCCTATAGGATCCTTGGAAGTTATAAGTCAGATAAATCCTTCAACTCGAATAGTAATCATTGGTAAGTAAATCTAAGGTTGGACCAATTGAGCTACCTCTCAAGATTACTATGCTAGAGCTAATCTTTGTATGCCTTGACTAGTCTTCTTCATACTTAAGCTGATAATCTGGTGAAGTATCACTCTTAAGGAATCCTTATCTGATGAATAGTTTCACACCAGCTGTTACTACCATCGGGAAAAAAAATAAAAATATCCCAATATCAAGGAATGTTTTATGCATGTTTTTCATCTAAAAGGGACACTCTAAAGCTAGCTTGGAATTTTGATACCCCAGGTGTAATAGGTCAAAGAACCTAGAGAGACTTTTAAGGGAGACAGACAAGTAATGTATTTTTTTTCCCCCACTTCATTAGCATCCAAGTTGATGCAGGGGATAAGTGAAAACCCCATTGGGATTTGGATTAAGGGGGGCTCGGAAATGTCCTTTATTTTAGCCCTGGATATGATTATTGAAGCTTTTGTCTTCTTTTTCTTGACTCTGAAATTGTGTTTGTCTAATTCACCCTAGTCAAGATTCTCAAGCAGGCTCGGGTTTTTCGGTGTAAAAGATACTATTTCTTTCAATAAAATTGTTTTGGGATTTACCTACTAAAAAACCTCAAACTTCTGAATGTGTTCATGTCCCAAATCTTGCTAGAACTACTCGCTTTTATCAGAAACTCTAGATCCGCTTCCTTGATGAATTGTTATTTATCTTTTGAATTTCTCAAACCCTTTTTCTTTTTCATAGTTACAAAGCAGGAAAAGATTAAATCGTATCAACAATGTTACTTTTTGTCCGAGATAGGGATATAAATGAGCTGTTTGATTCAGAGCCTACTGACCACCACAAAATACTAATTCAATTTTAGCTTAATCAGCCAAGCTCGAGTTCGAATAGACGTAGAATTTATCGGAATAAGATCACAATGCCTAATTCGAGCTGTATGCGAGTTTAATCGAGTGGATTTCAAATTGATTTCGAGACGAGTCAATTTCAAGTATACTTATTTATTAATTTTTTAATTGATTCGAGTTTCTCATTAATCAAATTCAGCACTGATTGTTGAGCTAAGTTTCAACATCCGAAAAATAAAGTTAATCGAGTTCGAAGCCGAAGTTCTAGTTTTTAATCGAATCAGTCAACTTGGTTTTGTATTGACTTGACTATAGCCCTAGTATGAGAGTAAATTCACGAAAGCAAGCATAAGCATGGTCATAGAAGCATAGGAGTAGCTTACTTAGAGGGTATATTTGGGAAACATCAAGCCGAAGAACAAGAACCTAACTTCACTTATGGGGTTTCTTCAAACATGAAATTCTCTTTTTCATGTGCAGGCAAAGTGGGTTGCATTTCATGTGGAGAGGTCTACTGAAACAGTGTCTCATTCAATCTGCTCTTCCCCTATAAATTATTGAATTAAGTATTCAAGAAAAACAATGTACCTCCCTTTGGATTCTCAATCCTGACTCATTGTTTTAGAAGGTAGGCCCCCTGGATAGATAGAAAACAGAGCCTCACTGCCCTCCAAGTGTTATCAAAAGATGGGTAAGAAATTCCTCGGGGAGTATGCTTTTACCAAGATTCAATGCTTCATTGAGTGGGATGTTTGTGTTTTTGTGTGGGGGGGATATATTATTATACATTCATTTTCAATTACTAGTTTTAGAAATGCCTTCAATAACAATTGTTTCTGTAGGACAGAGAGTATGAGCGCATGAATACAGCATAAGACACAGATTTCACTGTTTGGGATGCGAGAATTTGGAGATGGGCACCATTCTGTGTCAAAAAAAAAAAAAAAAGAGTTGGGCTATATCAGGATGCAGGAACCTGGACTTGTTTTAAGATGGAAATATAGATTGAACCGGGACTAGAACATGAATGGAACTAGAGTCTACATGGAGCTTGATCATGGTCGGGGGTTTTCGGTTAATTGATATGGCGATCATCTTTCAGACTTCAGAGATGAGTAGAGTCTCTCATGAGTGTGATTATTTGTGCTGGTTACAAACCAAGAAAACAGGACAAGAAAAAGAGACACCATTATGATTCATACCGAGTGCATTATAGGGGCTGAGAAGAGAAATCGGTGTTTCATTAAAATGCTCATTTCTCAAATTTGAAGTTAAAACACCAGAGAGAGTAGAGGGGCTGAGCAAGATATCAATGGCAGCCTCTTCAGAGGAATGCATGACAAAGACTACACACTTATGGGGCGTATGCCACGGTGTTGGCCACAGGAAGGCTTATAGAAATTTGCTGACATGATTGTACACTCTGCTACAACATCTGTAACCACAACTGGTGTTGGATCTGGTTCTACTACCTCTTCCCTCCTCTCAAGTTTCCGGTCCTCCTCTTCCATGACTCGCAAAACGCATCGGCGCCCTACGATCCATTCATACTCGCACAGTTCAAACGCCTCGGCTTATGCTTAGCTGTGTGGAGGGATACCAAGAGGGGAAGAAAATAGATAGTGGTAAGAAGAATGGGGTTGCAGTTGATAAGTAGTCAGTCCCCTTGTCTTAGTTAGCAATAGCATACTCACCCATTTCCTATCATGGTTTTCTTTCTCGGCCAGGACTCAAGCCCTCAGTCACCTCTAATGCAAACATGACTCCTCTGCACCCTCCTTCCAGACTGCAAGTTTCTTGTCTGCTCTTGCTTCTGAACTCCCAAACACCCAGGGGTTTTTCCTGAACAAAGAAAATCCACCTATTAGATTAACACTGGGTGAGAGCAGTTCAACTAGTTGTCTCAAGTTTCTTACAACTATATCACTAAGAAAGATGCCACACTATATCATCATAATCATAGTAGAGAACAAGCATATGATTCATCTTGCAGAAGAAAGATATTGCGAGTTACAATGAGAATGATCGTATGCAGAGTCCTGTAAACATCAAGTGTCTTCCAATATAGAAGCCTTAGTGATTGTTTTCAGACTTTTATCGAACAAAAGCCAGAACCACATGGAGTAATTGATGATAAGATACTTAAAACCACAGTTGTTTTTATTTTTATTTTTTGCTTATATTTTTGGTAATAGAAATATGAAGAACAATATAAAGTTATAAACCACACAAAGCCTAACTCATTGACAAATAGTTCAAGCTAAAGAAACCTGATTTTCAGAATAGTTTCTGGGAATATTTCCACAAGCATAGTTTGCTGGGCTTTTGAAGCTTATGAAACCCCTATCGGTTCCAAGCCAAATGCCAACAGCTTTCCAGTTTGTGTATTATCAACCATGAAATTGTATATTTTCCAACTTAACTGTCACAAAGGCATATGCAACTTCCATAATCAGCAAACTGAAACCACCAAACTGGCAGCAACAGAAGGAAGAAATCTAGCATAACCTTAAGAGCACGCATAGAACATATCTAATATCAATTTCTTGTTCAAGATACTAGCATAAGTAACAAGGACTTGGTGCCAGGTGATCTAATGCAACATGGAAGGACACAAAGAAGTCCATTTAAAAACTCCTTTCAACTCAACATGCTCATCCATGGCTGAGAATGTTTCACATTCTGGTCCATTAAGCCTCTGTTGAATGCTGTCCTGTTCCAAAAACTTGCTCCATTGCAGTTAAAAACCATGCTATATTTCAATTATTATTTGCATTGTAGATCTACTTGAGCCATAAATATGTTGTGATAGATTGATTTCAATCACGATGGAGATTAATGGTTATGGAACATTATCGTTTCATCAATTTTTCTCCCTGAATTCGTCATATGCAGCTGGATTCTCTAATCTTAATCTCAAATCTTAGAACAATCAAGCTATGCATTCTCCAGCTAAGAGAAAATGAGATGACAAAAGCATATGCATATCACAATAGCAACAATGCACCTATCAAGCAGGAAAAGGACATACGGTAGAATTCCTTTCCTCACCTTCCTCAAAACTTCCCGACAAGCTGCTTCTTCGACCGTCTCATCATCCTCCCATCCACCCTGAAAAGCAGCCGGATCAAAGATTAAAACTATCAGAATTTTGATTAAAGTGATAACAATCCATCTTTTCGGATTACCAATCCGGGAGGAAGAAAATTAGAATTTTACACGCCCAGGGAAACACTAAGAGTCACTACGATTGGGTGAAGAAATCATAAGAACTTCGATACTCTTCTCCAAATCAGTGCTGTGGTCTTCATGGTTCTCTATCAGTCTGTAAGGAATACACCTGTTGTTTGAACTAAATGAGTAAGGAACAACAAATGAAGCCCAAATGACACCTTCACATACAGAAACCATTTACATACTGAGCCACAACATAACCCTAAAGGGTAGCTCAGTTGGGGTAACGCATTGGGGTGACGTTACCAATAGTCATAGATTCAAGTTCCCTAATGGTCACTAGAGTTAATTCGGGCCCGTGGATTAATCGTGTGTGTCTGTGACCCGAAAATCCACAGTTCAAAAGAAAAAAAAAAAAGAGCCACAAGATATTCTTTCAGACCATGCATATATACAATAAGATCAACCCCATTTACTATAAGATCAAAAACAATTATGTTTAAATCCTTCAGAAAACAGAATTATTCCATTAGGTGTCCATATCCAGTCCATTACATTTCAACCCAACCAAAACATCCTAGTCCCAAGACAAATTCATGTATGACACCAATTCAAAAAATGACGACAGTGTTTGGATGCCCCTTTCTAAACAAAAAGTGACCCCATCAGATTTTGCATCCTCAAATGAGCCATGAGACTACACACACCATGATCTTTCCTCTGTTTAGATTTTATCCATTCCACCCATAAACAAAGGCGAAGATGGGCAGTTTCCATGGCTTTGAATTCTCGTGTCATTTGGGAACAAAGGGAGAGTCAAAATAACGGTGCCTGAGGCTAGAAAAAGGCGCCCCACATGCACACTTATGTAGGTCATGAAGGCTGAGACTTTAGATATCAAGGAGTCTCCAATTGCTTCCCGCGATTTAAAAAGCTGTTTCATAATCCTATAATTTCAATATTCTCAACTCCATACATCATTTCATGAATAAATGAATAGATATAAAAACAAAGAAAAATCCCTTGAAACCTCGCCCGAAACCGCCCCAATGCCCCAAGAAAGAAGGTCCAAAATCTGAGTTTAAAGCGATAATACTATACTTGAGCTTAAAATATTGATTAAATTCCACAGAAGGGACAAACAAACACAAAATGACGAGAGAAACACTGGTATGGAAAAGTCAATGATAAGACCCACTTTGGGTTGTGGCTCTTTCATCAAAACAAGCCAATCATCAAAGAACTAGAGATGCTTCTTCCTTGTCAAGATCATCAAATACTCTTCCCCTCAACTCACTCTCCCAAAATTATGAAACGAAATCAAATAAACCCATCTCCATTCTCAACCCATAAATTAAAAACACTGAAATTTAAAGCTCAAAGCCAAAACCTCTTCAAAAATGAAGGGTAGAAGAGAGAGAAACAGATAGAGAAGATGAATACCCAGAAACAAGGCGTAACTTGTCCTCGTAGCGCTGCTGATGTCTGCCAGTGCGTGCTAGCACAGTCGCCATGGAGCTAATACCCTCTGCCGACAACCCGCCAATGCTTCTGGGGATGCGGAATAATCCGCAGTACTGATAGCTCTCAACTACTTCAACCTGTTTGAAATTTGAAAACTGGGGCCAAATCTCATAGACAAGATTGTGCTTAGTACGTAATTTTGTGAGCTGACAAACCATTGATTCTGAAGCAGAAGGAAGAACAAGAGTACTGATTACTCTGCCCTTTCTCTGAGCTTTACGGAAACAAACAAAGAAACCAACAGAAGGGTGAAAACTAAAAAGCAAAAAGAAGAGACAATAAAGTAGAAAGATGGGGTGCAGAAATATCAACTTCATCAAGAAACTGATTGCATAACGCTTCCCCCTCTCTATATATAACAAAATTTCAAATACAGTAATTTACTTTTTTTAATGAGGGTTTTTCTACAATAATCTCGAGCTCAGGTGTAGGGGACACCCTCTGCCGACACGTGGAGGTTATGTGTCAGGGCCTTTCTTCAAAGTCAACTTAATGGCTGAATCCTAGTGGTTGGATCAGAACCTTTTTTCTTTCAGTTCTTTTTTTTTCCTTTTCTTATCTTTTCTTCCATTTTTAATACCAACCTGCTAGGATATGTTTAAGAAACTGAAGATGAAACTAGTAGCTGAGAATAATTGAGTAGAGAATCTGAGAGGTGATTAAGGCGAAATTGAGCTGAGAATATTTTCAGGATGGCACCCAGAAGAATCCGCTCAACATAGAAGTCATAAAAATTATGCTGAAGTTGATTGATTGAGATATGGGTTTCATGTGATAGATGAGGATAAGTTCCCAAAAGGAATAAAATGATAGATTAATTGGTTCGTTCTTGGTTCCTTTTTTCCAATCGGTTATTGATCGAGTACTTTTAAAGTCATGGAAGAATTTATCCCATAAGTTCCTAAAAGAAATAAAATGATAGCTTAATTGGTTTGGTCTTACATTTTTTCCCCAACGGTCATTGATCGAGTCCTTTTAATGAGAATTCACACGTTAAGTTCCTAGAAAGGAATAAAAGGATAATTTAGTTGGTTTAGTTTTAGGTTTTTTCTCCAACAGTATCAAGTCCTTTTAAAGTTATTAGAGAATTTACTCTATAAGTTCCCATGAGAAATAAAATGATAACTTAGTGGTTCAGATCTTACTTTTTTCCCTATGGTAATAGTTCGAATCTCTTTAAAGTTATTGAAAAATTTACCCCATAAATTCTTAAAAGAAATAAAATAAATATGCTTAGTTGGTTCTATGTTAGGTTTTTCTCTTTAAAGTCATTGGAGAATCTACCTAATAAGTTCCAAATGAAATAAGATAAGCTTAGTTGATTTTATCTGTGGTTTCCGTAATAGTTATCATTGATGAGTAAGTTATTGGACAATTTACCCTTCCCTAACTGAGGTGTTTATGGGATTGAGTGAATTTCCAATTTCCCCATAAGGAATGGGTCAAAAACATTAGGCGCTATTCTTTGAAGAGTATCATTTTGAAAGATTTGCCAATATTTGAACACCATACATGTTATATTCATTTTCTCAATGCGTATAGTTTACTGATAAAATGATTTGATCCTCTTGTGCAATCAATTATGATTTATTCTATTTTATTTTATTTTTTGACGGTGGGGTTATTGGCAAACAATTCTTATCCAATCTTTATGAATGCATATTCCTACATTTTTGACAAATCCATCAAAGGGAGGCCATATTTCCATCATTTTACAGTTAATGCGTATGCAAGCTCACATGGAGATGGGCAGCTGTGTTTTCGTTTTTACATTGAAACTAGTATGAAAAAGAAGAAAAAAGCCCTGAAAAGAACCTCATATAAGCCGCATAAAAAGCCTTTTTAATTTCATTGATGGGAATGCAAATGATTTAGTCTAAGCATTAGTATCATTGCTTCATTCAAAAGAAAGCTGTTATATATGGAAAGAATCTTAGTTTTTTTTTTTTTTTAATGATATTTCTCACCTTTATTCCTTTCATATACACATCTGGCAATGAAATCTTAAATTTTTTATTTTTTGGAAGAATCCCACCTTCCTTACAATAATTTCCCATTTTCCCTTTTTTTTCTTTTTTTGACTTGAGGTAGACCCAACTGAAATTGACATTACTGAAAAAGAAGATTTTGTTGAAAACAAAAATGTAGATGGTTACAAGGCAGTTCCGATTAGTTTGGAGGGAAATTGATTTCAAAACCAGTTGAAGTAAATTCCTAATCAAATGAGGAAGAATGAGTTCAGGCAAACTCTATATTAGGTTCAATTACTATTTTTTTTTAATTTAAAATTTATCAAATCTGAGTTCAATAAGTGTATCATATTCACACCAAAATATGTCTCGATTAACACCAAAAAAACCACGGGTATCACACTTCGGGGTGCTGTACCTAAATGGTCCAATGGATTACTTGGTCGTATGGTCAAATTTAGGCCCCCAGCTCCATGGAGATGCAAATAAATCAATAATCAATGAATCATTACCCTACCATTGGTCCTTTATGTTTATGATCTGAAGAACATCTTTCCAAAAATTCCATACAGGCAGTCGCTTACGGTTACATTTGAAATTTTGGAAAAAAGAAAAGTGTCTCACCTTTAGATATTGCCCAAAAATATTTATGTCCTTGACTTTATTTTTTTTTTTTTCTGTCACTACAAACAAATAGGAGGAAAAACTTTGTCTATTTGGATTATATTTCTATTTCTTTGAAAAAATAGGATCAAATGACTTAAAACCAAATCTTAGGTACTCTTAAAGACTACTACTGTATGTGTTAGGTACTTAAGGTGTATTAAGGTTATAATCTAAGGTTTATTTGACTCTTTAAAAAATATTTTATCATTTTTATCAAATCTAACCTTTTTGTCTTAATTTTTTAAATAAATTAAAATTGATATCCCGTAGCTACATAGTTTCCCTTGTTAGGAGGTGAAAACAAAACACAAGGGGAAAGAGAAGTAAAGAAAACTGGTTGTAAATTTTCTTTGAAAAAAAATAAAGAGAGAGGAACCCACACAACACACAATTAAAGATGACAATGACATGACTAAGATAAGAACATGCATGCCGACATACATATTCTAGAACCCATTGCCAATTGCTCGTCCATTTTTGAATTCGTAAACACCACCGAAGGAAGGGCGTAGCATAGGGAGGAGTGAATACATTAAATGAAGAAGACTGACTGGATACAAGAATCCCTTATTTGAATAATCCTCGACTGGGGGGATACAAATAGAAATAAAAATAAAAACCAGGGTTGACCAAGGGTTAAGAGTTTGTAGTGGCGGTGGTGCAGGGACCAAAGTGACCGGTCATTGATGATGATCACGATCATGGGGAAGTTAATAAGGGAGAAACCAGAAGCATAGAAAGAAAAGCAATAATGGTGGGGGGGGGGGTGGGGTGGGGTGGGGGATGGATGACTCATGATTCCATCACCCATGTGATGTGAATGAATCCTGATTCCTGGGTGGTGAGCTTCCGCCGCTGCTTCCTCCATCCACACCCACTGGTGGTGGGTAGTTGGTACGACCAACTTACTGCTAGGTTACTTCTTGAATATTCAACAGTAATGGCGGTCTTTCTCTATGGCCACGGATGGACGGTTACAGGGTGTGGTCGATACAGGGAAAGATCGGTCTCGCCTTGGGTTTGCTCCCCCATGTTCGCTAGTTCTAGTGTTCTCTTTGGATCATCAAAGGTTTACCAAGCCTTAGCCTCTGGCTTCTTAGAACTAGAAAGGAAAACTCGTGTATTGTTTCAAATAATATAAGAATATAAAATATATGGGCTGGTTTCATAGAAAATAATTATATTTGTGATAATGTTCGATGCTGTCTTAATAAGCCCAATAAATATTGTGTAATAGAAACTTTATGTATTATATAATAAACGAGTATTAATTGGTATTTTAGTTTATTAAAATAGTATCCCCAGGTAATGCTTATCTTGAAATATAATTATTTTTTCATATAATATACTTGAAAACATGTTATTATTAAAAAAGGAAAAAAAAGAGGAAGGTTGGTCTACATTGATTGAAATTTGACAAATAAACTTTTGAATTAAATAAATAAATAAAAATCTTCCACTGAAAAATCTTGTTTTCTTATTTAATGCAATATGACAACTCAAATTGTGGATGATTGTGTTCATATTATAATTATGTGAAATAGTACAATATTTAATAAATTAGGTCATGCATGTTCCAGATTTGACCTATTAAACTCATCTAACATGTTTAATTTGTTTCTGTATTTTATTATAAAGCCTCAAAATATTTTATAATGAAAACTTAAATAAGGTAATACATAAGTTTAAAATCATATTTTATATTTTATGTTGTAAATGTATTGTAAATGAGATTAAGTAATTAAATTAATTAAGATTTTATATATTAAATTAAGGAAATTTTCTTTATGGTTTACTCAGGATTTTATTTAAAAAAAAGTTTATGAAAAATGGAAACGAAAGGCAACTTAACTCATTTAAAAATAATTCATATTAGGTTTTGTTTTGAGGAAGAGAGCTCCTGTTCAAAAAATGCTCTTTTTGATGACGGATTAAAAAACCCAAATTTTCTTTTTAAAAAGTAGATTTCTTTTTTCCAGAAAACTCAAAACAAAACAATTTTTTTAACTTTTCTTCAATTTGCTCAAGATTTTATTCTTAGAATTATTTATTAGCCGATTTTCTCAGATTTGCTCAAGGGATAGATTGTTTATTTATTTATTATTTTAAATCTTTTTATTTTCATAAAATGGAGGGTTCTTGATTAGGTTCTTGATTATTGAAAATTTTGAGTCTTGGAAGTTGTTGTTAATGATACTAAAATTGTATATTTTCTTGCATTAAAGTATTATATGCAACTTTGAGTTTTCCAAATTCTGGATATCATTTAGAATCTAAAAATTTTATGGTTTTGATGATTTTTTGTTCATTAGTTATACTAGAATGCTTAATGAAGGGTTTGTGTGTTTGGTTTATATTATGATTTCGAGATTTTTTTCTTTTAATCAGTCTAATTATGTGTAATAAAAAAAAACAAAGTTGAATTAGAAACCCAACCAAATCTTTCAAAATCTGTATTTAAAAATATATTTTTCTAGACGACAAAAAGGTTATTTTAAGAGCAAGAAATCTCTTTGAAAATAAAGCGTTTTATAAAAATTATTTTAAATGAGTTAACTTATCTTTGACTTCTCATTCCGCGTAAGCTTTTTTAAATAAATTAGATTGATAAACCATCACATCTCATTTTTACTCTAAATTAAATAGATTAAGATGGCATATATTAGGATAGACACGATATCTCATGGAATTTTGACGTGATGTTAGTGTTTTCTTTTAATTGACTTTGGAAAAAAAAAGTTGGACTCATTTTACTTGATTGCAGCAAAGAATAAAATATCGGTAATTATAGATATATCGGTACTTAGATTTTATGGATATATCGGAAATATCGGTAAATATCGGTGGATATTTTGACAAAAATATCGGTAAAACGAAAATTAAAAATCTTTGAAATTAAATGAAAATACTTTGTTGGTATAAAAAAGATATAAATAAGTAAATATCTGCTTATTGAAAATAATATTCATTATAATTTATCGAGAAATTAATTCTGATAGTAATTTAAAAGCGAAATGAAAGGCCGATGTGGCTAATTTATATTATTTGATGAAGAGATAGACATCTTGATAGAAGATAATATTAATAATATGATCTTTAAAATATTGAGATCATCCTTTGAAGAAAAAAATAATTTGAGAGTTAAATGGAACGATGTGTATGGATAATTTGTAAAGAGATTGTATGATTTTAAGGGTATTTATAGAAATTTTGGTCGAATAGTGCGTGTCGATATTTCTGGAGTATTTATCGATATTTGCCGATATTTGCAGATATTTTAAATATTTTTCGAAATTTCAGCATATGCACGAATGAGATAAAGTCTCAAAATTTCGTAGAAATTTCACCGAAATATCAGGAATTTCCGATATTTCGCCGATTTCTACGATTTTTAGTATTGATTATCGGTTAATGATTTCGTTCGAGCGTCATAGATAACGAGATATTTATTTAGAAAAAGCGAAATTTTGTTGTGGATTCTGCAGTGGATGTGAAATTGAAAATTATTGGAAGTAAGAATGTATTAATAAGTTGAAGATTTATGTACTAAAGAGGTGTTTACTTTTGTGTTATGGTATGTTTTTAAACTTTTAATGACTTATTATTAATTTTTTTTAATTTTTTTCTTGAATAGAAAATGTGAAATATTTGATTTTTCTATATGCTTTTCTAAATGCTTATTTATATTTAGAAGAAAAAAAAAGATTTTCCAACTTTTGAAACAAGAGCAAGAGAAAATGATACTTTATGATCAAAATAAAACTTTCATGAATAATTTTCTCAAAATTTGGATAAAAAGTTATTTTTTTCATAAATTATATTTAAATTTAATATGTGTGATGACGATGATGGTTTTTTTTTCTCATGGTGTTTCATTAAAAAAAAAACTTAAAGTATTATCATAATAATTTTTAATTTTTAATTTTTATAAATACTATAAAATGTTATATAAACATTATATAAATATTTTATTTATTCGATAAAGTAAGTATAATCATACAAATAAACATTAAATTAAACTATATTTTTTAATACATCATGATGTTAAGTTAGTGATTTTCAACCTATAAAAACAAACAACTTAATAATTAATAAAAAAAAGTATTAGAAAAAAACAAATAAACAAATACTTAATATTATTAAGCATTATTCATAACAATAAGAACAATAGAACATTAAGTAAAACAAACACCCCTAAATAATATTTTAACAAAACAAAATTCTGGTGAATATAATTTCAAATGCATGAAAATGTTTGAAAAAACTTTTTAAGAAAATGATAGGAATACAATAAAACACATACTGATTTTATTTTGCAAGTGTGGTTAGCATACACATATGGTTAAGGTGATCTATATATATATATATATATATATATATATATATATATATATATATATATATATATATATATATATATATGTTTTTAGCAAAAAAATCACCTTAAATTTCTTTGATAGATTTTGCATTCATTAATTTTAAAAATAAAATTTTATTTCAGATTTTATGGTTTTATTACAAAATTTATTTAAAGTTATTAAAAATTATGTAATTTATCTTATTAAATAAATTTTAATTTATAAAATATTAGATCTTATTTTTATATTTTGAATAATTTTTTTTAATATTTTTTGAAATAAAATATTCAAAATCAAGTAAAATCATTACAAAATGGCTAAAATTTGTTAGGTCTCCTAGTGTGTGAGCCTCATTTCCAAGTGGCAAAACTCTAGGGAAGTTGTTTTGCCACGTATCATAGTGGTGAGAAAGGAGTAGGAGGGCAGAGTGGACCTCCTGTCCCCATTATGGAAGAAAAAGCACGTAATAGGTGAAAACATCCCCGCACGATCAGATCGCAATGGTTGTCCCCTTCATATCAATAATTGACTTTCGGGTCCATCACCATAAAGCCTAATGACGGGTAAGAAAGCTAAGGGCAACGACATAGCAATTAAGTATATATATATTGATAGGGTTTAAAAAATAGAACTTATGGTCGCTAATGCAGCCGATGAAGTGTCTGGCAGCCATAATCTGAGAAATTTCACCGTCTACGTGATAGGCGGGTGAATCACGAGACAAATCTGAATGAATTAGGCATTATCCTGCAAAATCAGGTGTGTACTCCTGACTGCATCGATAAGATCTTTTAGTAATATATTATCATAACCGTCCAGCCGAAACGCATGATAAGGAAGGGAAAATAATAACAGGTGTGTAGGTTAGATTCTTTCATGTCTGAGAGATGATTATCTCGAAACAAGCAATTTCTGTATATCGCAATGCGAATCCAGATATGAATTTAAAATAAGAAATGCTCTGACCGATGGGGAAGAGCTTTAACCACCATCGGCCCCAGTTTGAGCATCTGCATAAATCTGGTCGCGTCGGTGAAAGGTACGCAAAAAACCGCGCCCAGCGTTCTTATAGCGCGATACCAGGTGGCATCTTCGCTATGCAGCCATTCGCCCATAGCGATCTTTGCTTTTACCGAGAAAGAAAGCGGCAACGTCGAAGCGGCGCGGGCGAAACCTGGCATTTACTGCTTCCTTGTTTTTGTAGAGGAGTGCTCGTCGGGCTGCGGATCAACGGTCTGGCGATCTACCTTGGCGAGCGATCAGGCGCTGCATCCCGGCCAGCGGAAACAATCGGGTCGGCCAACCTACCGCCTTTCGGCGTCCGATTAGGTTGAAAAGCACCATCGGTTGGCGCGATGCGGCGAGCGGCAGTTCCTTTATAAATATAGCCCGTTTACCGGGTTGCGTGCGTATCAGCGAGGAGCATGGCGAGCTGGCGCTGATCTGCCAGGGATGCGAGGATCGTAGAACAGCGTGAATGGCAGACCTCTGGGACGGTGAGCGTCTGAAGGCAATGCAGCGAAGTGGGAAGCGCCGCCTCGTCCGATCGCGCTGATGAAGAGTGAGCAACTACCCAGGGCCGGTTGCAACATCCCACGGGAGATCTGACGGGCGGGAAGACCGAGGACCTTCTGCGCATGACGACTTCGGTCGCGACATTCCGTGGCGTCGAAGCGAAGCGAGTCCGGCCGTCCGGGACACGGACCCCGGTGGCCCCTGCGGAGGAGGGAAACGAAGCAATACTCGGGGACGGGTGCGAGCGGCTTCACATCACCCTCGACCAGGAGCGGGAGAGCGGGCAATGGGAGCGGGGTTTGGGTCTTGGCAGGAGCTCGGTAGTGTAAAGGAGGTGGTTAGAGGACGCGCCACAGAATCTTATGGATGCGGCAGTACAATGGCGAGTCTGCCAGGCCCAGGGTGCTACACTTCTCCTTTAGGCGAAGTTCGAGGAATGCCACAAATATAAACATTCGATGGAGTCGAGGCCGTCGATCGCATAATACCTACAAAATCGGATGGAGCTACGTGGGTATCGGGATACGTGCGTGCGGGGCGTCGCCCGCTGCGCTAAAGGGCCGGTAACCAGCGGTTTGATAAATTCCCCCTTCATCCATCTCGTCGTTCAGGGAACTATCCATTGCGTTCGTCTCCCCGTTTCATCGGGCAGAACGTGCGAGCCGAGTTCTGAAGCGTTGAGTGTCAAACGGGGCTCAGGGAAAGTTTAAAATCATACGATGCAAAAGGTTATTTGAGTCCACGAAATAGACATACAGATGAAGTTCGCCATCACGGCGTCATTGCGGGGTTAGAATGCAATCGAAAGACGATGTTTTCCATCTCGAGAAGAATCGCGAAGCCGGCGCCAAGTAGGAAGTACTCATGACGGAGAAATACATAAGCGAGGCCACGATATGAGGGTTCTTGCGTAAGAAAAAAGTGCAGCCAATTGGCTTGGCGGGGCGAGTTCCTAAAGGCAAGGCAGGCGGGGACAAATCCCGAAAGATCGAGAGCGATCCCCGAAAGGAGGAAATCTCGAGAAGCGATGCAGAATTTCCCTGATTTGAAAAGAGCGGCGGCGTTTGCTCGCCTCGGCGCTTCACACCTAACGGCGCCGGTGTCGCGGGTCCTTCATGAGGTGCGAAGGGCGGTTCACGAGATGGCGGCTCGGATGAAATGAGATCAGCCCTGAGGAATGACGCTCGAATATTGCGAGTTATAGGGATTCACGGGCATCACACGGACAATTGTATCTGGCCGAAAGAGGCAGAATACTTAATCTGGCGCGGATATGCCGGCGTTTCATATCTCAGGGAACCGAGCCCGTAATCGGGCTGAGAGTCGGGTCGAGTCGGAGCCGGGCCAGGCTTCAGCCAGCGGCCACCTCGTGACGACTGGCTCGGCGCCAGACAACCCCTTGCGGAAATCCACGTGATCTCGGGAGGATTTCGCGGGAGGAGGAGAATCTAGTTCGGCTGGAAGGCCCTGTAGCATCAAATCGCGAACGAAATGGCGGTAACTAAACAGCCGCGACTTCGACGCACATCGTTCTCGACTCGGACACGGAGGGATGCGGTATCCGCGTAGCGACCCGTTGGTGGATTCGCCTGATCGTGGCAACCTGGCCGGTCCATCGGGTTTTAATTGATAAGCGGGAGTTGGTGACATCATCGCCGCCTCGACCTTGAAGCAAAATGAGCATTGGGAGAGAAAAGCTAGATCCGAATCCAACACCACTGTCTGGGGTTTTTCGGGAGAAAGGTATTACCATTGGGCTCGATTCAGCTGGTACTAACCACAGGAAGCCCCCTTGCCGAAGCGGCTTGACGGCGGCGAGGTTCTGTCATTAAACCTTGGGTCGGCTTATAACATCTTTCTTTGAAGCGAGACCCTCCTCCAGTATGATAAAAGCCGTCCATACTGCGTGTCAGCATGATAATCAAATTTCCAACCATACATGGTGTAGGAATGGTCCAGGAGATCGGCGGGTGGCAGGAATCTGCCGCCTCCATGAAACAAGGCGGTTGTGGCGTGAATGTGAAACGAACTTGACATGCGATGGGATACTCACCGGCAGAGCCCTCGGAGGAACTAGAAGCCAGATATCATTTGGATGACGACCGGGTTATCTTATATCGGCTCACAGGAGCTGCAGGAGACCTCAAAACCTCCTCGCTCGATTTTAAAGGCAGAATGAGACATTTTCTCGTGGAAATAGGCGGACATGGGAGGAATCGATCCTCTGATAATCACTCCGCGGGTTGAACACCCAGCCCGTCCTTCAAACCAGTCAAACAAAGCGCGGAGCTTAGCGCGGAGGCGAAAGCCGTCAGAGGAAATCGCGAGCTTCTCGGCGGGAAGCGATTAGGGAGTAGAATATCACAGTGGTTGGTTGCGTTGTCCTCGTTAAAAAACAAATGGCAAGTGGCGACTACGTATTGACTTCCGCGCGGCATTAACAGAGGCATACGAAGGGCGACCGCTTCTTGAGGATCGCCTCGCCGTGGGCCAGTTTTGCGGTACGAACGCTACCGATTTATGGACATTTAAATTTCTGTCAGTTAGCATGGACCGGGATGGTAGGGAAAAGACCTCTTCGTCACGACTCGAGGAACTTCTGCTGGCTTTGTCGAGTGATGCTGGATTCGGGGCTCGAAGCCTTGGGAGCGACCCTAGAAATTTAAATCGCAGAGATGTTCGAGGAAGCATATAGGCGCGACTATGGAGGTATACGTAGGCGACATGCGTCGTCTCTATGACCGATCTCCCGTCCCTCACCTCTCGAGGGCGTTCCCGGATCTTAAGGGTGACATGGCCCAGACCCGGCCAGTGCGCCTTTAGGCGTGTCGGTAGGAAAATTCGGGCTTCATAGTCAACCCACGGGGAATTGAAATGAAGCGAAATAAAATAAAAGGTGTGCTTTCGACATGCCGTCGCCGTGGCGGGAATAAAGGAAGTCAAACGGTAGCCGGGGAAGGATTCTTGACCTAAGCGGGTTGTATCAGGCGAGTGACAAAGTGCCATCCCTTCTTCAAAGTTACGAAGAAGGCGCTTCGATGGGATCGCGAGTCTTGAAAACATTTACTACATTAAAAGCGTATCACGAGTTCTCCACGCGTTTTAGTAGAATCTGTCGAGGAGAACTCCTCGCTACGTACTTGGCGTATCAGACTTCGACCAGCGCGATTACTCGTCGAGACAAAGAACAAATCTGACCTGGTCTACTATTGTAGTCGGGCTCCCAAGAGGAGTAGAGGAGGAAGAAGAAACGAAAAGCGAGAGCGGTCTGAAAGATGCCAGCCTCTCCCGGGATGCATTCCTTAGCACGGGTACAGGGAATAACATGACTCAAGGGAGACTAGGGAAAAACACAACTCCCACATGCGGGAAAACGATAGGCGCGACTCGGATCTTGAGAATCTCGGCGATGGTCGAACCGACTCTTCATCTCATGATTTCGGTTGTGCATTATCTGAAAAAGAACAAGCCTCACTTGGCTGATTAAAGCAAATGTTATAAGGAGATCAGTATTGAAAGTTAGATGCAATCGATCGAATTCTCCATAAATCCGCATTAAAGGCCATTTCGCCTCTTTCCAAGAATTGAAAATTAACTAGCGACACGACGTTTTGACATATCAAACTCTTCAAGCTACGAGCCATGGCAGAACCCACGGCTGCTCAATTTGTGAGCTCACCTACTCGCCTGAGGCCCGCGCGCCTCGAGTCGGACCGGCTCCGAGCCTGCAGTCGCCACTCGGCCGCCAGGCGCCGGGGGCCACGGCCGCTCCACTTTGGCAGGCTCACTGCTCAGCCGCGGGGCCACGGCGCCTCGAGTCGGGCCGGCTCGGTACATCGCCACTCGACCTTGGCGCCGAATACCTTGCTCACTTTTGGGCCAGGCTCACTACTCGCCGCGAGGCCATATTTGCCTCGGGAGTCGGACCGGCTCATGCTACATCGCCCTGACCTTAGCGCTGGAGCCATGGCGCTCACTTTGACGGGCTCACCTGCTCGCCACGGGCTGCGGCGCCTCGGGGAGTCGGGGCCCATTTCGGGCTACATGGCAGCTCGGCCTTAGCGCCGGAGCCCGCGGCTGCTCACTTTGGCGACGAGCTCACCTCGCCGCAGGCCATGCTGCTCGGGGTCGAGGAGGCGGCTCGGTACATCGCCACTCGGCCTTGCAGGCGGAGCCACGGCTGCTCCTTTGACGGGCTCCACCTCCCACCACGAGGCCCGCGGCGCCTCGAGGAGTCGAGACCGGCTCATTTTATCGCCACTTTCGACCTTAAGCGCCGGAGCAGCGTACGCTCCCTACGGCGGGGCTCCGTCCGCCGCACCGGCTATGGGCCGAGCTGCACTTCGATGCATACTGGCGAGCTCGTCCCGTCACTTTCGGCATGGGCCGAGCTCACGCTCACCGATTATTCGTACGGCGAGCTCTTCCATCTTTCGACATGGGCCGAGCTCCTTCTCATTATTAATTACATGAGCTCGTCCGAGTCCCTTTCGACATGAATGAGCTGCACTTTACTACTCATTACGACGAGCTCGTCCCATCGCTCGGCATGGATGACTCACACTTTGTCGCTACGGCAGAGCTCATCCCATCACTCGGCATGGGCGAGCTCTACTTTACTATTCATTATGACGAGCTCATCCCATCACTTTCGGCATGGACCGAGCTACACTTTACTATTCATTACGACGGCTCTGTTACGTCACTGACATGGGCCAGGCTCACGCACATACTCATCGGCGAGCTCTTCCCGTCACCGCAACATGGGCGACTCCTCCTCAGTATTCATTCGGCGAGCTCACGGCTCCATCCACTCAGCGCCGGAATGAGCTCTAGCACACTACTAATTACGGCGAGCTCATCCACGTCGCTCGGCATGGGCGCGGGCTGTCCATCCTTCAGTGGGCCGAGCTACACTTTCTGATTCGCTGGCGAGGCCATCCGTCGCTCGGCATGGGCGAGCTCTACTTTTACTATTCATTGACGAGATCATCCCATCACTGACATGGACGAGCTACGCGCACTACTCGTGCGGCGAGCTCATCCCATCCTTTCGGCGTGGACCGAGGCTCTGCTTTGGTCGCTGGCGAGGCTCGTCCCGCATCGCCGGCATGGGCCAGGCTACACTTTTCTTCATTGATGCAGCGAGCTCATCCATCACTCAACATGGGCCGAGCTCTTGTGCTCTCATCTGACCAGAGCTCTTCCCATCACACAACATGGACGAGCTCACACTCGAGATATTCATTCGCAGGCTCTTCCGTCACTCAACATGGAGCTGACTCCTCGCCGATATTCATTACGACGGTGACTCTTCCTATCACTCAACATGGGCGAGCTCTTGTGCATGGGCGACCTCTTATTGACAACTCACATTGCGCTCTTCCGTCGCACCGACATGGGCCGAGCTCCTCCTCGGTGTTAATTCGGCGGAACAAGCCACATCACTTTCGGCATGGAGGAGCTCTTATTGGCATGGGCGACCTCTTATTCGACCAACTCACATTGACGGGCTCTTCCCATCGCACCGACATGGGCCAGGCTGCATCGCCAAATTATTCATTACGGCCGAGCTCTTCCACATCGCACCGGCAGCCGGCGAGCCCTTATTTGCATGGGCGACCTCTTATTAATAACTCACATTGTGAGCTCATCCATCAGTTTACATGAAACGGGCTTACCAGGCAATTTACATCGCGAGCTCTTTTACTCGGCTCGAGGGCGAACTTCGGCCCGGCGGTTGACGTGTGAATCCTTCCAGCAGTTAACTAAATCAAGTCGAGGCCCGGCTCCTACTGAGGCCGCGTAGAAGTGCGGCGAGCTTATTCATCCTCACTGAGTCACCGATGGGCCGTTCAAATCATGGAAGATAGCGATGCTGATGAGCGAACAATATATATATATAAAAAAAGAGTATATATATATATATAAATATGTTTCGGAAGGGCTACACATGTCTAGAGGCGAGTCCCGGAGCAAGAAAGGAGAATATACATATAGATGAACAAATAAAGCCAGGCACCGAGCCCGAGCATAAGCATAGGAAGTCGGGCCGTCGGCGGGAGACGGACCGACGAAGGAAGAAGGAATTGGCCCGCGTGAGTGCCGGGCTCTTGAGAATAGTTCGTAGAAAGATTCCTGCGCCTCTTCGTCGCCAGGGGTCGAAATTAAAGTCCGGATCACGGTATGCGTGGCTTGACTTTTCGGGTTGAAGGCGAGGCCACCCGAAGCCAGGCGCGGCTGGTCCTCGGTGCCTAATGACCTCGTCCTGCGGGTAAAAATTTAAACTAACTCGTGATGAAGATCTGCTTGTGCGTCCATGACATTCCTCGTTCGGTAGTTACGCGAATTTGCGACCGGAAGATTCGGCGAGACGATCCTCTGGCATGCCTTTCGGAAGCTGTGACAGCGCCGGTTGCGCGCTTATCATTGATCCTGCCATTAGCGCACGTGAATTAAAGCGAGATCCGCGGCTCGCCGGGGAGGTAATGAGCTCCTCCCTAACCACCAGAAGCTCACTCTCGGCAGACTTCAGCCCCTCCCGGGCCTCACTCAAATCACTTTGTGAAGCCTGGACCACTTCCCGAACCTCCCGAAGCACGCGCCCGGTCGCCGCCCGAATACTTGGACCTCGTCTTCCACTGCTCTGGGGCACGGCCCAGGCGAAGTATGTTTTAAATCGGACTTAAGTCGCCCACTTCTTCATTCATATCTTGGGGCACAAGCTCCTGACTCGGTTCGTTCGGAGGAGTGAGAGGCGGCTGCCCGACTTTATAAAGTGAGCGATTCTTACGTGCTTCGTTTGGTTGGCCTTCGGCCCGGGCCTTTGAGATGAGTGGCTACGCATATCAAACATGAAGATAGCGCTCCGACACGGGAGCGACATGGAAGCCGAAGCCTGATTATAGACTTCAGAGGCAACCTGAGAGGGATAAAGCGAAAACCTCGTCAGCCAGAAGCATCGCCTTCGACCTCCAGGTCGGAGTCCTTGAGATGGAGGAGACGGCCTGCTTGCGAGTTCGGTGTTAGAAAGCAAAGAGTCGGGTTTTGGTCGACTTTTGCTTTGGTTCACTTTCTCTTGATTACCGCCGCCAGGGAGGCGATTTGACTTCTTCGGGCGGATTCAGGCCCGGTTATAGGCATAACCACAGCGATTGCTTTCGGCGCGCACTCGAAGGGTCTTTGGCGCCAGTCGGGCTTAGGGAAGTGGGGGCTGAAAATCACGGGAGCCTGCTTTAAAGGAGAGCGGCCTTGCTGCGGCTCGGCGGTTGGAGCGACTCAAACTCTGAACTTTGAGGTCGAAACCGGCCCGCTCCTCCTCGATGGAGCTCGGTTTTTCCTTTCACACTCAGAGGCTTAGGATGCAGCCCCGAATGGAGTCGAAAACTAGGGATCACAGGCCACTTTATCCACAAGAGAAGCCCGATAATCCCATAAAATGCCCAGTAGTTTTGGGAGCAAGTTGGGAGGAAGCGAAATGTTGAAATGTTGCAAGACTCTTTATGAAAGGGTCAGGAAAACGAAGGCCATTGTCGAGCGACCTCGAAAAACAAACCACCATCCCCGGGCGGCTGCGCTAAAGGTTGAACATCGGGGACAGTCTTTCGTATACAAGGGAGTCGATACTTGATGTGAGTATACCAAATACGAGAGGGTGACCTTACTAGGTCCCACATTCCGCAGCATGTTGAGCGATTTAAAGGTCTGACCCAGGGATATGTAATTAGGTTTATTTCGCTTTACCCTTAGGCGTTAGAGTTCGGATATAGCGAGCAATGGGAAGCATCTCCGGCTGTGCGGTCTTAGGCAGCAATGAGAGTCATCACGATCATAAAGAAGAAGAAGCGACCCGGACCATGTGAGTGGCGACAAGAAATAAAAGCAATCGGTTAAACCACTAGTGTTTGTTACCAATCAACGATACGGACCTGATGGACCACTGAGATACAATGAAGAAAATTTGTGGGCGTAAACGGGGAGATTTGAGAAAGAAAGGGTCGACGGCTTGAGCAAAGGCGAAAGATATCCGCAAAAGAACGAGAAGAAACTAGGAAATGGGAAATAAGCGAAACACAGGGTCATCATTATTACAAGACTTATGGCGGCGACAAGGCTTTAAGCTGGCTCAACCCAGGAAACAGGCGTAGAAGCGCACCGGCCGTCTGAGAGAGTCTGGCCCTTGCCCATGCCGGCGTACACAAGGGGGTGAGGCTGACGATAGGGTTTAAAATGAAACGGCCACTTGACCCGAAGCCGAAAGTGGTGCATGTATGATACCCGGGCTCCCTCGGTCTGAGTCCCAGGTCGAAGGCTAGGGGCGGTCAGGGCGATCTGAATGAATTGGAAGCCCATATCTACCAAATCGAGATTGTGTATCGGCTCATCTGGAAAATAGAATAACCCCTAGTAATATATTATCCTGTAGTCAGTAAGACCTTATCGATAAGGAAGGGAGAATAATAACGGTCGTCGTAGGTTAGGTGCTCCCAATAAAGAAGAGGATTATCTGAAGCAGTAGGCTCCTTCTTATCGCCGTACCGTCGGAGTATGAATTTAAAATAAAAATATCGATCCAGTAGGAAGGACTCCCCAACCACCATCGACTAGTTGAACATCTACTATAAATACAAGACCCGACCATCGGTGAAGATGAAAAACCCAGCCTTGACATTCTTGCGCATTCATTTCTCATATACGACACATTAAGCCCTCTGGCGATCTCTCTTTTCTCGAAAAGCGACTTAGGCATCGGAGCGGTCACGGGCGAAGCCCTCGCGAAACCACTTCTTCCTTGTTTCGAGGAGGAGTGCTGCGTTCGGGCTGCGGATCAACGGTCTTAGCGATCCTACCTCGGCTTGAACAATCAGGCCTTTGCATCCCGGCCTGAAACAATCAGGGTCCCGGCCGCGGCCTACACTCGGCCAGGTTAGGTTGAAAAAGCACCATCATATATATATATATAGCTGGCCAGGCGAAAGCTAAGGAGCAACGACATAACAATTAGTATATATATATATATATATTTATTGAGATAATTGTTAGAGATCCTACAAATCAAGCTATCTTATAATTAAGTTATTTATACTTGAGAAAAATATCTTTAAAGCTAGGAAAGAATATAATAGTTTTATATAATTAAGTTATTTGCCTAGCGAAGAATAGTAATAGGAAAGAATTACATTAAAGAATATTTGACTAATCCAATATAAGTAACCTCCCTCGAGTTGGTGCATAGATGTCACACATGCTTGACTTACTGCTTTAGAACACTCAGGCTTGAAGCAGCTTTGGGTGAGGATATCGTTGATTGATCTTAGGATCGAATCTTGGGCAACTTGACGAATTTTTCTCATCAATTTCTCCTTAATGAAGAATGCAATGCACGCCACATGCTTTAATACGATCATGTCGTCTGGGATTGTGAAGCAATATCATGTTGCTTTATTGTCCTGCTAATCATGAATCGGTTACTGAGCAAAATAGCGAATCCATCAATAGAAGTCTTAGCCACAATGCTTCATATTCGAGTGTTATACCCTAAATTCGACCTTTATTGTAGGCAGTACATGACGATGCCTTCGCCTTACTGTATGTAGCGAGATTACACATCTGAGGTGAAATATCCAGAAGTAAATCGTCTGTCATATATTGCTCGATGATCGACATCCATATGTGCATCACGTTTTGACAATCTTCATTTTTAGTGAACAAAATGCCGCTCGGGGAGCGAACGGATATGCAGCAAAATCATGCTTGCAGTTCATATGTTGTTTCAGGGATTATCATCGTGGCTAACAATGCCTCGATGCGCAGGCGAGATCACGGCACAGTGTGGGTGAATTACATCGATCTTCGACAAGCCTCACGATATCTTCAGCACACAGTAATGACTTTTTGATTAGTCTCGACACATAACTGGCGTCTTCTTCTCTGCGGTGTATTAGGTGGTTGACATCTTTGGCCTTTAGTTTCTGTAATGAATCTAAAGCATATTTTATTTGAGACAAGAAAATCCCTTTATCGGATCGAGACATTTCGATCCCGAGAAAAGTATTTCAAGTGAGAGGTCTTTCATTCCGAATTCACGACAAGTAACTCCAGCAGAGCCTTCCTTTCATGGGGTCATTTCCTGTAACCTACACTATCATCAACATACCTGATAAGAGGCGGTGATCTTACCATCTTTGTTTTGAATAAAGTGTGGTCTAAATTACTCGATGGTAGTCAAAGACCTGGACTTCGTGACCTTCAAACCATGCTCTTGGAATTTGTTTTAGCCGTATAATGACTTATTTAATTTGCACACTTCGAAACGATGCGCCGGTATCATGCACATTGGTGGTAAATCCATGTACACTTCTTCGGACAACTTGCCATGCAGAAAGGCGTTTTTCACATCAAATTGTTGCAATAGCGATCCGGGTTCGCGGTAGAGCAATAAGACTTGAGCTGGCATGTTGATTTTAAATTCTGGCGCCAAATGTATCTATATAATCAATTCCATAGGTTTGGGTGTACCCTTTTGCTACTAGTCTCGCTTTAAAACGTTCAATTGTACCATCTGCTTTGTGCTTCACAGTATAAACCCACCGACATCCAATTGGTTTCTTCCTTGGAGGACGATCAATAAGTTCCTAAGTTTCATTCTTCTGCAAGGATTTCATCTTCTCATTCTGTGACTTTCCACCTTGGAGTCGATTAAGGCTTCTGCACCTTTATTAGGAATAGATAAGTAGATAATTGATTTACAAATGACTTATTTGATTCGAATGGCGATGGTTAGGCAGCATATTAGTTCATGGGATATTTAACTTTACTAGAAAGTTGGGTTCATATGGGTTTGGAATACCTCTGGTTTGGCCAGCGATGGTAGTTGTTTTCTTGGTGGTTGAGACAACTTTATAGCAAGACCCGTCCTCAGCGGGCGATTGGTTTGGTGTATCGGAGTTGCACGTGGTGCGAGAGATCGGATGGAGGTTGATTCTGACTTCATTGTCTGGAGTCTTCATCACGTTCATCACCATTGTGGTCAATTTATACCACTCGAATCCGATTCACCAGCATTATCATTACGAAGTTAGTTCCTTTTCATTCGCATTCGGTTAATTCTTAGGTTCGAGAGGTTCCCGCCACATAGAGATCAGAAATCATAGTTTAGAGCTTGAACTTCTTCCGGTGCTCCCGCTTGGGGTTGGGGCTCGGAGAGCTCTCAGTCTTCGCGAAAACTACATCCATTTAACAGACGTTCGTTTGCTTGAAGGAATTGATATCATCGATACCCTTTTGATAAAGCGACATACCTACTAAAAAGACACATCATGATGCTTGAAATTTGTAGCGCCCGAACCAGGGTGGGTTAATGACCGTCGATATGAATACTTGTGGATGTCGGGTAACGAGCCACACCACTCATAATCGGGTAAGTCTCGCACAATGCGGGGCTGCGCCACGATCTGAACTGTTGACAATTTACGATGATCGTAATAGGGTGCACATGTGAGTAAAATAATGTGGGCCCATTAATACCCCTGAAAAGACATCAACTATAGCATACAATAGTTGAGAGTTAATAAACCACTCTTTGCAGACATATATCAAAATTTAGAGTTTTAATACATGTTATACAAAATGAATACCAACCCTATGGCAGGTTTTTAACTACAAATGCGGTCTCTAGTGGCGTCGAATTATAAAATGCGCTTGTGCACAGTAGTGATCCTCGACGGGGTAGGCAAAGCCCAGTAGTGATAATTTCCACCATAGGTTACTCCCCACTAAGTGCACATGCCATGGCAAGCAATCACATCGGCAATTACATGAACCTACCGAATGTCTCACATTACGAGCAGTGTCTCGAGTCCCATACAGGCTCCCTCACACATGCACAAGCCGTCACGGTAAAATCACGAGTTTTCAAAACAAAAGCTTTTGTTCTTGAAAACTTACTCTGAATCGGTAAACATATTGGACTACCCTCTCGAGGCAAATGCATTTGGATAACTTGAAACGATTCATGGAACTAGAGCGTGAATTGTTGGACAATCTCTGACACAATTCTCAGGAAAATCTTAGTCGAAATTCCCTTTCATGACATTTTTTATTTTTGTTTTCTTCTTCCTTACTTTCATCTAATATTCTAGATTGCTTGATTGCATATGGAATACGATATGTCAATCTGACAACTCATGCTAATATATAAAACATGTATATATTGTAACATAATTAATTCACGATTCATGTTATTAAATTCACATCAATAACACAAAATTAGCTCACATGGGCACAATTAGCAAATACAAACAATTCATTTTGAATCGGCTCAGCGGCCACGAAAATCACGTAGCGGTGAGAGCCCTCGGTTGGCATTGTTCACGGCC